>JAPPUL010000096.1:905000-1290085 GCA_026874595.1 Sipunculus nudus
AGAAGAGTTGCTCTTAGTACGAGAGGACCGGAGTGAACGTACCTCTGGTGTATCAGTTGTCCTGCCATGGGCATTGCTGAGTAGCTACGTACGGAAAGGATAACTGCTGAAAGCATATAAGCAGGAAGCCTGCTTCAAGATTAAATATCCCGATCTTTTAAAAGATCCTAAAGACCCCTTGAAGAACACGAGGTTGATAGGCTGGAGGTGTAAGCGTGTATATCTAAAGACGTTTAGCCGACCAGTACTAATAGGTCGTGCGTCTTGACCATATTATTATGCTATCTATTATTAACCTTACAACAAAGGTAGAGATACTATAAATGCTTTTAAATATTTAAACAATGGGAGTTTTGAAAAAATGACCAAAGAAGAACTTATTAGAAATAACTCAAAGTATGCAACTGAAGCTACTTCTAAAGAAATTAGATTACCTATAAAGCCTAAAAAGAGTGTTGCCATCCTAACATGTATGGATGCAAGGCTTGACCCTCTTAGACTTACAGGTCTTACTCTAGGAGATGCACATATCATACGTAATGCAGGAGGGAGAGTAAGTGATGATGCAATACGTTCCCTTATAATCTCTTACAAGATCCAAGGAACTAGGAATTTCTATGTTATACATCATACGGATTGTGGGATGCTTAAATTTACTAATAAAATTATGTCAGGATTGCTTGAAAAGAGCCTTAAGCCCGCTGTTTTAACCCAAAATGGTTGGCAAGACAAAGGGAGTGGTTATGAAAAAGGGGTTGAGGCTAGGTACATTAACTTTTTAACTATGGATAATTTAGAAGATGCCTTGAAAGCAGATGTAAACAGGATTCGAAATCATAATTTAATACCTAATGATATAAATGTAAGTGGGTTTATATACGATGTTGAAAACGGCTTATTAAAAGAGATATGTTAGTTAAATTATAAAATATAAATAGAAATAAAGTATTAATGACAATATATTTCCTGGTGATTTAGCATATAGTGAAACACTCGTTCCCATCCCGAACACGAAAGTTAAGCCTATATGCCCCGAGGGTACTACATGGGAGACTGTGTGGGAGAGCAGGGTTTGCCAGGATTTATTGTTTTACTGTTTAAATATAAGGATTTGTAAGGGTAGTTGTCAAACTCTTATTTAGAGCTATAGATTAGTTGACATGATTATTGATATTCAATATGTTTGTTTATAGTTGACTAGTAATTAGTTTAATTATTAGGAGGATAGTATAATGCTAGCAAGCTTTAAGAATTCTGCAGGGAATATACGTACAGTTAAAGTTGGTTTTTCATGGACTATATTTTTTTTTGGAGGGCTTCCATTCTTTTTTAGAGGGATGTTTGGGCACGGGGTACTGTTTACCCTATTAGGAATAATAACAGTTGGGATTAGTAATCTAGTATTATGTTTTATTGGAAATAAAATGACAGCAAAATACTACTTAGATAACGGTTATACGTTAATTCAGGATCATGCAACACCTCTTGTTGCTGCTAAATGGGGAATTATATTAGAAGAAGCTGCTACTACTGTGCCCCCTACTCCCTAAGTTTGAGCATCTTAGTAAACTAAGAATTTAAATAAATATAGACTAAATACCTGCTTATATATTAAGAATAAGTTAAGCCGTGGTAGCTCAGTCGGTAGAGCAAAGGACTGAAAATCCTTGTGTCGACAGTTCGATTCTGTCCCGCGGCAAAACTCTTTAAAATAAGAATTATAAGACAAACTTTGCTTCCTTACCCTACCCTACCCTACACATTTACGCTAATATCTTCCATTTTTCTGCTATCTATACAATATTTTACGCTTACGTCTTTTATTTATTCACTTCCATTTATATATTCTACATGTACTTTTTTTTAAAAAAATAAGACCTAAGGAGTTTTGTTTTGCGTCTGTCTAATTTTCTATTGCCCACTCTTAAAGAAATTCCAAGTGAAGCCAAAATTAAAAGTCATATCTTAATGATTAAATCTGGTATGATTAAAAAGGCTTCAAGCGGTTTATACTACTATCTGCCACTTGGCATGAGAGTCATTAATAAAGTTATTAATATTGTTCGAGAGGAGATGAACAATATTGGGGCTTTGGAAATACTTGCACCCATTCTTATCCCAAACGATCTTATTATTCAAAGCGGCAGAGCTGAAGTTTTTGGCGATACAATGATGAGTTTTGCTGACCGACATAATAAAATATATGCACTTGGACCCACTCATGAAGAAAGTATTACCAATTTAGTCTTATCCGATATAAAGTCTTATAAGGATTTACCTCTACTTCTATACCAAGTTAATACAAAGTTCCGAGATGAGATCCGTCCGCGATTTGGAGTACTTAGAACTCGGGAGTTTATTATGAAAGATGCTTACTCCTTCCATGCTACTAGCGGGTCTTTAGACGAAGTTTATAAAACTATGGCTTATGCTTATAATAAAATATTTAAACGATGCGGTCTTACTGTTGTGCCAGTTGATGCTTTGAGTGGTTCTATGGGTGGTTCTGATTCTATGGAGTTTATGGTTAAGAGCGAAGTTGGGGAGGAGGTTATTATGCATTGTACTGAGTGCGGATATGCTGCTAATCTTGAAACCGCTTATTCTAAACTAAATAACTCTCATAACCAACTTGACCAATTCTTAAAAGAACTTGATATTGTTGATACCCCAAATCAGAAAACAATTGAGGAGATTACTTCTTTCCTAAATGTATCCCCTGCCTCTTGTATTAAAAGTCTTGTTTATAAAAAGACTGATGGTGAGTTCATTATGGTTTTAGCTAGAGGTGATTGTCAAATTAATGAAGTTAAGCTTACTTCCCAGCTTAATACTCAAGAGATTGTATTGCCATCAGAGGACGAAATTAAAGAGAAATTTGGTCTTGATATCGGTTTTCTTGGTCCCGTTAATCTACAGCATGATATAAAAATTATTGCCGATAACTCAATTGCTACAATGTCTTCTGGGGTATGTGGTGCAAACCTTAAAGATAAGCATTATGTTAATGTTTCCGTTAAACGAGATATTAATATATCTGAGTTTTATGATATTAGACTTGTTAACGAAGGGGACCCTTGTCCACTTTGTGAGAAACCTCTTGCCGCATTTAAGGGTATTGAGATCGGGCATATATTTAAGCTCGGGAGAAAATATTCTAAAGCTTCTAATTTGTTATTTAGAGATAAAGATTCTTCCCAGAAACATCCTATAATGGGGAGTTATGGTATCGGGATTAATAGAATACCTGCCACCATAATCGAAAACTCAGCAAGTGATAATTCTATTGTTTGGCCTTGTTCTATTGCTCCTTTTCACGTTATCATTATTCCTATTAACTTCAAAAGTGATAAGCAAATGCAGCTTGCTAATGACTTATATTCTAAACTCTTAAAGGAAAATATTGATGCTCTTATAGATGACCGTAAGATAAGTGTTGGAGTCAAGTTCAAGGATGCTGACTTAATCGGGGGCCCTTTTAGAATTATTGTCGGGGATAAGGAACTTTCTAAGTCTTTTGTTGAATTCAAAAATAGACTTACTGACTCTGTTTCAACTATTCCTATAAACCAAGTTGTTTTTAAAGTAAAAGAACTTGTAGACAATGAATGTAATATTTAATATATTTTTGTGTTAGATATACTTGTATATTATTATATAATAATAGTATAGTGTTATCTTGTACAACTAAGCTTTTTTCTTATGTTACATATATGCTACATAAAGGTACCATCTTAGTCAATTTTAGACGCTTTGTTCAGGCTTTTGCTTTATTACTATTCTTCTTTTTAGTGTTTCATACCCAGAAGTTTAAAGAATTGTCTATACCTATCTTAAATTATATCTTTGTAATTTGTGCTTTCTTATCTCTTTTATATCTTGTAAGATATTTATATCACGCTATTTTATTTAGAACTAGTAGAAATAAGCTAACTAAGGATGCTAAACCCTCATACATTAAAGTCCTGCTACTTTTTATTCTAACTTTTGCTCTCGGTGGGCTTTTAGTATATTATAATCAATTCAATCCCCCTGATAGGGGCACCTTCATTAATGACAGCTCTTTATCTATAAATGAGGCAATTTCAAAGTATTATGAGCAAAAGTCTCGTTACAATAGCCTTAGAAATCTTACTTCTATAAATACTTCTGTTTCCAAAGAGGACAACGCTATCATTCTCTTTGAATTTCCTCCTTTTGTTATATATCTTAACTATGTAATACTCATTGCTTCTTTACTCTTAGCGGTATTTACATTTACTAGATATAAACTAAAGCATGACAAACTTGCTTTCAAACGCCTTTTTGCTTCAAGCTTTATACTATTTTCTGTCTCTTTTCTTTTTTTCTTATTGCTTGATTTTGATTTCAAAAAGGAATATAGTGACTATGTTGGGAGTAGCGGCTTTATACTACATTACTTCCCTACTGATTTCACTAGATATTACTATTTTATTTCTATACCTAATAACATCTTTCTAAAACTATCTCCTCTTCTTGGAGTTGCTACTTCCTTATCTTTGGGCATTATTATATTTGGTATTGGCTTTATATTATTCTTTCTTGTTATATCTTTTATTTTTGGGAGAGTATTTTGTGGTTGGATATGCCCTTTTGGCACTCTGCACCAAATAACCTCATACATTAAGATGAAAGTACAGGGCCGTTTTGAACATGAGCCTTATAAAAATAAGCAAAAGGTAAAGTATGCTATATTTGTAACCATTATAATTGCTACTCTTTTTAGTATTAATTTAAGCGGCTTTTTAGACCCAATCTCAATTGTAACTAAATCAACAACCTTTTTTATTATCCCATCAGCTCAATATGCCATGACATATACTCATAGCAAACTTGAAGAGAATGCGGAACAAGAAAAAACAGTAGGTGTATATACTCTTTTAGAAGAGGGCTATAGATATCTAAAGGACTACTTAGAGGAGTACATATTTTACTTCAAAGACCCGGCTGAAGAAGGAGAGAATTATGTTCCAACGCATTTTAAATATTTCTTCCTCAACGGGTTTGTATTTTTACTTCTAATAGCGCTTAACATAAAGACAACACGTTTTTGGTGTCGATATATATGTCCACTTGGAGCTATGCTTGGTATTTTTGCTAATCGTTCTTTAATGAGAATAAATGTAAATGATAAATGTACTTCGTGTACAGATTGTGAAAAGTTTTGCCAGGGTGCTGCTGACGTTGGCATAAAGGGAGAATTTAAAACTAGTGAATGTATGTATTGCTTTAACTGTCTTACGGCATGCAATGACGATGCGCTTGATATAAAAATGACAATACCTAAGCTGACAAAAAGTAAACAAAGAGTATAAAATAATCCGGGGCTAAGAACATGGGGATAATAAATTATATTAGAAAATATATAAACTGGACAAAGGAACGTTATAGGCAGTGGTATCAGAATAGGAGTGCTGACAGAAAACAAAATGAAGACAAACTTCCTATACAAAAACTTGGTATAAACAGACGCTTACTTGCGAAAACGTTTGCATATGGGGTTAGTATATTTGTATTATTTAGAACGACCTTATGGGAAAGACGTACATCATCAAACAAATTAATAAGACCGCCTGGTTCGGTAAAGGAAGAAGAGTTTTTACAAAAATGTATAAAATGCTCAGAATGTATGAAAGTATGTCCCAAGAACTTTTTACATCCTGCATTTATGGAAGCTGGCATTGAAGGAATGTTTACACCTATAGCAGTAGGTAAACTTGGCTACTGTGAACATACCTGTAAAGCGTGCATGGATGTATGTCCAACTGATGCAATAGCAAAATACACGCTACAAGAAAAACAGGAAATAAAGATAGGACTTGCGATAATAAGCAAAGACCGTTGTCTAACATATGCAAGTCAAACACCATGTATAGTGTGCGAGGAGCATTGCCCAACATCTCCAAAAGCAATTTGGACACACAAAAAAACGGTAAGAAGGCGCACTGGAGAGCTTATAACGATAGATCAAATAAACGTAGACCCAAAGTTATGCATAGGATGTGGAATATGTGAATACGTATGCCCTGTGGTCGACGATCCTGCTATCTTTGTAAACTCAATACAAGAGACAAGATCAAAAGAGAATCAGTTATTTCTTAGCTAATAAACAATAGTTAGGAAATAGATTATTATGCATATGAAAGTAGTAAAGCATGGGCGGTACTAGATTTGAACTAGTGACCCCCTGCGTGTCGAGCAGGTACTCTAGCCAGCTGAGCTAACCGCCCAAATGAATGTAAAAAATAGTTTCTAGATGGTGAAATATACAGTATAAAGTGTTTTAATCCAAGAATAAAAGCTTTTGATGACTAAAAATACTATAAAATCTGTTAAATTGTATATATCAAGCAAGCGATTTGACTATGTTTTAGATAGATTTAAAATATACAAGTAAGATTAAATTCTAGAGCAATAAAATATAAAGTATTTTAAAATTGACGATCAAGATATAATTTAGTAATGTTTTCTGGTTGAAATGTAAGAAATTTAAACAAGATTGTAAAAGAACTATTATAGTAAAACATAAGTAAAACATTAAGAAAAGTTGTAAAAAATATTAACTTAGGAGGACATATTGAGCGTAATATTGATGAAAGATTTGCTTGAAGCGGGGGTCCATTTTGGACATCAAGCAAAGAGGTGGGATCCGCGTATGGCCCCATTTATTTACACAGAGCGCAATGGTATACATATAATTGATCTGCAACAGACGGTATCGCGTGGAGAGATAGCATATAATTTTCTAAAAGACAAGATAGCAGATGGCGGTAAAGTATTATTCGTAGGGACAAAACGGCAAGCCCAAGAAGCTGTAAAAACAGAAGCAACTCGATGCGGCCATTATTATGTAACACATAGATGGCTAGGGGGAATGCTTACAAACTTCCTAACAGTAAAGAAAAGTATCCAAAGACTAAAGAAGCTTGAAAGGATGGAAGTAGACGGAACATTTGAATCTATGCCGAAGAAAGAGCAAGTATCATTAATAAAACAAAAGAACAAGCTTGAGCGTGTTCTAGGTGGGATAAAAGAGATGACGTCGCTACCAGACATATTATTTATAATAGATCCCAATAAAGAACATATCGCAGTAAAAGAAGCGCATAAGATGGGCATACCAATAATATCCGTAGTAGATTCAAACTGTAATCCTTATCTAATAGACTATCCAATACCCGGAAACGATGATGCGATAAGAGCTATAAATCTTTTTATGAGAGTGCTTGCAGATGCGGTAATAGAAGGAGAAAACGTTGCAAGCAAAGCAATGGTAGAATCTTATGAAAAGGAACGAGAGGAGGCAGAGACTAAGGATAACATAGGAGAAACAGATGAGGGGGGCGTAAAACCTGTAGAAGTTGAGAGCCCAGATGTTGAAGGTGTAGATAAAGTATTAGAGGAAGTTGTTGACGAAAAAGAAGAAGAAAAAGAAGAAGAAAGGCAAGAGAAGCAGAAGCAAGAGGATGTGGAAAAGACACAAGAAGAGACACAATCTGCTAAAGTTGCTACAGCTGATGATAGAGAAGAAGTGTCAGAGCAAGAAAAGAAGAACTAAATTAGACAACACTCACATTAAGTATATTAAGAGATAAATGCTAAATAACTAAAATAAATAAAGAAAAATAAAAATCAGGAGATAAAAAAAGGCAGTGGAAATAAATGCGATACAAGTGAAGGAGCTAAGGGAAAAGACGTCGTTAGGACTTATGGACTGTAAGAAAGCGCTAAAAGAGACGGCAGGTGATATTGAAAAAGCAATAATATATTTAAAAGAGAAAGGGCTTTTAAAGGCAGCCGAAAAGCTAGGGAGACTAACAAAAGAAGGGCTAATAAGCATAGGCCAAACTGACAAACACGGGATAATAATAGAGCTAACGTGCGAAACAGACTTTGTAGCTCGTACAAAAGAGTTTATAAATGGAGTAGAATCTATTAAGAAATCATTATTAGCAAAGAAAGTTGGTAATGTAGATGGAATACCAAAAGAGATAAATGAGGAGTTACAAGGACTAGTATCAAGGTTAGGTGAGAATATAAAATTAAGTCGAGTATGTTTATATGAAGTGAGAGAGGGAGAATATATAGAGGAATATCTGCATCAAGGGGCAAAGATAGGAGTAATGTTGAAACTAAAGGTCAAAAAATCAGATACGTTAAAAGAAGCAAGATTTAAGAGTTTGTCAAAAGACCTATGCATGCATATAGCAGCGATGTCACCTGAGGCGTTGAGTGAGGATGAGATTAGCGATAAACAAAAAGACGAACAAAGGTCAATATACATAAAACAAGCAAATGAGACAAAAAAA
This sequence comes from Sipunculus nudus, assembly GCA_026874595.1. Classification (NCBI taxonomy): domain Eukaryota; kingdom Metazoa; phylum Annelida; class Sipuncula; order Golfingiida; family Sipunculidae; genus Sipunculus; species Sipunculus nudus. Next base: position 913,331 of record JAPPUL010000096.1, read on the forward strand.
CCTCAAAATGTGATAGAAAAGATAGTAGATGGAAAGATTAGGCAATATTTAAAAGAGGTAACGTTATTAAATCAAGGTTTTGTAAAGGAGCCAAAACAGAGCGTTAGAGAGCATATAGAAAAGGTATCAAAAGAGCTAGGCGATAAAATAGAGGTAAAAGAATTTATAAGATATAAAGTAGGTGAATAAGTTGATGGAGGCTAGATACAAGAGAATATTAGTTAAGATGAGCGGTGAGGCGCTTATGGGAGAGAGGAGTCATGGTACGGATGAGAAGGTTCTAAAGTATCTAGCAGAAGAGATAAAGGGAATTGTTGAACTTGGCATTGAATGTGGGATAGTAATAGGCGGTGGCAATATATGCCGCGGATATGAGTATGCAGGAGATATGGTAGAACGTACAAGTGCAGATTATATAGGTATGCTAGCAACAATTATGAATTCGTTAATATTACAATCAAGTTTAACAAATATAGGTATAAAAGCAAGTATTCAATCAGGGCTTGAGATAAAACCGATATCAAAACTATTCTCATCAAAAGAAGCAATAGAGGAATTAGAATCCAACAAAGTATTAATTCTTGGAGGAGGTACAGGAAACCCATATTTCACAACAGACACGGCAGGGGTTTTAAGAGCGTTAGAATTAAAAGCTGACATACTGATAAAGGCAACGAAAGTTGATGGCATATATAGTGCAGATCCAAATCTAGACACAAATGCAATAAAGTATGAAAATATAAGTTATTCTGAATACCTAGATAAGAGTCTTAAGGTAATGGATAAAACAGCAGTATCTCTTTGCCAGGAGAATGAATTACCTGTATTAATACTAGATATGCTAAAGAGAGGGAATATAAAGGCGGCTTTAAAAGGTAATGCAGTTGGCAGTATAATAGGCTTTTAGATTAATGTTAATAATAAATTAAATAATTTTAAAGTAGCTTGATAAAACTAAATATAGAGAGGACAAGTTGATTGGATAATGAAGATAGGCTTGAAGAGCTATACAAAGAGACAGCAAATAAAATGAACAAGAGGGTGGAGATTTATAAAGGGGAATTAAAACGAATCCGTACAGGCCGAGCCTCGCTTGGCATATTAGATGGTATAATGATTGAATGTTACGGTTCTAAGATGCCGTTAAACCAAGTGGCAACACTAAGCACAGAGGATTCAAAGACGCTATTAATAGAACCTTGGGACAAATCTAACATAAAGGACATAGAACGAGGAATATCAAGCTCAGACTTAGATATAAGTCCGCAAAGCGATGGGAATCTAATAAGATTAAAGTTTCCGCCCTTAACAGAAGAAAGGCGTCATGAGTTTGTAAAGCAAGTTAGACAAAAGGGTGAGACAAGTAAAGTTTCAATAAGAAATATACGACGTGAATCAAATGATGAATTAAAGCTGATAGAAGAAGATGGGCATATAAGTAAAGATGCTTTAAAGCATGCGCATGATAAGATACAAGAGATTACAACAAAATATATAGAAAAGATATCAGAACTAACAAAAAACAAAGACGATGATATAATGAAGATCTAATTATATAAGGTATTAATGAGTGTAAAAGTTGATTCAGCAAGTTGATTCAGAAGGAAGGCCTAATCACGTAGCAATAATAATGGATGGAAATAAGAGGTGGGCAGTCAAAAACAACACATCTGTATTAAATGGGCACAGACGTGGTCTTGATAGAGCAATAGATATACTTAAATGCTGCAATAAGTTATCTATAAAGATCTTATCATTATTTGCATTTTCTGCTGATAACTGGAGGCGTTCTGAAGATGAGATCAAAGCGCTAATGCATTTGTTTAAATACTTTTATAGGAATAAATTTGATATACTAGTTAGGAACGGGATTCGTCTATTACACAGTGGAAGTCAAGATAGGCTTAAAAAAGAAACAAGGCAAATGCTTGAAACTATGGTGGAAAAGACAAAGGACAATGGAAACGGCATATTAAATATAGCGTTTAATTATAGTGGGAGGGAAGAGATAGTGCATGCGACAAACAAAATAGTAGCTGCTATAAGAGAAGATAAAGGAATTAAATATCCGATAGATGAAAAGACGTTCAAAGAGAATTTATTTAATCCGGAGTTACCCTACCCTGAGTTATTAATAAGAACGAGCGGAGAGCAGCGGATAAGCAACTTTTTATTATGGCAGATGGCATATACTGAACTATACTTTACAGATGTACTTTGGCCAGATTTCACAGAAGAAGAATTTATAGAGGCATTAAATGATTATAAAAAGCGAGAAAGGAGGTTTGGGGGACGGATTGAGTGAAGGCGTAAAAAGAGTATTTACAAGTCTTATTGGGCTTCCTGTATTACTATTCTCATTATTTTATAGCGGGATAGAGGGATATATCCTATTCTTTTTACTAATGTTGTTTGTGTCATTCATGATGGGACGAGAGCTATTAACAATAATAGATGTGCAGGGAATAAGAGCATATAATAAATTAATCCTAACAACGATAGTATTAATAGTAACATGTTGCTATTTGCTTGAGATAGGATTTTCTATATTTGGGTGGTTTGAAAATAATATTAGTTTCAAACTTGGAAGAAATGATATAATACTATTTATGCTATTGGTGTCTCTGGTACTAGTATTCTTTTTAGAGATTAGGCGAGGAGATTTTAGACAATCATTTGAAGTTGCTTCTGTACATATATTCATAATTTTATACGCATCAATTGGAATAGTATATATAATAGCAATTCAACAAGCAAACTCATGGCATTTTCTTTATATATTAGTGGTAACTTGGATGACGGATAGTGGAGCATATTTCGCGGGAAAGTATTTAGGTAGAACAAAGTTAAATCTAAAAATAAGTCCAAATAAGACACTTGAAGGTTTTATAGGAGGGATAATATGCGGCACAGTATCTGGCGTATTACTTAAATTAATTTTTGTAAACGTTTATACCATAGAGGAATCAATTATATATAGCTATCCTTATATAATAATCGTATCATTAATATTTACACTACTTGCGATACTAGGAGACCTTGCAGAATCTTTATTAAAGCGTTCAGGAGGGGTAAAGAATGCAGATAAATACATACCGGGGCATGGGGGAATGCTTGACGTAATGGATTCTTTAATATTCAATGCTCCTATATTTTATATCTTAATAAACTTATAATTAAAAAAAGATATAAATATATATCTAAAAGTACTAACTTTAGCTATACTAATTCATAAAACAAAACTCAAGGGAATTTATAATGATGGAACAAGAAGCTAATGAGAACACAGACAATAAAGACAAAGCCTTAAACTCCGCAATAACACAAATTGAGAAAGAGCATGGAAAAGGGTCAGTAATCCGATTGGGGAGTAAAGAGCGCCAAAGTATTCCTTTTGTACCAACAGGAGCTCTAACACTTGACTTAGCACTTGGAATAGGCGGAGTTCCTAAAGGTAGGATTATAGAGATATACGGACCAGAATCATCAGGTAAGACTACACTAACGTTAAATATATGTGCTCAAGCACAAAAACTTGGAGGTATAGTAGGCTTTATAGATGCAGAACATGCACTAGACCCATTATATGCCGAAAAGCTTGGAGTTGATGTACAAAATTTATATGTAGCGCAACCAGATTTTGGAGAACAGGCCTTGTCTATCCTAGAGGCACTTGTAAGGAGCAAAACACTCGATGTAATAGTAATAGACAGCGTTGCAGCACTAGTTCCAAAAGCAGAGATAGATGGTAATATGGGAGATGCGCACATGGCGCTACAAGCTCGCCTAATGTCACAAGCACTAAGGAAACTAACGGCAATAATAAACAAAAGTGGCACATGTGTAATCTTCATAAATCAGATAAGGTCTAAGGTAGGAGTAATCTTTGGCTCACCCGAGACAACAACAGGTGGGAAGGCATTAAAGTTCTATTCATCGGTAAGGCTTGACATAAGACGAATTGAGACCTTAAAGAAAGGAGAAGTACCAATAGGCAATCATGTAAGGGTTAAGGTGGTAAAGAACAAGGTAGCGCCACCATTTAGGACAGCAGAATTTGACATAATGTTTGATTCAGGGATATCCTATCCTGCAACAATCCTAGAAGCTGCAGTAACAGCTTCGGTCATCAAAAAGAGCGGGACCTGGTATTCTTATAAGGAGGAGCGACTTGGACAAGGGAAAGAGAATGTAAAAGAGACTCTTAGTAAGAATAAAGATTTGCAAGAAGAAATAGAAAAAGAGATATTAGATTATTATGATATCAAGAAGCCTAGGAGGAGAGAGCTTACCAAAGATGAAACAAAGGATGGGACAAAGGATGGAACAAAGGATGGGACAAAGGTAGAAAATAAGAAGAAACAAAGCTAAAATATAAATAGAAAAATTAGGGATGCTTATGGATAAGGTAAGAGTTGGAGTAATAGGAGCAACAGGATACACAGGAATAGAACTACTAAAATTACTCACAAAGCATCCGCATGTAAAGATAACGTATATATCCTCAGAAAGCCAAACTGGCAAGACACTAGATAAATATAATCCCTATTTTAAAAATAGATTAGAAGAAGAGCTACGCTTTTCAAGCTATGATATAGAAAAGATAAAGTCAAGTTGCAATCTAATATTCTTCACAACCCCAAAAGGTATTGCAATGAAGCAAGCCCCAAAGTTATATAGCAGTAAAGTTAAGATTATAGATTTAAGTGGAGATTTTAGATTAAAAACAAGTGAAGACTACCTAGAATGGTACGGAATGGAACATACCTCAAGTGAAAGTCTAAGCAAATGGACATATGGTCTTAGTGAGATATTTAGAGAAAAGATAAAAGGATGTAAATATATATCAAATCCTGGCTGCTATCCGACCTCAATACTGCTTGGGCTAATCCCATTATTATATGATTTTGAGACTAACGGAACAATAATATGCGATAGCAAATCCGGAGTATCAGGGAAGGGTAAACGAGTAAGTGAAGATTCGCTTTATTTTGAATGTAATGAAAACGTGGTTGCGTACAAGTTATCCAAGCATCAACACACACCAGAAATTGAACTTGGGATAAAGCGTGCAACATCTAAGGATATAAAAGTGAGCTTTACGCCCCATCTAATACCTATGGATAGAGGCATATTGTCAACTATGTATGTAAGTTTATCGCAAAATAAGTTTGAAATAGACGAAATGCTTGAACATTATAAAAGATTTTATGAGGGAAGTGAATTTATAAAGGTACTAGACGCTTGCCAAGGGCCTATACAAACAAAGAGAGTATCAAATACAAACGAGTGCCATATAAACTTAAATCTAGATGAACGTACAAACACACTAAAGATAATATCAGTATTAGATAATCTAATAAAAGGTGCAGTAGGCAGTGCAATACAAAACTTTAATATAATGCACGGATTAAAAGAAAGCACAGGACTAATATAAGTGTTTATATTTAAATTAGATAGGAATAAATAATTAATTTAAGGAGCGTAAAATGGGCTTATTTGATATAACGGCAACCAATATGTATATAGACTATCCATTAATGTCCTACACAAACAAAACAATGAACTTACCAAAAGCGTTAGTACAGGGCAAGACCGAGATAAATCATACACTACTAGATATAGTCCAATTTAATGGATTAGTAGCAAAGGAAGAAGGTTCAATAATAGACATGTACGTATGAGGGGATAAAGTTAAAAGATGTTACTTATTATAAATAGTAAATAATGGTAAAAGACACAAAATATAGCAGTCTAGGGATATTTGGCCTTACAGGGCTTTTAGTTTTACTGGTGCTTTATCTATATAATGTAAAGCTGGCCTTTGAAGTAACAACCTCATGGTTATTAATGCTTATAATGTTAGCTATGACATTAATGTTATGGATGCTATTTAAAGTGGCACTAATGGATGTAAAGATCCCAAAGGTAGTAAATATAATACTTATAGTGCTTTATGTTGTAGTAGTTGTAGTATCGGCAGCGATAGGTTATATGACACAGAGTGAAGACGGTTTAAACGTTTTGCTTGATCGTAAGATACTAAAAGAGAGGGAATTAGATGAAGAATTCATAGAGTTATTTCATGCTCTTGAAATAGATAACGGAATAAATAATGTAAGGTCTAAAGAATCAAGTTTAGGCAAGCCGACATATTTAGATTATATAATATATAAACACAAATTATGGATAAAGGAGCGATTATTATTATATAAGAGACAGAAGGCACAGTACGCAACAGACAATAAGAAATGGGTAAGACTTTTAGACCATGCACAAAGCTATCGGAAGGGGGACTGGCAGGAGGAACTTAGAAAGATAATAGAGTCACGCCATGAAGAGTATGTAGAGTGGCTTAAGGAAGAGAGTTCAAGGCGCTATAAAATATTAAATATTCTGCTGAACGGAGGAGAAGAGGCACAAGGACTAAATAAATCCGAGGCAAGGCAATTATATAATTTATCCTATCCTGGAAAACGCTTTCCGGAAGAGAGTTGGGAAAAAGATATAAATAGTCTTATTGATGCAGGAAAGAAGGATAAAAGCCTGTTATCTAATATAATACATAATAGCGTACTGGAAGAATTTATGAGAGTCTACATAAATACCCTACTTTGATTTTTGATGAGATTTTCTAAGGTGTGGGGTCATAAAAGAAGCTAATGGGAGCGTCCTACAGCATTAAAAGGATTTAACTTGCAATAAAAGAGGCATATAATGCCATAATGATTAAGGAATAGTAAAAGGATTTGAAGCTAATGTCATTGAATGAGCGACTTGATTTTGAGGAAGGGAAAATTAACAATGAGGAATTGTACTTAAGAACATGTGCAAGATGCGTTTATAAAGCAAATCTTGTACTGCAAAAACAAGACTATTGCCACAAATGCATAAATAATTTAAAGGTACGTATAAAGCGTAAAAAAGGGTATTCGATAGAGGAATTGTACGACTACTATAAACCCATTGATAAAAAAGATAAAAAGATAAAAAGAGAAGGACTTCTACTATAAAACCTATATATAATTTATAAATATATAAAAAAACTTCCTAATACTCTTTCCTAACCTTTCATTAAAACTTTCATTAAAAAGACTTCGTTAATAGATACTAAATTTATAAATTTAGTATAAAAATTAAGCAAGGACTAAGTTGAATGGCTAATGAAGCAAAGAATGAAGCAAAGATAATATATCCAGGAAGTTTCGATCCCTTAACCTATGGGCATCTAGACATAATATACCGTATGGCGCCAACATTTAATAACATCATACTGGCAATAGTAGATAATCCGAGTAAAAGCTGCACATTTACAATAAAGGAGAGAGAAGTAATGCTCTCGGAGACAATATCAAACGAAAGGTTAGAAGATAAAGTATCTGTTATGAGTTTTAATGGTTTGTTAGTAGACTTTGCACAGTCGCAGGATGCTAGATTGCTGGTTCGAGGGATACGGGCTTTATCAGACTTTGAATTTGAGTTTAGAAGTTCTAGAATGAATAAACATTTAAATAAGGAGATAGAGACAATATTCATGCTATCTTCACCTAAATACGAACATATAAGTTCAAGTATAGTAAAAGAGGTCTACAAGCTTGGCGCTGACATAAAAGAATATGTTCCAGAAAATATAATAAAACACCTTGCTGAAAAACTAAAAACTCATGATATCTAAGAGGAATATATGTCAACTTTAGAAGACGAATTTGTATGTTTTGATTTAGAGACTACAGGTTTGAGCTGTCGTAAAGACAGCATAATAGAAGTAGGCTGTGTAAGGTTTAGTACTAGGCAAGGCTTTATAGATACATTTAAATCGCTAGTATATTTTGACGGAGAAATAGATGAGATTGTAATAAATCTAACAGGAATTAGAGAGACAATGCTTGTTGATTCTCCAAAAATAGATGTCGTGCTTAGGAAGTTTATACATTTTATAGGAGATACTCCCCTACTCTCTCATAACGCTCCGTTTGATGCTCGCTTTATTTCTCATGCATTATATAACAATGCCTTGCATTATCCGAAAAACGAAATATATGATACTATAAGTATATTTAAAAAGTTGCTGCCAAACTTACCAAGCTATAAACTACAAAATCTTAATAAGACTTTTAACATACATCCGGAAAATGCACACAGAGCCTTAGACGACGCAAAAGCAACAAGTAATTTATTCTTATTGGCTGCAAAACAAAATAGCGGCAAAAACGCATACACAAATATAAGTACCCTTACAAAGGCCATATATTTTAAAGATTACGACAAGCAAAGCCTGTTTAAAGCAAAGCCTGCTTAATAAAATAAAAGATTTGTAAACCAAAAGATACAAATAGCAAATTAACTGTTTCTGATGACCATGTAAATAAAGAGAAAATACAGGAGTGGCAATGAACTTTAAAGTGGATGAGGATGAAGAATTAAGCGGCTATGAGGTTATGCAAGACGAGTATATACCTAATAAGGATAACTTAGATAAAGAGAAGGAAGAAGTAAAGAAAGAAGATGCTAGCAATGATGAAGAAAAAGAAAAGAAAGACGATACATGATTGTTTCATTTTACATGCCTTTATACTTAAAGGTTAACTAGAAAATGCTAAATGCGTTAATTGACAACGATTGGTGTCTAAAAATATCTTAAAAAAAGATAATATAATAGTTTAAAAAAAGTTTACTTTTCTATGTAATATGGACAAAAAAGAATATAATTATATAGCCTCTCATATGCAAAATATTGACGCATCTGGGATAAGAAAAGTATTTGACCTTAGTAAAAGTCTTACAAATCCTATAAACCTAAGCATAGGAGAACCTGACTTTGATGTGCCGGATTTACTAAAAGAATATGCTTATGATGCAATACGTTCGGGGCAAAATAAATATACTCTAACTGGAGGAATGCCTAAGCTAAAGGATAAATTACTAAATCACATTGCTAAAACTAAATCTGCAAATTGTGAGGATATTATTATAACAAGTGGCGTATCTGGAGCTTTGTTTTTAGCTTTGTTTGTAATGCTTGATAAAGGAGATGAGGTTTTAATACCAGATCCATACTTTGTTTCCTACAAACATCTTGTAAATGTTCTTGGTGCTAAGGCAATATATTTAGACACTTATCCTGACTTTGCCTTAAGTAAGAATGTTTTAGAAGAGAGTGTTAGCCCAAAAACTAAACTCCTAATACTAAACTCGCCTGCAAACCCAACTGGTAAAGTATATACTAAAAAAGAACTTGAACTAATTGCAAGTTTTGCTAAAAAGCATAATCTATTTATATTATCAGATGAGATATATGAGGACTTTGTATATGATGAAAAACATATATCTATAGCCTCAATCTACAAAAACACACTCATTATGTCCGGATATTCTAAAAGTCTTGCTATGACCGGATGGAGACTTGGATATGCTTCTGGCCCAAAAGAAATAATACAAGAGATGACAAAACTACAGCAGTATACATTTGTATGTGCTCCTTCATTTGCACAAAATGTTTTAATTAAGTCCTTAGATTATCATAATAAAGCAAAAATTGAGGCCTATAGAGAAAAACGTAACATAATTTATGATGGACTTAAAAGTCTTATATTAAATAAGCCTGAGGGGGCATTTTATGCTTTTCTTAAGATACCAGACCATTTCAAGTCCGATTATGATTTTTTTAATGCAGCTCTAAAACAAAATCTTTTACTTATACCCGGAAGTGTATTCTCAGAACAAAACAAATATATTAGAATATCATTTGCAAATGATAACGAAGTCTTAAAAAGAGGCGTTGAGATTATAAATAGCTTACAGGACAAAGATATAAGAGCTTAAGAGAATCTAAGAGAATAAAATGGTTAAAAAGAGAATGTATACTACTTGCCAAGTTAATTTATTATATTAAACATAAATTTAAATAAAAAAAACCTAACCTGTTGCAAAATATCAAAAAGTAATAGGATATGATAGAATGGAGGATAAATGGCTATAACATTACCTGATTTACCATATGACAAAAGCGGCCTTGAACCATATATTTCGGCAAAGACGCTAGATTTTCATTATGGCAAACATCATAATGCATACGTAACAAACCTAAATAAGCTACTTGAAGGCAATCCGCTTGAAGGACAGTCCCTTGAAAATATAATACAAAAGACTGCAAATAATCCATCTTCTGTTGGCATATTTAATAATGCTGCACAAGTATGGAATCATACTTTTTATTGGAAGTGCATGAAACAAAATGGCGGTGGCAATCCGACTGGAGTACTTGCAGATAAGATAAAAGCAGATTTTGGCAGCCTTGATGAATTTGCAAGTCAGTTTAAGAATGCTGGGGCAACTCAATTTGGCTCAGGCTGGGCTTGGCTTGTAAGTGAGGGAGGCAAATTAAAGATAGTTAAAACGGCAAATGCTGATCTGCCAATGGCACACGGTCAAAAGGCTTTGCTCACTATGGATGTTTGGGAACATGCTTATTATTTGGACTATCAAAATAGGAGACCTGATTATATTTCAACATTCGTTGAAAAGCTAGTTAATTGGGACTTTGTGGCATCAAATCTATAAGTTAGACTAAGGCTATGGGCTTTTTATTATCTTTGTTATTAGACAATTATATTAAAGCCCATAGATTTAATATATAAACTTCTTAAATAAACTTCTTTATTTAAAAAAAAAAGCACTATCGTGCCTAAGAGGATTTGAACCTCCGACCTTTGGAACCGCAATCCAACGCTCTATCCAGCTGAGCTATAGGCACATTTTAGTTAGTGTTACTCTTTTTTACTATCCTTCTTGGAAAACAATAAAACCTAATTTAAATATAAAGTATATTAAAGTCAAGAATTGATGTTTGGAATTGATATTTGTTTGAATAGAGACTTATAACATATTACTTATCCCTTTATTTATTCCTTTATTAGCAATATCCAGAAAAAGGATAATAGGCACTTCAATTAGAAACTTATCTATAATTTGATTTTCAAGTTATAGTTACGATAATATATTTTAGCAATATTTACATTATTTTTTTTAAAGAATCTGTGTTACAATATATACTGAATAACAATTTTGGAACCTTTAACTTAACAATGTCAAAGCTACTTATTATAATATCTATTACAGCATCTATTTTCTCTACTGCTTATTGTAAGTTAACTGAAGTACACTTTAACTTGAATGTTAAAAGTACTCATTTTACTAATGACGAAGGAATTATAAATAGAGACTATCTTTCTGTTGATCTTGGCGGGCTTGAAGAGTCCCCTCCCCTAACTTGGGAGAATGTACCCGAGGAAACTATAGAATTAGTTATAATTATGCAATCTAAAGAATACCCTGACAAAGCGCTCTGGTTTATTAGAGGTATTCCTCCTGATACTAAAGGTATTAGCAAAGGTGGTGATATTCCCGGCGCTACCACTGTATGGAAATATACAGGCCCGAACCCAGATAAAAATAAAGACCCAGCTACACCTAAAACATATACATACACCATTTATGTTTACGCCCTCTTGCAAGCAAGCTCTCCTAATCCCTCATCCCCTACACAGCAAATTAAAGAAGCTTTAGAGGAAAATGCTCTTTCTTCCGGCTCTATTACAGGTAAATTCATTATGTGGTAACAAGATACTTACATTTATTGATATAATATTCTTGTAATTATCTTGCCCATTTCTTTGTATATATCTTGTAGAACTTTTAATATCTTTGGGTTTTGTTCGACGAAATGTTTTGTAATGTTTTGTAATAAATACAAGTTTATAACTACTCATTTTGCAAACTAGTTTATTGCCATTCTCGTGTTAGCGTTTATTCACTCCCTCAGGCAACTCCTAATCCCTCATCCCCTACACAGCAAATTAAAGAAGCTTTAGAGGAAAATGCTCTTTCTTCCGGCTCTATTACAGGTAAATTCATTATGCATTGATAAGATATTTATTATTTGATATTTATTATTTATTTAAATCTTTTGTAATTATCTTGCCCATTTCTTTGTATATATCTTGTAGAACTTTTAATATCTTTGGGTTTTGTTCGACGAAATGTTTTGTAATGTTTTGTAATGTTTTGTAATGTTTTGTAATGTTTTGTAATAAATACAAGTTTATAACTACAACACGTTTTTAAATAAAAAAAAATTATAAATACTCATTTTGCAAACTAGTTTATTGCCATTCTGGTGTTAGCGTTTTCCTAAAGTTAAATTTTAATAAAACTTTTGGAGTACTTTCATGAAAAACTTTATGAGCATTTTTTCAATTGTCCTTATTTTTCTCTTTGCTATCACGACTATTGGATGTGATGATAAGAAGAATGATACTGAGAACGGGAATGGTGATACTACTACAGGACTTAAAATTAATGTTCCGCTTGACTTTAAAACTGGTGACGTAATTAACTCTGCTTATACTGGCAATCGACTGATGCCCGAGCTTACGGTAACAGGTATTGAGCCGCAGGATACTACGACCTATATTGCTATAGTTAAAGTCGATGTTGGCAAAGGGCAAGATACTTATACCGCTGATAGAGTTTTTTTGGGAAATATAGCTCCAAAGCAAACTGAACTAAAGCTATCTCTACACTCTTGGGGAATAAATCCAAGTGTTGGTGAAACTAGGCTTTACCAGTTTCATCTACTCCATCTTAAATACTATACATATATATATATCTTGTAGAAGCAGATAATACATTTGAGAAGGCTTGGATGAAAGTTCAAGATACTCAAAAAAATTTAAACGATAATACTACTAATATCTTGGCATATGCTAAGAATATAGCTTATGGACAGGCTTCAAAGCAATAGCTACAACGTCAACGTCAGAAGGCAAGCTGTTTTAAAAAATGATAATACGCTGTTTGCTCTTTATGAGTAAGGAGATTAATAAAGGAGATTAATAAAGGACAGGAGATTAAGGAATACGGGAATACGGGAGGTTTAGTCCTTTGACTAGATTTCTAACATGTCTTTATAACTTGTTTTTACGGAACTTGTTAAGTATATTTTTTTTAAATAAAAAACATTGTAAATATAAATATTATGTATTTTATATATTGATTTATTACTAATCTTGTGTTATCCTTGTATCAAAATTAAATTTAATAAAACTTTTTGGAGGTTTTTCATGAAAAACTTAATGACAATATTTTCAGTTGTCGTTCTTTTTGCTTTTGCTATGACGACTATTGGATGTGATGAGAAGAAAGGGGGAGAAGAGCTTACGGTTACAGTTGCTCCGACCAACCATGTTGGAAGCGATGCAAAACTTGATGTAGCTAAGATAACAGCCGCAGATACTAAGGTTACGGTTAAACTTAAAAGTAAGAAAACTGCTACCACCTATGTAACTCTTTTGGCTGTTAAAGAAATCGGTGGGGAAGCGACTGTTCAAACAATAGGTACAGGGCAGATAGCTAAAGACGGAGAAACAGTTGATATAACTGTAGCCAAGGGACTGGATACATGGAAAATAGGTGCTGTGAGTACGGAGGCTACTGCTAAAGATGCAAAGTATGCGTTTCATGCTCTTGCTACTAATGCAGCGTTTTCGTATACTGCACCATCAACAGCCCCTAAAACTTTAGCTGATGCTTGGAATAAAATTCTTGAGTCTGCTAAAAAAGACAACAAGTCAACTGTTGTAGGTAATAAACAAAGCTTTGCGACATTAACGCAAAAGGAAGCAGCATCATCATAATAAAGTGCAGTTTAAAGTTTTTGTAAGCTGTTTTTTGTATGATTTATAATAGGAGGTTTTGTCGCTCTTTGGCAGGCCTCCTTATCTTATTTTTTAGCTATTTTTCTAATATTTTATTTGTTATTTTATTTTTAGTGTTATTTTTTCCCTTATAAACATGTATAAACATGTATACTATAAATAGTGAGGTGTTCGTAATGAGAGGTTTTATAATATTAGCGGTCTTTATGATGACTGCCTTAATAACGACCAGTGGGTGCGACCTAGGCAAAATTCTAGAAAACGAAGCAAAGGATGGATTTGAAAGTGTTAAACCTGATCCTGATCCTCTTGTTGCTCCAGACGGAAAACTAGTAAATACGATAAGAGGGACTGGCGATGCCCATGCCCCTGGATTTACGATTAAGACTAAATCTATTACCGGTGCAATCACCACAAAATATATAAATATTGCCCTTGTTAAGCTCGAAGGAAGAAATACTGTTACTCTAGTATACTTCAATAGTGTGGAGATGACTGTGACAGATGGACTCACAAAGACAATTAAAAAGAGTAGTCCGGGGCTCCATGGTACTAAGTGGGATGTAGTAGCAGCGGACGATAGTGAATATTACATATATATATGGCTTACTAAAGAGAAATACACTGCAAAGCCCACACTCACCTCCGATAATGACCCTACAAAATTCTTTACTGAGTTAGCTAGTGGTAAAACGGTGATTGATGTGGCTGCTTCTGGCTCAAATAAGTATTACGCTAAAGGTAAGTAATCGTTTAATACTATTTTTAATACTATTAAAGACTTCGGCACTTTTAATTAACCATAATTATATACCATTGTGGTATAGTAGCTTTTTTTTTAAAAAAACTTTTATCGTAACTCCTAGAGCAAAGGGAAATAGTAACGTTAGGAGGAAAGCAGGTTTTGTGAGCTGCTTTCCTTTTTATGATTTATTTTATAGCTTTATATAATTACTTCTTATAATTTCTAAGGTATTCATAATAAGGTATTCATAATGAGACACTATATATCTATATTTTGGCTACTAATGCTTATGTCAGGCCTAATGACGACCAGCGGGTGCATCTTAACTTATCCATGGACCCCTATGACAAACACTATTAGCGTTTCAACTACTCCTACACATATTCTTTCAAACGAGGGATACTTAGTAAATGATATAAGAGATAAGCCTCCCGGGTTTATAATTAGGTCAACGTTCGGAAACAAATATATACATATTGCTCTGGTTCGGGTTAGACGCTTTAATAGTCGTGCTGAGATTCTATACTTGGATAGCAAGTGGTCTTCTTCTTACAGAGATATCATAGATCGCCGATGGTGGGGCAATCGATTCTGGAACAGCTGGCATGTAGGAGATCGAAACCAAAGCATTACATATTATATATATATATGGACTACTCGAGAACCATACAACGGAACATCCTACCTTGCAACTACTGACCCTACAGATATCTTTAATGCCTTAACTAGGTATAATACTGTGCTTGCTGTGGCTGCTTCCGGACGAAACAAGTATTACGTTAAAGGGCATTAGCGCTTTTTATATTTAACTAATAAAGAAAGAAGCTTAGACTGCTTTCTTTTTATACTTGTTATGCTTTATAATATGAGGTTTTGCGCAAGCCGCCTACTTATTCTATAAGTGCAACTAAGCTATTTGCTCGTCTTTTAATTCCCTCCATTTGACAGTGACTTTTTATCAAACCCTATAATTTATTATATCTAGTAAACAAAATAATGTGTTAATACCTTCTAGATTAAACTCAATGGAGGTATTTTATAAATGAAGAATTCTATATCTATATTTTCGCTTCTGCTGCTTATGGGTGCACTAATAACAACCAGCGGGTGCAACTTAAAGGACCAGTTAGACGATCTTGTAGGCTCTATACCAGGTATCGACTATCTTAATGTTAGCTCTACTCCTAGTTCCCTTGTTTCAAGCGGAAACCTAGTATCTGATATAAGAGGGACTGGATATACCCGTAGTCCGGGATTTGAAATTACGTCAGTTAGCAGCAACAAATACGTAAATGTTGCTCTAGTTAGGGTTACCTCATTTGTATACTTAGCATACTTGAATAGCGTAGAATCTACTAATCTAACAACTAGCATTCCACAAGCTGATCCAAATCCGACATATGGGGCCTGGAGTGTATTATTAACATCAAGCCCCGATACAACATATTACATATACATATGGACTACAAAAGAGCCGTATACTGCTTCCAATCCTCCAACACTCTCTACCACTACTGACCCCTCGCAAATCTATGATGATTTAACTAAGGGTAAAACCGTGCTTGGGGTTGCGTCTTCTGGAGATAATAAATATTACGTTACAGGGAAGTAACGACTATTACTAAAATAAAGCAACTAAAATAAACCAATGGAGGTATTTTTAATGAGAAACTATATATCTATATTTTTAGCGCTGCTACTTATGAGTACACTAATAACAACCAGTGGGTGCGACTTAAAGGGCCAGTTAGACGATCTTATAGACTCTCTCCCAGACATTACAGACGCCGAGTCTCTTAATGTTACATCTACTCCTAGTTCCCTTGTTTCAAGCGGAAACCTAGTAAATGAGATAAGAGGGACTGGTGGTAATAGCAAGGCTCCCGGATTTGCGATTACGTCAACTACAAACAACAAATATGTAAATGTTGCTCTAGTTAGTGCTGACAGCTCAACATCTAGTCTTAGATACCTGAATAGCGTGCCATCTACTCTTCTCATACATACTATTACACAGGGTTCTCCAACTGAGAAGATACTAGGTACTTGGGATGTAGCCCTAGATCCAGCTACTGACACATATTACTACATATATATATGGCTTACTAAAGAACAGTACAACACTCCGAGACCCTCTTTAGCCAACGCTGGGAGCAACCCTACAGATATCTTTAATGCCTTAACTAAAGATAAAACCGTGCTTGGGGTTGCGTCTTCTGGAGATAATAAATATTACGTTACAGGGAAATAATCACTTAACAGGGTTTAGCTCGCTTTTTATAAAATATAATTAGCGGACTGCCCTCTTCTGCCACGCTTTATATATTTCGTCTGACCAAAAACTTTGAAAATAACTTATTACTGCAAGTTCATCAGCCTCGCTTATATCACCTTCAAAACCTGGCATTTTACCTCCAAGTGGTATACCTCCTCTTCGAATAGTATCTCTTAGTACTTTGAGCGGATGATGCCATGTGTGTGCTGTCCCGTTTAAAGGTGGCGGCGGATAACTCTTGTCTGCTAACGGCACTCTCCAATCAGATGTCCCCTCCCCATTCACATTATGGCAACTTATACAATACTTTTCATAAACCTTCTTACCTTCTGATATTTGAGACTCTGTATACCATCTTTTAACTTCCTTTGTAGAAACAGATTCCTCTCCTTCTACTTCATTCACAACTGCTTCTCCTTTATCAGACACTATATCCATATATAATAGTATCCCTAATACAATTAATGCTATAGCAATTAGAATATAAAATCTTTGCATTTTTATACTACCTCTATAAAGCCCATCATTCCAGCTACTTGATGGCTTATTACATGACAATGAAACATCCAGCGTCCTATGTTATCTGCTACAAACGCTATTGTTGCATCTCCTTGCCTATTTACTGATATTGTATCTGTCCAATATGGTAGGTTTAGTTTTTTACCATTTATTGACAATACTTTAAATGTATGTCCGTGTAAATGTATTGGATGTGGGAAAAATGTGTTGTTCTTTATCTTAAATATATATGTCTTATCCTTACTTAAGGTGAATAGCGGCTTGATAGAATTTCCATTCTCAAGCATACTCAAATCATTAAGAGCCCAGAAAACTCCATTTGACCTCATGCCGCCTCGCCCTCTCATCCCACCACGACCCATCTTCTCACGCAGCCAGCTTGACATTGCTCCACCATTAAGATATATCTCCTTTTCTATTGCTCTTGACAGGTTTGGCTCTTTGAGTGGATTTTTAGGCAGGCTCTTTGGTATACCCAATAACATCTTAGGCCGATAAGCTGTCCCTTGCCCCTCAAACCTAAACAAATCTACCTCCTCTTTATAGGCTATATCTACTATCTGCTTTATTGACGACGATTTAGCCTCCGGTATATCTATAACGACATCAAGCCGCATTCCAGGTGCAAGTAGAAATGCATTATACGGCATGGGGGGAACTGGATGTCCGTCTAGCGCTATTATATTTGTATTATCTTCTAATTCCTTAAATGATGGCGCTATATAACGCCCTGTTGACCCGTTTATTAACCTAACACGTACTCTTGTATTCGGTTTTAATCTATATAATGGATTATATTTTCCATTTACTGTTATTATGTTACCTAATCGCCCTGAGTGTGATAAGCTCATCATATTATAAAAATTATCTGCTATCTGCATATCATCTGTTAATAGCCAATCGTTTATAAACAATATTATGTCTTGGTCAACTTCATACCCCTTCTCCTCAAGCACTATTAAGGGACCCGTTAAGCCTCGGGATAATTGCTCCATTGTATTTGAATGTGTATGGTACCAATAAGTTCCTGCATCAGCTGAGGCATAGTTATACTCATAATCATCACCATACTTAATACCCACTTGCGTTAAACCAGGTACTCCATCCATTGCGTTAGGTACTCGTATCCCATGCCAATGTACTCCTAGCTCTTCATTCTTAAGTAAGTTTTTTACATTCATCGTACTCTCCTCACCTTGCCTAAGCACTACCGGTTTACCAAACCCATCCTCCATAAAACTCCATATATTTGTTACTCCCTCCCCTTCTACTAGCTCTACTTTCGTCTCCTGCGCCTCCAACAATATATTACTACCCGCTTTATATCCTATATTATTCGTAGCAATATCATCTGTCTCAACACTATCAAAGCCAGGACGCTTCCATAAAAAAT
This sequence comes from Sipunculus nudus, assembly GCA_026874595.1. Classification (NCBI taxonomy): domain Eukaryota; kingdom Metazoa; phylum Annelida; class Sipuncula; order Golfingiida; family Sipunculidae; genus Sipunculus; species Sipunculus nudus. The sequence continues at coordinate 931,978 of JAPPUL010000096.1, forward strand.
CCGCAAACCCTAATGGCGTTAGTAATAATATACCTCCCGCTACCTTTAAAAACTTTCTCCTATCTACCTTTTTCATTAAGCTTTTTATCTTACTTTCCAATATAATTGACTCCTGTATAATCTTTTAGTATACTTTAATGCACAAGCTAAGATGAACAAGATACTGATAAATTTAAGTACTCCATCGGCGCCGGCTTTGCATAATGTTCATATTCAATATGTTCTTTATAGGGACTTTGCAATATCTTTAATACCTTCTCTATCTCTTTATAATCTAATTCATCCTCTGCAAGCCTTATAACCTTCTCTGCTACCCAATTCCTTAACACATATTTAGGATTTATCTCGTCTAATTTCCTCCCAAAGCATAATATGTCCTTCCCGCTCCCCTCTATAACACCTTTATACTCTTTTAACCATTCCTCTCCTTCCAATATACTATTTTTAAACCCCTTGAACCATTCATCACTATCCCCTATTAACACCTTTGACAAGTTCCTAAAGGTATTTGTATAATCTAATCCCTCCCTCTCCATAAGAGCCAATAGCTTTTCCCATAACTCATCTACACCACTATCTTCTTTTGCAAAACCAAGCTTCTGTCGCATATTCTCTTTATAATAACTTAGGTAAAGGTTATTATACTCTTTTAATATCTCAACCGCCTCCTCTTCGCTAATCAACGATTGTAAGGCATACCCAAGCGCTTTTAAGTTCCATAACCCTATTAATGGCTGATTCTCATACGAATATCGTCCCCTGTGATCCGAATGATTGCATATATAGCCCCTTGCAAATCTCTCCATAAAACCAAATGGTCCGTAATCTATCGTATCTCCCAATATTGACATATTGTCCGTATTCATAACACCATGACAAAAACCTACTGCCTGCCATTTAGCTATTAGTTTTGCCGTCAGCCTAACTACTTCATAAAACCATTCCCCATAACCTTTGTAACCATTTGTATACTCATTTATTACGTAGTCTGCAAGAAGCTTTATCCCTTCTATATCTCCTCGGGAATAACAATGCTCAAAATGCCCAAATCTAACATGCGTTCGTCCAAGACGAGTAAATACCGCCCCCGGCTCAACTTTCTCCCTATAAACATCCTCTCCTGTACCCACTATGCATAATGAACGCGTCGTCCCTATCCCAAGTCCCCACATCCCTTCTGAACACAAATACTCTCTTATACACGACCTTAATACTGCTTTCCCATCTCCCATCCTCGAATATGGCGTTAGACCTGAACCCTTAAGCTGTATATCCCAAAGCTCTTCTTTGCTGTTTCGTAACTGCCCTATCAATAGTGCCCTGCCATCCCCCAATTGTCCCGCCCATACCCCAAATTGATGCCCCGAATATACTTGCGATAAACTCTCGCCTTCCACCAGCTCCTTATTCCCACTGAATATATTTACAAATAACTCCTCATCATTAACTAATTCCTCACTAAGTCCTATAAGACCTACTCCTTCCATATTTAGCGCTATTAGCTTCGGCTCCTTGCCTACCCCCTCCCCTCTCATCCTTGTATAAAACCTCTCCGGTAGCTTTATGTATTTATTGTCTACTTTTATATTTATGTCTACTTTCATATTTAACTTTAACTCCACTAAGCTTTAGTTTACTCCGCTTATCGCTTAGACTTTATTGAATCTACAATTGTAAGTACATCCCTTTATAAACTTACCTAATTCTACCGCTTCTAAACGATCTTTATAGTTCTAGCTTATTCTTAAATAGTAGCATTATTCTTTTAAATTGTCATCTAAATTGTCATCTATAAATAAAATCTATCTTAGCCATAAGCTCTTTTGTTTTAATAATGGCTTTTATCACTTTTATGTAATGCATAATATCCTCATATGTAAGCTCTCGCCCAAGTCTATCTTTTAACCACTTCTTTGCAGGCTGGTAGCCTCCTATATAAAATTCCCACACTCCCTTCCCTACCCCTTCAAAATATTGCTCTTTGTTTATATATACTCGGCTTATACCATCTGCCTCCACAAAGCTAATTCTATCAACAACACAACCATTTTCAATCGGAAACGATATGTCGGCATTAACCTCAACGCTTTCAAGTAGATGGCTCTTTCTAAGCTCTTTTCCATACCTTACAAGTTCCATAAAGTATTCTCTATCATTCGGATAGGGCACCCTCGGGAAATCTATTCTTAAAAACTCTTTATATTTACTTCTATATTTTGAACTGTGCAATAAAGCATAAATGTAATCTAGAACATCTATCGGCGAGAATCTATTTTCATCGTCTTGCTTCTCCTTTGTAAAAGTTAAGTTCACTATACTCGCTATCTTACTGGCTATTTTCATACTTAGGTTAGGTTCTCTGCCAAGCCCATCATCCGGATAAAGATATAACGGGAAGACATAACCTGTCTCTTTAGTTTGCGATGAGACATAACACATATCTGATATGTCTCGACCTATTAGTATATGCTGAAAAGCAAAGCTTGATTGTTGTCTACATGTTGCAAGGCAGATATTCTCACCTGCTAGCATGTGTTTCATTACTTTATCTCGTGGCATCCCAAGAAATCCTCGCTCCCCTGTATACAAAGTATATCTTCTATCAAAGGGTCTATACATTATCTTAACTAGCTTAGGTTTATTACTCTTTAAATCTTCTTGAGCCTTCGATATCTTCCAATCAACACTTTCTTTTGTGATATTGTACTTCTCCTTTATTCTCTCCTCATCATTGTTAGTAAAATTTGATAGTATTTCCTGCGCCTCCTTTTCTGTATATTGTATACATACTTTGTCATTATGAGTCTTTATTCCAGAACTATACATTTTAAAAAGCTCATCTACTTTAAAACCTTTGTCGTATTCTTCTTGTAAAGCAAAATCCTTTGGTATGAAAAAGTAATATGGCTCTTTTATTTCTAACTTAGTCCTCTTTATAGTATCTATATTAGACTCATCAAGCCTCGCAAATTTTACATCTCGCTTGCCCCATAATTCATTATGATACACAGTTGCAAGACTTTTGTTGTTAGTCGTCTTTACAAATATATTTATACTAACGCCCTGCATTATGTCAAATACATTCTCATCCTTTCCACCATCCGGGCATACTTCCTTCTTACGAGCACTCCCATGCAAATCCAGAATATAGATCTTGTCAAAACTTTCCAAAAGAGACTTTCGCATCTGCCTATGAATAATTCCATCAAGAAAACTATTGTTTGATATATACGCTAAAATCCCCTCCCCGTTCTTGTCTATTAAATGCTGGCCATAACGGATAAACTTTATATAGTCATCTGATAAGGGCTGTATGTTTTTCTCATTAAGTCCATCTTTATAATCTTTAATTAAATTCGTTATCCACTGTCCTTTGTTTTGTGTACTTATGCTATAGGGCGGATTGCCCAGTACCACCATAAGCGGAGTTTTGCGTTTTATTTTATTTGCCTCGTTTACCTCCTCACTAAACCATGGTGCAAACTCGAAGCTATGTTGCTCCTCTTCTCCTTCAAAAAGCGCGTTAGTTAGATATATTCTAAAACGATCTTCTTTTACAGGTCTAAATTTTGTTTTTAGCTCAAATAGCAAATAAAGATGCAAATGGGCCATCGCATAACTTGCCATCAGTATCTCAAACCCATTTAAACGTGGTATCAGATGCTCCTTTACATAAGAACTCCAAACTCCTTGCATATTCTTAAACTTAGTATCATAAATATATTTAACTACTGATGCCAAAAATGTTCCCGTGCCTGCCGCTGGGTCAAGGATTTGTACTTTGTGATAGTCCCCTCTTTTACTTGCATCAGAAAGACCTTCCATCTTAAAATCAGTACAAAGTATATTATCAACTGAACGTACTATAAAATCAACTACGGGTTTTGGCGTATACCAAACCCCTCGCACTTTCCTTAAAGCGCTATCATACTCTCCCAAAAATCGCTCGTAAAAGTCTATTAATGCGTCGTTTTCTCCCCTATCCTTCCTAAAATCATCCAGAATATTATGTAAATCCGTAACTCCAAAAAGCTCTGTAAGTGATTCTACAACCCAATTTATCCGCTCGTCAAAGTCGTGACTTGATATGTGTTTAAATAGTCCATCCAAAAATGGGATGCTTGACGGGATTACAAGATTTGCTCGTTCTTTAGAGAACTTCCCTTTAACTGGGTCAACCATATGTGCCCAAAGCATCCCATAACTTATTGTTTGGGCATAGATATCAGAAAAACCCTTTGTTTTCATATCCTGGATAAGGTTTTTTTTAAAGCTTTCATATTGTCCAAGTAAAACACTTTTATTTTTAGTTTTTATGTCCTCATCTAGTGTGTCATAAAGTATTTTAGCAAATAGTCTTGTGCGGGCCGCCATGTGTTTTGCAAGCGTGTATGACGAGCTTATGCTGTATCCTTTGTAATTACAAAAGCCTTCCATTAGGATTTTAAAGTGATCTTCGTTTTCTTTAATCACTTCTATCTTGCCATTCGTAACTCTTGCTATTTCTATTCTACTTTTTAACTCGCCAGAAAGATAGTGTTCAAAACGGATATAGTCAGTTATAAGAAGATTTGAGAACGTTTTTTTGTAAATACTAAATTGCTCTTTGTATTCTTTGGCTTTTAGGTCTTTGCCAATATTTTTGGTTTCAACACAGCCTATTTCTATATCATTTCTCTTAATTAGGAAGTCGGGGGCTATTGAATGCTTTTCATTTGTTTTGATTCGGCCAGGTTCGTTTATAGCAGTAAGGTTTTTGTCACTATATGTTTGAATTAATTCTTTTAGGATATGTCTTAATGAATGTTCTGTTGTTTGGTCGCTATATTCTCTTTGTATTCCTTTTATGTACTTGCTTATGCGGGTCATACTACTCTCTCTTTGACACGTAATCAATTTAATTATTTTACTTTAACTCTTTTATTATTAGCACAATATAACTATCTTTTAAGATACATAAAATGTCCAAGCACAAAAAAGAAAAACCAACTATAGCTATTATATATGACTTTGATGGAACTCTTGCCCCTGGCAACATGCAAGAACATCAATTTATACCTGATATAGGTATGAGGAAAGAAGCGTTTTGGGCTGAGGTAGAAGAGGAAGCTAAGAAACATGAGGCAGACAGAATACTTACCTATATGCATATTATGCTTAAGAAAGCAAGCGCTAAGAGTATCAGTGTAAAGATAGAAGATTTTAAAGACAAAGGGGAGGGTATAGAACTTTTTCCTGGTGTTGAGGGTTGGTTTGATAGAATTAATGCGTATTCAAAAAAACAAAAGATAAAACCTGAACATTATTTAATATCCTCTGGCAATGAGGAAATAATAGAGGGTACAAAGATTCACAAGTCATTTAAGGAAATCTTTGCATCAAAATATATGTTTGACCGACATGACGCAGCTTGTTGGCCTGCACTTGCCATCAACTATACTACTAAAACACAGTTTTTGTTTCGTATTAATAAAGGCTGTTTAGATGTTACTGATGATGATAGTGTAAACAAATATGAAGAGTATAGCAAACGAAAAATCCCTTTTGAGAATATGATCTTTATTGGAGATGGACAAACAGATATCCCCTGCTTTCGACTGATTAAAGAACAAGGTGGTTTATCCATAGCAGTGTATAAACCCAACACAAAGGAAGCCAAAAAGAAGGCAAAAGATCTTATAACGGATGGTAGAGTACATGGTATAGCTCCTGCCAATTACAAAGAGGATAAAGAACTTGATAAGATTATAAAAGCAAGAATAGACGAAATTGCTGCACGTTATAAACTGCAAGTTCTTTTTAAAAAAAAATAAGAAGCAGAAGTAGCATCTAGACAATTATATATAATGTAAAATTATATATAAAATATACTACTTTTTTCTATTACCTTACTCTTCACATTACGTACGCTTTGCTAACCATTCATGCAAAGAGCTTTCTCCAGTTGCCCAAGAGGCATACGAAAGATTAATCTCACCAACAAACAAAGTTTGATCATTAAACTTGATATGCTTTTCAAGTACATCTCTAATCTTTTCGCTGCTATCGTTTGCTAATATTATATATGTTGTTGGATTTATTTTTTTAATATATGGATTAGTGTTGTCTTTTATTACCTCATCTTCTATTTCCTGATCTTGTTTAACGTAAGCTTTTATATCTTCTTCTATATCGTTATACGACTTATCATTTGCATTCAAGTCATAATTTATTATATAGTATCCTGCCATTTATATAGTCTCCTAAATTCTCAAGTAATAAATGCTAGCCTTATAATTTTTCTAGCATTATCTAAATAACTAGTTATTTAATATAACTAAATTATGCTATCTTGACACTTGATGCAACAACAACACTTGATTTAAATTTATCATCCTACTTTTTGGAACTTGCATTGTATAAATACTTGCAAAATATTAGAATTGTAATATTAAATTAATAAAAGCCCATGAATAAATACAAGGAATAGATAATGAAGGCAGTAGTTTGTACAAAATATGGTGATCCAGACGTGCTTAAAGTTATGGAACTGAAGAAGCCCAAGCCAAAAGACAATGAAGTATTAATAAAAGTTATGTCAGCTTCTATTAACTCTGGAGATGTTCGTGTTCGGGGATTACAAGCCGCATGGTTTTTAAGAATTGTGATTAGATTAATATTTGGTTTTAGAAGGCCAAGCGAAGGCATTTTGGGAACTACGTTCTCGGGGGTTATAGAAGAAGTAGGTAAAAACGTTAAGATATTTAAAGCTGGTGATGAAGTATTTGGAAGCTGCGGATTTAAACTCGGTGCACACTCTGAGTATATTACTCTACGGGATACAGCGGTATTATGTTTTAAACCCAAAACAGCTTCTTATGATGAGGCGGCAGCTATTTTATTTGGTGGGATGACAGCCATATATTTTCTTAAGAAGGCAGGTATAGACTCAATACCAAGTCCAAAAATACTTATTTATGGTGCAACCGGTTCAGTAGGAGTGGCAGCTATTGAGGTTAGCAAATATTATAATGCAGATGTTAAGTCGGTTTGTAGTCGAGATGGTATTGACTTAGCTAAGGCTTTAGGGAGTGATGAGATTGTGATATATTCCGAACAAGATTACACTAAATTGAATGAGAAATTTGATATTGTCTTTGACGCCGTTGGAAAGACGAAAAAGAAAGAAGCTATTAATATACTTAAAAATGGTGGAAAATATTTTACTGTTGGAGGATTTGATGTTGCAAAAGAAACAAAAAGACAAGTTAAGTTACTAAAAACACTTTTTGAAAAAGGCAAAATCAAAGCTAATATAGATAAAACTTATCTTTTAAAAGATGTGGTTGAAGCACACAAATATGTAGATACAGGACGAAAAAAAGGCAATGTCATTTTAAGAATAAGAGAATGAGGATTTAAAAAAAAAGATTTTTGCTTAGCCTTGAGCATTAAGCAGGCTATTTAGGGCAACCCACCCACCCATAACGACTTTGCTCTCATCTAATCTTAAAGGGGCAAGCGTTGGTCTTGTAATAATCGTTAACATAATATTATACTTATATTCTCCTATGATTAGCTAAAAGCGTTTACTTCACTGCCAATATTGGGCAGGCAAATCTTGTGTTTGCACGGCTTGCGCAATGCTGTCTTTTCTTATTTCTACCTTCGTTTCTTAATCTAATACTGCTATTTTTAAAAAACGTATTTATTGACATCATAGGAATCAAGCTGCCTAGCGCCTTCCACATAGTCCGTTCAAGGCACAAGGATTTTGATATACTTCTAAGAAGTTCAAGATACTGCTTTGTCCCTCGAGCAATATCTTTCAGAATGCACTAGCAAAAGAGCTTTATCCATTTTAGACTCGTTTCAATAGGCTGACAGATAAACCATTTATCCCATGAAGCAAGGTTTTTCATATTCTTTTATCAAAAAAAAACTGTCTTGTTCTATCTAATAGGAACATGAGGCATTTTCATTAGATGGCTTGCCGCCTCAATGATTGTTGGATGAGCTTTTTTTGCAGCTTTGATTAGATTTCGTATCATTCCTTCCTTCACCACTATAGACAACTTTTATTGAAAGCAAGCTTTAACTGTAATTTACCTTAACACACAGCTGAAAATCAATAACACACTAAAGCATTACTTACAGCTTTTTCATATTATTCTCTTTTTTCCATTATTTGCAATCATACCTTCTTAAGTCTAATACTTTCTTAGACCCTATTAGACATTTTTTACCTTATCAAGTTTTATATCATTAGAGCCTTTTGCAGTTATCATAACTTATGGAGCTAAAACAATATCCTTCGTCTCCCCTCCTTTTACTCTTACTTTCTGCATTACAGAACCGCCTTGCTTTATAGCATAATACCAATAAAATACTTCCCAAGTTATATTCGTTGTAACAAAAAACCAACCATCTGCAACATTATTAAATTCAAAAAACCCTTGTGCATCGCAGCGGGTATTTTTTGTTAGATGTAAATACTCATTCTCTTCAAACTTATTAGGCGTCATAACCTCATTTACATTAACTTTTTCTACAAAACCTTTATTATTATTATCAAATATCTTTTCCATCCGCTCTTGCGCATATGCAGTCGCTGGAATTAATAATACTGTATTACCTGCACAAGTTACTACATCCCCTCCTCGTGTACGAATTAAAGAGCTTCCTTTAATTGTATTATTCCCTTTGGCAAGTAGCGCTCTTGCTTCTGCTTTATTAAAGCGGGTTTCAACTGTAAGTTGTCTAGCCGCACAGCCTAAAAGAACTAACGCGCTAAATAGTAATACTAATATCTTATTCATATAATTCTCCTTATTTTCTTTTTTCTAACTCTAAACTGAAGCATAGTTTTTTAAACTTTAGAAACACCTAATAATAAAACCCTTTTAAAAGGATTTTATAGAAAGTATTAAATTCTGTTAGATATGAAACCGGCAGTGTACTTTTACACATACTCAATTTAGATTTCCCATGAATACTAGCTTTTTTCGACTATCAAACAGAATGTCATGTAGAAATATACTATAATTATTTAGACCTAATGCACATTTTTTTGCTAATGTCCTAATATTTTACCATATAAAATAATAGATTATTATAGATGCTAAAATCTTAACGAATTATTGAACTAATCTTGGCATTTTCGAAAGGAATTGCAGATTTATAGGCAGCTTAGCAAGGAGTACAGAATGGTTCATAAAAAAAAAGAACAAGAGCGTGCAGCTCTGCATGCTACAATTTGGGAAGTTCTCAATAAGTTACGTGGCACTCTTGATGGGTGGGACTCTAAGGAATACGTACTTGGCATATTGTTTTACCGTTTTATTTCAGAAAACCTAAGTTCTTATGTTAATGAAAAGCAAAAGGAAGCGGGAGAGCAAAACTTCAATTATGCATCTTTAAATGATAATGTCGCCAAACAGGCGTGTGAGACCATCTTAGACGAAAAAGGCTTCTTCATTTATCCAAGTGAGCTTTTTGAGAATGTAAAAAGACAAGCTCCAAACGACTCGAACCTAAATGAAACTCTTGAAAAGGTTTTTAAAAATATAGAAAGCTCAGCCCAAGACACAGACAATGCAAAGAATATGAAAGGTTTATTTGATGATATAGATGTAAATAGTAATAAATTGGGAGCAAGCGTTATAAAACGTAATGAGAAACTGGCAAATCTTTTAAACGCTATTGGAGATTTAAAACTCGGAAGCTATGCCAACAACTCAATTGATCTTTTTGGTGATGCTTATGAATATTTGATAGGAATGTATGCAGCTTATGCCGGGAAGAAAGGAGGTGAGTTCTTTACACCGCAGGAGGTTTCGCAACTGCTTGCACAAATTACGGTTGTTGGGAAGAAAGAGGTGAATAAGGTATACGATCCTGCTTGTGGTTCGGGTTCACTTTTACTTAAGTTTGCCAAGGTTTTGGGGAAAGAAAATGTACGGAAAGGTTTTTTTGGACAAGAGAGTAATATTACAACATATAACCTTTGCCGAATTAATATGTTTTTACATGATATCAATTACGATCAGTTTGACATAGCACATGGCAATACGTTAACCGATCCAAAACATTGGGATGACGAACCTTTTGAAGCAATAGTATCAAATCCTCCTTATTCGATAGCATGGGAAGGGAAGAGTAATCCACTTCTTATAAATGACGAGCGGTTTACGCCTGCTGGAGTACTTGCTCCGAAATCAAAGGCAGATTTAGCTTTTGTGATGCATTGTCTTTCGTGGCTTGCAACGAGCGGGACAGCTGTTATTGTTATATCTCCAGGCGTGTTGAGTCGTAGTAGAGTGGAACAAAAGATTAGGGAGTATTTGGTAGATAATAACTATATAGATGCGGTTATACAATTGCCAGGCGATTTATTTTTTGGCACAACGATAGCAACGTGTATATTGGTGCTAAAAAAGAATAAAGTAGATAGTCGAGTATTGTTCATTGACGCAACAAATGAATTTGTTCGGAGAGGTGCAAAGAATAAGTTAAGTGAAAGTAACGCTAAAAAGATTTTGGAATGTTATACAAAGAGAGCTGATATAAAGTATTTTTCTAGTGTTGTGAATCATGAAGAGCTAAAGGAAAAGGATTATAATCTTAGTGTAGAAGGATATGTTGTTCCTGAGGACAAACGAGAGAAGATAGACATTAAAGAGTTGAACGCTTCGATTAAGAGTAGTGTAGAGCGGCAAAATAAGCTTCGTCGTGAAATAGATGCGATAGTGGCGGATTTAGAGGGGGGGGGGGAAATGAGTAAGATAGACGATTTACTAGCAAAGTACTGTCCGAGCGGGGTGGAGTATATAAGTCTTAGTAAAACATGTACGCTTTCAAGAGGGCGAGTGATGTCGAAAGATTATTTGCGAGATAATGCAGGAGATTATCCTGTTTATTCTTCCCAAACTGCAAATAAAGGGATTTTTGGGAAAATAAACACGTACGACTTTGACGGAACATACATAACATGGACAACTGATGGAGCCAATGCTGGGTCAGTTTTCTATCATGACAGAGAAAAATTTAGCATTACAAATGTTTGTGGGTTAATAAGTAATAATTTACCCGAAAAAATTAATCTTAAGTTTTTATACTATGTTTTAAGTATATCTTCAAAAAACTATGTGAGTAGCGGAATGGGAAACCCGAAACTTATGAGTAATGTAATGTCTACAATAAAAATCCCTATTCCGCCTCTTAAGATACAGGAGGAGATTGTACGGATATTAGATAATTTTACAGAGCTTGAGACGGAGCTTGAGACGGACCTTGAGGCTCGTAAAAAACAATATGAACACTACAGAAACAAATTGTTAACATTCAAGTAATTACTTGACATGTAGATAAAAAAGCAGTATATATAGTTTAGTTTTTGGAGAGGGGTTTATTTATTATAGATACAAAAGGTTTCCGAGTTACTGCGGCAAATACTGCTATAGAACTAGTTAGAAAAAGGAGTATTAGTATGAATTTGTTTGATAATTTAGCTAAGGTTATGTCGGTATACGAGAATGAGATTGAGAAGTGTAAAGGTATAAAAATAAAATATGAGGGAAATAAGGATTTAAATCTAATAGCTCGATGGCGAGATAAGCGAAGGAACTTAAGGTATTTAAGAAGCAGGTTTCGTGTTTCGACTCTTATGAAAGGATCGTATCTAAGCAAATTAAAACGGGTGGCTGATGTAGATACTAGGTTTCAAAAGGTTTATGGGTTATTAGACAACGCAAGTAGTTCTGATAAAAAGGTTTTTAACAGGTTACTTAAAGATTTGACAAAGACAGTAAATGCTTTGTTGAAATCGCTAGCAAAAAAGAAAGTTTTTGGATCTCAAAAAGAGTTAGTTGACGACGAAAGTTTGGGTCTTAAAGAACGTTTCGATAAGATAATAACAGCTTTAAATCGGACATTTGTTGTAACGTTATATGAGTCAGGTCCTGAACTTGAATATTGTGAAGCCACAGTTGAGATTGAAAAGTTAGGTTTAAATCGAGCTCCTTCGGAGGAAATAGAGAAACCGCTATTAACTCGACTAGACAAACATTTGTTAGCAGATAAATTTTTAGAACGGTTAGAGGGAGTATTATGGCGAGATAAGTTGGTAGATTTGTTAGTTTAAAAATAACTGTGATAAGCTCTTTTAATGTTTGCGATAAGAGCTTATCTTTTAAGACGGAGTGTATTATTAAGACAGAGTGTATTATGCATAGTTTATATATAATACAATCTTGGATTTGTTAGATATTAGTTAGATACTAGTATAGAAGAAAGATAATAAAAGAAAGATACGTTTGTTTATTAATAAGCGTCGTAACACATTAAAAGTTTTGTTGTATGAAGTTGTATGAAAAGGAGGCTTTTTAATGTATAATACAATTGCAGAAAATCCAAATAGCACTGTCGTTGCCAATTATACACCTGTTTTAAAGAATTCAAAAGCTTATCAATCAGAATCAGCACTTGAACAAGAGTTTATTCATCTTTTAAAGCGAAACGGCTATAAATATCTAAATATCACCAACAATGATGCACTTATTCAAAATCTAAAAACACAAATCTCAGACCTTAATAAGATAACCTTTTCAAACCTAGAATGGGAACAATTTTTCAAGCAATACCTGGCCAACACAAACGAAGGGATAAAGGAAAAAACATATAAAGTTCAAGAAGACTATATTTACAACCTGCGCCGTGATGACGGCACAACCAAAAACGTCCGCATAATTGACAAGGATAATATTCACAATAATATACTACAGGTTATAAACCAATATGAAACTTTAGGTAATTATAAAAACCGCTATGATGTTACTATTCTGGTAAATGGCTTACCCTTAGTGCATGTTGAATTAAAACGGCGTGGCGTTTCAATTCGTGAAGCCTTTAATCAAATTGAACGCTATCAGAAAGAGAGCTTTTGGGCAGACAGCGGGCTTTTTGAATATACACAGTTGTTTATCATTTCTAACGGCACGCATACAAAATATTATTCGAACACAACTCGTAACGCATACCTAAAAGAACAAGGTGTGCGTTCTTCTGGCAAAAAAACAAGTAATAGCTTTAAATTTACTTCGTGGTGGACGGACGCTGGTAATAAGCGTATTTCAGATCTTGTAGATTTTACAAACACCTTCTTTTCAAAGCATTCACTACTTGCGATTTTAACAAAGTATTGTGTTTTCACTTCTGATGATTCGCTTCTCGTTATGCGTCCTTACCAAATTGCAGCCTCAGAAGCTATCTTAAACAAAATTGCAATGGCAACAAACCATAAACAACTTGGCACGCTTGATGCTGGTGGTTATATTTGGCATACAACAGGAAGTGGTAAAACGCTTACGAGTTTTAAAACAGCACAGCTTGCAAGTAAACTTGATGGGATGGATAAGGTTCTTTTTGTCGTTGATAGAAAAGACCTCGACTATCAAACCATGAAAGAATATGACAAATTTAAAAAAGGTTGTGCAAATTCAAACATAAGTACAAATATTTTAACGAAGCAGCTTGCTAACCCAAAGGCAAAGATTATTATTACAACCATTCAGAAGCTGGCAAAATTCATCTCTAGACCTTCCAATAAAGGGCATAGTGTTTTTGATAGGCATATTGTCTTAATTTTTGATGAATGCCACCGCTCTCAATTTGGGCAGATGCATAATGCCATTACAAAGGCGTTTAAGAATTATCACATTTTTGGATTTACAGGTACGCCAATCTTTGCAACAAATTCCTCTTCAAGCGCTAATGCTGTTCTCAAAACTACAGAGCAAGCCTTTGGACAAAAGCTCCATGCTTATACAATTGTTGATGCTATAAATGATGAGAATGTTCTGCCGTTCAGAATGGACTTTATAAACACCCTAAAAGAAAAAGAACATATTAAAGATAAAAAAGTTCGTGCGATTGATATGGAAGCGGCGGCAAACTCTCCGAAACGTATTACACATGTTACAGACTATATCCTGGAACACTTTGACCAAAAAACAAAACGCAAGGAAGGATTTTACTCTTTTAACAAATTGACAAATATTAAAGACCTTGTTAAGGACAAAGAGCGTGATGCAAATAAAAGAATAAAGGAAACTAGAAACCAAGTTTCTCTTCGAGGGTTCAATTCTATTTTTGCTGTTAGTTCTATTGAAGTTGCTAAGAAATACTATGCTGAATTTAAATCCCGAAAATCTAACTTGAAAATTACTACTATTTACAGCTTTAGTCCCACTGAAGAAGAAATTGAGGACGGCCTTCTCCCAGACGAACACTTTGATACAGATGCTTTGGATAAACCATCTCGGGACTTCTTAGAAATGGTAATAGACGACTATAACAACCATTTTGACACAAACTACGATACAAGTGCAGATAAGTTTGAGAATTACTATAAAGACCTTTCTCAGCGTATGAAAAACCGGGAGATTGATTTACTCATTGTCGTTAATATGTTCTTAACAGGATTTGATGCCACAACCTTAAATACTTTATGGGTTGATAAAAATCTTCGCCACCACGGTTTGCTTCAAGCATTCTCTCGCACAAACCGTATTCTAAATTCCGTTAAAACCTTTGGTAACATTATTTGCTTTCGTAACCTAGAACAAGCGACAAACGAGGCTCTTGCCATTTTTGGGAATAAAGAAGCGGAGGGAATTGTTCTTTTAAAATCTTATAACGATTACTATAACGGCTGGGATGCGGACAAGGGTGAACACCAACAAGGTTATCGCGAATTGATTGCAGAGTTACAAGAACGTTTTCCATTGCCTATATTTATTGAGAGTGAGCAAGCCGAAAAGAGTTTTATTCGATTATGGGGAGCAATCTTACGTATTCGCAATATCCTCTCCTCTTTTGATGAGTTTGCCGGAAATGAGATTTTATCAGAGCGTGAGCTTCAGGATTATCAAAGCGCATATCTTGACCTCTATGACAAACTTTGCAAAAACAAAGATGGCGATAAAGAAAATGTAAATGACGATATTGAATTTGAAATCGAACTCATCAAGCAAGTTACAATCAATATCGATTATATTCTACAGCTTGTCATCAAATATCATCATTCATCCATGAAAGACAAAGAAATCCTAACAATAATCGATAAAGCGATGAACTCAAGTATTACACTTCGTAGTAAGAAGGAATTGATTAAAAACTTTATTAATTCTTTGAATGTTTATAGTGATGTTGATAGCGATTGGCGTGCCTTTGTAGATAAAAGCAAAGATGAAGAACTTGAAAAGATTATTCAAAAAGAAAATCTTAATCCTGAAAAAACACGGAAATTTATCACTAACGCTTTCCGTGATGGTGAGTTGAAATCAATAGGAACCAGTTTTGCCAATATCCTACCTCCCTTACCTATTTTTGATAAAAGCAATACTCGTCTCAAGACAAAATCACGGGTTCTTGATAAACTAAATATTTTCTTTGGGAAATATTCGGAAGGGTAAAATATCTTAATATTTTGCAAGGTAATATTTTGAGCTGTTGAATCCTTTTCTATATGATCTGCATTCATCCTCACCTTCCCTCTCACCTTCCCTCTCACCTTCCCTCTCACCTTCCCTCTCACCTTCCCTCTCACCTTCCCTTCTACTAAACCAAAATACTAAAACAAAATAGAGAATTTTTATCTGCACTTTTTTTACTTTTTGTTCACAATTTTGTCTTTTTTAAACACTAAGTCTAGTATTATTAATATACCAACAATCCAAAATGCTGCTAACATAACCAAAAGCTTGGATATTTCTATTAATGAATTTATAAATTAATTATGCAAAAACCATTTTACAAAAAATTAGATTTTACTTTATACGATGCTGACTCTTTGGTTTTAATGAGACAGTTACCCTCAAATTCTATAGATATGATTTTTGCAGACCCACCTTATTTCTTATCAAGCGGTTCGTTTACGTGTCAAAACGGAAAAATGGTAAACGTAAAAAAAGCAGACTGGGACCTTAGTAACGGAACAAAAAGTAATTTTGAATTCCATCTTTCATGGATTAAAGAATGTCGACGACTTCTAAAACCACATGGAACAATTTGGATTAGTGGAACATATCATTCAATTTATCAATGTGGTTTTGCTTTGGAATTAGAAAATTTTCATTTTTTAAACGACATTGTATGGTTCAAGCCAAACGCTTCACCAAATTTAAGTTGTCGATTTTTTACCGCTAGCCATGAAACTTTACTTTGGGCTAGAAAAGAAAAAAAAGCAAAACACACTTTCAACTATAAAACTATGGTTGAATGGGAGAATAACTATCAGAAAGAGATTAAATGTAAACATTGTGGAAAAAGTGAATGTTATGAAATTCTTCACGAGAAAGGAAAGCAGATGCGAAGTGTTTGGGCGATAAATACACCTCAAAGAATTGAAAAAACGTTCGGGAAACATCCAACACAAAAATCGTTAGAATTATTAAAAAGAATTGTTTTAGCAAGTACAAAAAAAGGTGATTTGATTTTAGACCCGTTTACGGGAAGTTCTACTACGGGTTTAGCGGCTTATATGTTTGAAAGGAAGTTTATAGGTATTGATAACGAAAAAGAATATCTTGATTTATCAATAAAGAGATTTGAGCAGTTGAACAAAAATATACAACCTAAACATAATAAAAAATAATACTATGAAAAATTTATCTTTTTACAAAACAGCACTAAACTGTAATACAGAAGATCAAGTTTTTGATTTTCTAATGTCAAGTTTGAAACCAAGTAATACAATTTGGTCATACTTTGTTAATTGGGAAAAAGTTTTTACTAATACCAAGCAAATTGAACTTGCTTTAAATAATTTTAATTATTTGATCGGCAAAGATAATTTTGACAAAGAATTTAATTTTTTATTGAAAGAAAATCCAAGCATTGCAAAAATTATCCCGGCTTTAGTGGTGCGAGACGGAAGGAATACTAAAAAATTTAAAATCCTCCTAGATTTCCAAAACAAGAAACTTGTTTATGAGGACTATGATTTTTCTAAAAAAGATATTTCCAATAAAGATATCGAAAAGTATTTGCATTTTGTAAAAGAAACAGGTTTGAAACATTTGATTTCTAATAAGAAAATCAAAAACTTAGTAGATTACATGATTGGGGTTGAGGCTGGTCTTGATAGTAATGGAAGGAAAAATCGAGGCGGGCATTCAATGGAAAATATTGTTGAAGTTTTCATCAAAGATGTTTGTCAGAAAAACAGTTTTCAATATTTAAAAGAAGCTAATGCTGAAAAAATAAAAAATAAACTCGGCTATGATGTCCCTGTTGATAAATCGTCTCGTCGTTATGATTTTGTTATTGATAATGGGAAGGAATTATTTATCATTGAAACAAACTTTTACAGCGGTGGTGGTTCAAAGCTAAAATCCACTGCTGGAGAATATAGAAACTTATTTGATGTTTTGAATAGAAAATATACTTTTTTTTGGGTAACTGATGGAATGGGTTGGAAAAGAACAACAAAGCCTTTGCGCGAAACTTTTAATCATAACAATTACCTTTTTAATCTTGCAATGCTCGAAAAAGGAATTCTTAGCTTTCTATTGAATAAGTAAAATACAAAACACTAAAAATATTTAAACAACATTAAAAATACTTTTCGGATTTGCTTAGGAAATAAATATGATTTCAATCATCGTGCCTGTGCATTTTAAAAAGAAGTCTCAAGCCAAATAAGTCCATAATTCTCATAGTGCGACAACGCCTAGCTCTTATCACCGGCGGTTAGCAAGTAAATCAACTCTTTAAAAATCCCTTATAGCACCAAGCAATCATTTAGTGGCGCTTAGCGTATAAAAACCCGTAAGGAGCAACACGTTCTGATGTTTCTTCCTCGTGAATAGGTTAATAGGTGATTTTAACTTTCAGGCAGACTTTGACGACATTGCGAAGTGTATTTAAAACTGCTCTCTTGCCCTTTAGCTTTGCTCTTACAGACCGCAAAACCTTCGACTTCAAGAAAAGCTTCTAAATGACTCTTTAGCTTTGTTGCCTGCTCTGCTCGTACAATGCTTTTTAGCTTAATTGCAAGGTTCTCAAGAATATTGGCAGGCTTCTCCAGATTGTTACGTCGAAAGCAGCTAATAGCTACCTGTAACTCTGCTAATTCATCCGCATCAAATCGTTTTAGGGATGGGAACTTGCCAGATGGAATACTCAACGCTTGTTTTCTTTGATTTTAATCATCTGTCTATACAAATCGCTCAATCACATAATACATGCGTTCAGCCGTACAGCGGCTCAGGCTGAATTCTTGTGTGCAATGTCTATTGTTGAAATACTCAAGAGCGTTAGATTCCATCCTGCTCACAAGTTTCAAAAGATTTTCAGCTTGTTCAAAAAGCACATAAGCTGTTCTCCATAAAATGTTTTCTTTATCATCAAGCTAATGATGGTCAAATGTATAGCAAAAAGCTAAAATGGCTGTCTATGAATGTCGTTTATTGAGTGGTTTTTACTTGAACTTTTGCACTTTTTCTTTTATGTTCTGTAGTAGCAACAGGTTTAAGAGGAATCTATTCGAAGTTTAAGGGCATCCCACAAAGTACGAAAAGAGGTTATAATGAATCATTCCGCACACAATAAGCTAATTGCATTCATATGGTCTATTGCTGATGAGTGCTTGCGTGATGTTTATGTTCGCGGAAAGTATAGAGATGTCATTCTTCCCATGGTGGTTCTAAGAAGACTAGACACGCTTCTTGAGGATAGCAAAGAGAATGTTTTAAAAGAAGTTGAATTTCAAAAAAACGATATGGAAGTTACAGAATTTGATCCAAAAGGTCTTATTCAAGCTTCCGGATACGTTTTTTATAATACCAGCAAATGGACACTTAAAACCCTCTACAATATAGCGACAAACAATCAGCAGATTTTACAACAAAACTTTGTAGACTATCTAAATGGATTTAGTGAGAATGTGAAAGAGATAATTAATAAATTTGAACTGCAGGCGAAAATAAGACATATGGCTTCAAAGGATGTTCTTTTGGATGTTCTTGAAAAATTCGTCTCACCTTATATCAATTTAACGCCTCATGAGAAGTTTGATCCGAACGGATATAAGCTTCCTCCACTTTCTAATCTAGGGATGGGATATGTTTTCGAAGAGCTGATCCGTAAGTTCAATGAAGAGAATAACGAGGAAGCCGGAGAACACTTTACGCCACGTGAAGTGATCCAATTGATGACACACCTTATCTTTGACCCGATTAAAGATAACCTGCCTCAAGTCATGACAATTTATGACCCTGCATGTGGTTCTGGCGGTATGCTAACGGAAGCACAAAACTTCATAAAAGATGAGCAAGGACATATTAAAGCACTTGGGGATGTTTACCTATACGGTAAAGAAATCAACGATGAGACTTATGCTCTTTGTAAGTCAGATATGATGATTAAGGGGAATGACCCTTCGAATATTAAAAGCGGTTCAACCTTATCAACAGATGAGTTTGCAGGCACAAAATTTGATTTCATGCTCTCTAATCCTCCTTACGGGAAAAGCTGGTCTTCTAACCTCAAATACATAAAGGAGGGCAAAGAAGTTATAGACCCACGCTTTTTAATCCAACTCAAGGGATATTGGGACAATGAAGAAACAGTAGATGCAACCCCGCGTTCAAGTGATGGACAGCTTCTATTTCTTATGGAAATGATTAGCAAAATGAAACCTGTAAATGAAAATAGCCGAGGCTCTCGAATTGCATCCGTTCACAATGGTTCAAGTCTGTTTACAGGTGATGCAGGCGGGGGAGAAAGTAATGTACGCCGATACATTATCGAAAACGATATGCTAGAAGCAATTATCCAACTTCCTAACAATCTCTTTTATAACACAGGGATAACCACCTATATCTGGCTATTATCGAATAGGAAACCTGAACAGCGCAAGGGAAAGATTCAACTGATTGATGGAAGCTTGTTGTTTAGCAAGCTACGTAAAAATCTTGGTGAGAAAAACTGTGAACTTGCCCCTGAGCATGTTGCCGAGATAACAAAAACGTATCTTAAATTTACGGAAAAAGAACGTGGAGCTGAAGAAGAAGGCATTGCAGCACAGATTTTTGATAATGAGGACTTTGGCTACTACAAGATTAACATAGAGCGTCCGGATCGTCGAAAGGCTTATTTTAGTAAAGAACGTATAGAAACCTTACGTTTTGATAAAGCAGTTAAGAAGCCAATGGAATGGGCTTATGCTGAATGGGAAGAAGATATTTACAAAGCCGATGTTTTAAAGTCCCATGAGAAAGAAATCCTGAAATGGTGTGAAGAAAACAATGTTTCTTTGAGTTCAAAGAACCGCACCAAGCTGTTAAAATCAAAGACATGGCAAAAGCAAGCAAAACTAGTTGATGTTGCCACTCAGTTAATGATGAAATTGGGTAGACAAGAATTTTCAGACTTTAACAAATTCAAAACACTTGTTGATAAAGAGCTTAAAGCAAAAGGCATTAAGCTAATTGCCAGTGAGAAGAATGCTATTCTAAACGCCGTGAGCTGGTATGACAAGACAGCAGAAAAAGTCATCAAAAGCAAATCGAAAATCACTCCAAACAAGTTATCACTACTGCTTAAAAAGTTCGGATGCAAAGAGGAAAGCCTAGCTGATTACGGTTACTATATCACAGACAAGAAAGACGAGTTTATTACTTATGAGCCCTCCTTGGATTTAAGAGATAGCGAGAGTGTCCCTCTGAAAGACGATATTTACGAATACTTTTTAAGAGAAGTAAAACCGCATGTAAAGGAAGCCTGGATTGATATGGACAGTGTCAAAATCGGCTATGTGATTAACTTTAATAAATACTTCTATCGCCCTAAACCGCTACGCAATATAGAAGAAGTTGGAGCAGAAATCATCCAGCTGGAGCAAGAAAGTGAAGGCTTGATTGCACAAATCCTCGGCGTTGGCAGAGATGATGTATCGGGGGATAGAGAGGATTAATACGATGCTGAAAAAAAAGGATATAAAGGATATAAAGGAGCAAGCTTTAAAAAGTTTTAAAGAAGCTCTAGATTGTAGAATAGAGGATATATCTAACTGGGATATGTCTTATGAACACTCATATAATGTTACACGAAAGTTAAATACATCAACCGACGCTCTTTTTGATACTGTTTGCCAGCAATTAAGAAAAACTAAGGTTTTAATGAAAGATATTGACCATATTTTCTGGGATTGTACGATTGATTTAGTTAAAAGAGATTTAGTTAAAAGCAATTTGAATGATACTGTTGAAGAGTTTATAAAACAAGTAAACGATATTAAAAATGAAGAGTTCGTTCTTTATATAGAAAATCGCATAGTTTATTTAGAAGGCATTGAGAGTATATCGTTTGGGGATATAACTATAAGAAAACAATGCGATGCACAAAAAGAAATTCGTTCTCTAAGAAAGCCTGATAAAAATTACGTATTAGAAAAGACTGCATTTTTAAAAAGTGATGTTCCATTTTGTTTTCAGGTTAAAGTTAATTGTTTTAAATCTAGAGTAGAAGATGAAGCTTTGCGACTTGTAAACGGCTTTGTTTCTTTATACCGAATATACTGTAAATATTTTCTAAAAACAAATACCGCCTCTTGTATCGTCAGGTACAATAATTACGAACCTCACCCTTTTTATCCTTCTAAAACAGGTAAAGGAGGCGTTAAGGTGCAAAGAAGTAAAGTAATAGTACCTGTGTCTAGCCAGCATTCTGTTTCTTACATAATATCTGAGAAGATTAGAAAAGACTTAGAGTCAAAGGGCTTTTTTGATATTTCAAATATTCTATTAAATCACAATACTCTATATGAAGAAAAGTTGAGTAGCAAGGTATTAATTGCTCTTGACTGGATGACACAAGCCAGACAGTCTAATGACGCTTCTATAAAAATTCTTTTTAATTTCACGGCTATAGAATGTATTTTATCAAATGAAGAGAAAAAAGCTGGTGCTAATATAATAACAGAATATGCCTCTGTATTATTAAAAGATATAGATTTATTACAATATGGAGAGAAAATAAATATAAAAAAACATATACAGAAGCTGTATCGTATTAGAAATAAAGTTGTTCACAAAGGGGAGAAAGAGATCACTTTTGAAGAGGTAATAGATGTAGCAAATCTTAGTGAATTATTGATAGCTAAGATTATAGAAAAATACAAAACATTTCTTAAAGATACTCCAACTAAATTTTATGCTCAATTAGATAAGGAGATATCGAATTCACAGATAGGGAATACAAATAATAATGGCGGTGTACTATAACACATCCGAAATTTAGCCTTAATTTTCTCTGATACTAGCTAAAAAACAAGGGATTTTTCTAAAAATACAGGGCTCAGAATCTGGAAAGACACAATATAAATCCTGCTACCAATGAACAAATAGGTATATTGCATGAGGCAGGAAAAACAGAAGTAGATAAGGCAGTATCAGCAGCGCGTAATGCTTTAACAGTCCTTGGGAGCGTTTGCCACTAGTAGAACGCATGGCTCTTTTACACAAAGTTGCAGATGGTATTAATGCTCGCTTTGATGATTTTAAAAAAGCAGAATGTCTTGACACTGGTAAACCTAAATTACTTGCATCACATATTGCTATTCCTCGCGGTGCTGCTAACTTTAAAGTATTTGCTGATGGTTACAAAAGTGTCCTACAGGAAGTGTTATGTTAGATACGCCAGATGGAACAGGTGCATTAAACTACTCACAACGCTAACTTCACTGCCCGTGTTACCGGCCGTTTTAGATGGTCTATTCATTTACACCAATACTTAAATATCTAATTCAAGTAATCACAAAGCCTAGTTTTAGTCATTGGCTAAAAAGCACTTTGAGAGACTTAGGTCTATTTTTGAAAAGACTACCTAGTAAAGATATCTCAAAAATAACTCAAGTGTTAGAATCTCCAACATCTGTGGGGCTTGCTCCTAATAAAATTCAATGTAAGTTATTGATTTAAAAGGAATAAATAATGATGACGGAGCAATGTAAGCGATATAGGATATAGTCTAAAACAATCTTAACAGGCTAATTTATAAAAATTAGTATCAAATTCAAAATAATAATTCAACTACCTTAAATATTGTATTAAAAATATTGTATTAAAAATTTACCATGTTAACATCAATATAATATGAATACAATAAATTAAATTTCATGGTTTTGCCCATATCCACCACCACCTGGAGTATGTATAATAAAGCTATCTCCTGGCATAAGTATATTTTTATCATTCCCTTTAAGTTTAATTATAGAGCCATCTTTTTTTTGAATAAAATCTATTCCCACGGCTCCTGCTTCTCCACCACAAAGGCCATATGGCGCTATTTTACGACTCGATGAAAGAATTGTAACAGTCATCTTTTCAAGAAAATGTATCTTGCGAATAAGCCCATCACCCCCATTCCATTTGCCTTTACCACCAGAGCCTTTTCTTATTGATATTTCTTCAACCCTAACGGGATATCTTAATTCTAAAATTTCTGGGTCAAGCATTTTAGTATTTGTCATATGACTATGTACAGTAGTACCATTAAATCCATTCCCTGCTCCAGTACCACCACATATAGTTTCATAATTCTGGAAATTTTCATTTCCATAGGCAAAATTGTTCATTGTCCCCTGTGAACATGCAACAATTCCCAGGGCTCTAAATAAAGCATTTGTTATAGCTTGACTAATTTCAGTATTTCCTGCAATAACTGCTGCTGGATAACTTGGATTAATTATTGTACCCTTTGGAGCTATGATTTTAATAGGTTTTAGAAAACCTTCATTAAGAGGAATATCAGATTTTATCAATGTTCTGAAAACATACATAGTAGCTGCTTTACAAATTGATAAAGGAGCATTGTAGTTAAACTTGTTTTGTTTTGATGTCCCACTAAAATCTAAAGTGGCATTTTTTGTTTTTGTATCAACTGTAATATTTAATACTATGCTATCTCCGTTATCTAAGTCGTATTTATGGTCGCATTTAAAAGAACAATTATCTAAATGTGCAATAGCTTCTCGAACACTTTTTTCTGCATTATCTTGAATATATTGCATGTACTTATTAATTACTTCATAGGAATATTTTCCCTCTGCTTTTTGCATTCTTCTTATTCCGGTCTCATTAGCTGCAATTTGGGCTAATAGATCCGCTACATTTTGATTAACATTCCTGCATGGATATTCCCCAGAAGATAAGAGTATACGCAATTCTTTTTCTCTAAATTGTCCTTTATCTACAAGAAGAAAATTGTCTATCACTACCCCCTCTTCATAGATTTTTTGGCTATCAGGAGGACATGAACCTGGAGTTATACCTCCAATATCTGCATGATGGCCTCTAGATGCTAAAATATAAATAATCTTATTACCTTCATCGTTGAAAACTGGTGTTATTACTGTAATATCAGGTAAATGAGTCCCTCCATTAAAAGGATTGTTAGTCATTAAAACATCACCAGGGCGCATTTTATTTTTATTAATTTCAAGCATGTTTTTTATACTATCGCTCATAGAACCCAAATGTACTGGGACATGGGGAGCATTTGCTACTAAATTTCCTTTTGCATCAAATAATGCACATGAAAAATCAAGACGTTCTTTCATATTTACAGAACTTGCAGTTTTTGATAATGTATCACCCATTTCCTCAGCAATTGTCATAAATAAATTATTGAAAATTTCAAGCATAATAGGGTCTTCCTCTTTAGAAAAAGACAAATCATCATTTGCACAACCAACTTTAGTTAATAGGATTGCCGATGTTGATATTATCTTTGCTTGCCAGCTTGGCTCTATAATATTGGTGCCAGTTTTTTCCACTATTATGGCAGGACCTATAATTGTTTCACCAATAACCATATCATTTCTATTCACTAATTTAACTTCATGCCAAAAACCCATAGTGAACATTTTTACATATTCATAGCTTTTAATTTTAATGTTATCTGTACGAGCAGTTGTTGGAGCAGAGCTATTATTAAATGCTATTTCGTCATTAAATGCTATTGCTTCTGTTGTTAGCATATCAATAATTAAATTATCATATTTGGGTATAAAACCGAATCTCTTTTTATGTTTTTCATTAAACTTTTGTATCATATTTTCAACATTATCATCAAATTTGATAATTAAACTTTTATCTGATCCAACTGTCCGAATATGAGCTTTATTAATTATATTAATTTGGTTTTTATTACTTCCTTGTTCTAATAACTCATCTACAGCTTCTGTATTGATTTTCTTTAATACCTTCAAAGCTTCTTTATGCTTATTAATTGGTTTTGAAAATTGATGCTGTTTAGTTGCATTTAAATTAGCTAATCCGATGCCAAGAGCAGACAATACACCTGCATATTGATGTATAAAAACTTTCTTAATGCCAAGTACATCAGCAACCTGACAAACATGCTGCCCTCCTGCTCCACCATAACAGTTAATAACATAATTTTCAACATTATAACCTCTTTGGATAGTAATTTTTTTTATTGAATTAGCCATGTTTTCTACAGCTATTTTTAAAAATCCTTCTGCTATTTGCTCTAATCTATTTTTTTTATTTTTGAATGAGGGAATTTGTTTTGCAAGTACATTAAATTTTTTTCTAGTAATAGATAAATCTAATGGTTGATTTGCATCAGGGCCAAAGATTTTAGGAAATTTATGAGTTTGTATCTTGCCAAGCAATAAGTTACAATCGGTTATAGTCAGTTCACCTCCCTTACCATAGCAAGCAGGTCCCGGAATTGAACCGGCACTTTCTGGTCCAACTTGCATTCTATCGTTTTTATATTTTAATAACGAACCACCCCCTGCAGCAATTGTATGCACATTCATCATCGGAATGCTTAACTCAGTATCAAAAATTTTATAGTTATATATTCTTTCATATTCTCCTGCATAATGACACACATCTGTTGAAGTGCCTCCCATATCAAATCCGATTATTTTGTCAAATCCATAGTTTTGGGCAGTTTTTACCATACCAACAACACCACCTGCTGGCCCGGAAAGAATAGCATCTTTACCCTGAAAAAAATTTGCCTCACATAAACCACCATCTGATTTCATAAACAATAAATTTTTATAACCTTTATTTTTAGTTCCAAGAGCACTATCAATTTGATTTACATATGCTCTTAAAACTGGGGAAAGATAAGCATCCAAGACTGTCGTATAGCCTCTAGAAATAATTCGTTGCACCGGACTTACTTCATGACTTAAAGAAATATGGGAAAAACCAATTTCTCTAGCTAATATCCCGATTATTTTTTCATGCTCATTATAATTAAAGGCATGCATTAGACAAACTGCAAGAGTTCTATATCCTTTTTTAAAATATTTTTTCAAAGTTGTTTTAATGTGATTTTTATCTAGAGCGACTAATACTTCGCCTGTTGAAGAGACTCTTTCATCAACTTCTAATACTTCCTTATACAAAGGAGTAGGCAAATTAATATTCAAATCAAATAACTTCGGCCTTACTTGATATCCAATACTTTGAATATCTTTGAATCCTTTTGTAGTAATAAATAATACATCCTCCCCTTTCTTTTCTAATAAAGCATTAGTTGCAACCGTTGTTCCTACCCTTATATTATTTATTAGATATTCTGGAATATTGTCATTTATATTTACTTTTAATATCTCTTTAATTCCTTGTACAGCAGAATCCTTGTATTTCTGAGGGTTTACAGATAGTATTTTTGTAGAGTATACATTCCCTTGAGGCTCACAAGCAATTACATCTGTAAATGTTCCTCCTATATCTACCCAAAAGTCCCATAGCTTATTTTTTTTTGATGACATTATTAAATTATACTCCCTTACCTAAATCAAATATAAAAACGCTAATCGAGCATAAGTATACTAAAAATTCTAAATAACTTATTTGTTTCTAATTATGTATTCACTTTGCTTATAAAATATATATAATTTATAAATAAAATAAATGCATATATGATATTTTTTCTAACTAATATAATTAGAGTGATAATATTTTAAAATGAAGTAACCTTAGTTAGGGAGGTTTTAAATTGTATAGAAAATACTAAAATTTTAACTACAAATAATTCATTATTTAAGATAGATAATATAAAAATAAGCACGATTTACAAAGCATTTATGAATTAAATCAATTATAGCGAAGATGCAGATCTAGATGCCTGATCATAAATTCCTGACATAGTTCTTAGAATATCAGCAACATCTCTAATATATTCATAATTCAAATCTAACGAATCAATCGTTCTTAAAAGACAATTTTCTCTAATATTGGCATACTTTTTACAAATATTTTGACCTTTTTCCGTCGAACTATAAAAAATTTCTTTACCTTCTTTTTTGCTTGTAATAAGCTTGTTTGCAAGTAATTTTTTTATAGCATAATTGACTATATGAATATCTTCAATGTTTAAAGTGAAAGCAATATCTGATATTTTCTTTGGCTTTTTTCTATGATTAACGTTATGTAAAATGAGTATAGTAATAGGACTAAAAGAATTTAATTCAGGTTCAGCTGCACGTAAAGCATATGATACCCACCTCGAAAAAGCATTATAAGCAACTATTATTGAGTATTCTAATTCACTTGTTTCCCAATCATCTGTTCCTGCTAAATGAGAGGAAGAAACTATTGGAATCTTATCAATATCTTTTTTATTATGTTTTGTAGGGTAATTTTTCTTCATTAAAAATTGATGTAAATAAACTCATTATAACATTTAAAAAAATATTCAGACAATTTTGAATAATAACTTAATAATATACCAAAGCCTATATTATTAAAGCTCTAGTCTAGAATTATAATAAAATAATGCTATGAAAAGTAATAATAACAAGAGATTATTTTATACTAACGTTAGCTACTATGTTTGAGAGAATGAGTTGAGAGAATGAGTAGATTAAAAATAAAAGTTCAATATAAGCTAAATAAACTAATAGAACATTTTGTAGCAGTATACTGCTACATTTTCAAATAGCACTTTAGTAATTAAAAAAAGCTTTTACCAGCTAAAACAGGACTAAGCTGATACTGAAAAGATTTATATTGAGCTATTTGAATAGCTGTCAAATCTAAAGAAAAATACCTGATTATTTCCCCTTCTCCCCCCTTCTCCAAATTTTGCTTCACTAATTCTTGAACGCTTATAATACTTATTTTTCCCAAGCCATATTAAGTAGTTAAACATAGATTGTTCTATGTTTAACTAGGATAGAACCTTGAGCATATTATATTAATAATATTATTATAATCTTAACAAGATTTTGCTAATTTTTTGCTAATTTATTAATAAATTGTAAAAAATAACTTTTTTTTAAACAAAAATTGTTATAATTGTCATAATTAAAGAGTAGATTTAGTATATAGTTAATCTTTAATTATTTACTTACTTTTTTATTTTATTAATTCATTTGGAGGTTATGATCATGAAAAGTTATTTAATAAAGATCTTGGTAATTTCATTTTGTTTGGTTTTTAGTAAACTAAGTTTTGCAATCTCTTGGAATATGGCTACTCCATATCCTGATGTTACATTTCATACTAAAAATATTCATCAGTTTGTAACTGATGTCAAAAATCTTACTAACAACAAAATTAAAATAAAAGTACATTCAGCTGCCTCACTTTTTAAACATCCTGAAATTGCAAGGGCTGTTAGAAGTAATCAAGTGCAATCTGGTGAGTTCTTCCTTTCACTGCTAAATAATGACAATAATATTTTTGGACTTGACTCAATACCATTTTTAGTTACTAATTACGAAGAAGCTAAAAAACTTTGGGATATACAAAAATTTTATGTTGAGAAGTTACTTGCAAAACAAAATATGAAAGTTTTGTACGCAGTACCTTGGCCACCCCAAGGTTTGTATACAAAGAAAAAAATTAATGATATTAGGGATTTGTCCAAACTTAAATTTAGAAGTTATAATTCTAGTTTAGCAAAATTCGCAAGTTTGGTTGGGGCTGTTGCTACTCAGGTCGAAGTACCAGATATACCTCAGGCTTTTAGCACTGGCAGAGTGGAGGCTATGATTACTTCTCCATCAACTGGCGTGAATTCAAAAGTATGGGATTACTTATCACACTATACTGATATCCAAGCGTGGATTCCCAAAAATATAGTTGTAATCAATAGAAAAGCTTTCGAAAGATTAAGTGCAAATGAGCAACAGAAAATAATCCAAGCAGCTAAAAAAGCAGAACAAAGAGGTTGGACAATGAGTAAGAAGGAAACTTCTCAAAAGACCCGACAATTAAAAAACAAAGGCATTAAAGTTGCTACGCCAAGTGATAAATTAAAATTACAATTACAATCGATTGGTCAAAAAATGATTGAAGATTGGAAAAAAAATGCTAGTGAAGATGGTAAAAGAATGTTAGAAAAGTACTTGAACAGTTAAGTTTGCTTTAAACTAATTTGAATGCTTGTAAAGATCTTATGATAAGAAAAGTTCTTAATCTTTTATATTTAAGTAGCGGAGTATTGGCTGCTACATGCATAGTCATGATTGTAATCATAGTATTTTTACAAGTGTTATTTGTGTTTATTGATAAGCTATCTTTACTAATTCTAGATGATTTAATTCTAGATTTAAATATACCTTCTTATTCAGATTTTACAGGGTTTTTATTTGCAGCAGCTTCCTTTTTATCTTTGGCCTATACCTTAAAGAATAATGGCCATATAAAAGTGAGTATAGTAATAAATTGGTTGACTGAAAGCCAGCAGAAATTTTTTGAAATTGCATCTTTATTTATAGCTACCCTTATAACTTGTTATGCATCTTTTTATATGATAGAATTAATAATTGAAACAATTGAATTTGGAGATAAGACAACTGGAATAATTTCAATACCTTTATGGATACCTCAAACTCCATTATTAGTTGGACTAATAATATTAGCTATTGCTTTACTAGATAATTTATCAATTGCTCTATATAGAATAAAATCATTAAATTAACGTAACCGAATATGTCTGTTATATTTCTATCTCTAATTCTGATAATAGTTTTATTTGCACTATTGTCTATTGGTTTATGGGTTGCATTTTCTTTAGTTGGTGTAGGTATTGCTGCTATCGTTTTCTTTACAGATGTATCGGTTGGTCAAATATTAGCAACAAGCATTTGGGGAAATAGTAATTCCTGGGCACTTGCTGCACTTCCTCTTTTTATTTGGATGGGTGAAATTCTTTTTCGTTCAAACATAACTGATGATATATTCACAGGGCTCTCGCCTTGGATTAAATATCTTCCAGGGAAATTATTACATGTAAATATTTTTGGCAGTGGTTTGTTCGCAGCAGTATCTGGTTCCTCCGCCGCTACTGCTGCAACTATCGGCAAAGTATCTTTAAATGAACTTTCTAAAAGAGGATATCCTAAAGAATTAATGATTGGAACCTTAGCATCATCAGCAACTTTAGGTTTATTAATCCCTCCTTCAATAGTTTTAATTGTTTATGGTGCAGCAACTGAACAATCAATTGCAAGATTATTTGTTGCAGGAATATTTCCAGGTATACTCTTATCATTTTGTTTTGTAGGGTATGTCATATTTTGGTCTTTAAGGAAAAAGGATAAGATACCTAAAGAAGATATGGATAACAAAAATTCTTTTATCCAAAAAATTAAACTATCCAGCAAGCTAATACCTGTGTTTTTACTAATCGTTGTAGTAGTAGGTTCTATTTATTTAGGGATAGCCTCACCTACAGATGCGGCTTCGCTTGGGATAATTTTTTCTCTTTTGCTATCTTGGAGAAATAAGTCCTTGAATTGGAGTATTTTCAAAGAAGGGCTTATGGCAGCAACCAAAACATCATGCATGATAGCATTTATACTTACAGGAGCTTCTTTTCTTACTGTAGCCATGGGTTTCACAGGACTACCAAGCTCTTTGGCTGAATGGATAGGAGAATTAAATTTATCAAA
The DNA here is from genome assembly GCA_026874595.1 of Sipunculus nudus. Classification (NCBI taxonomy): domain Eukaryota; kingdom Metazoa; phylum Annelida; class Sipuncula; order Golfingiida; family Sipunculidae; genus Sipunculus; species Sipunculus nudus. The sequence goes on from JAPPUL010000096.1 coordinate 962,912, forward strand.
ATATCAATTATTATTTGCATTAACATTATTTTTTATTATGTTAGGACTTTTTCTAGATGGAATTTCTATAGTGGTTTTAACAACTTCAATTATTATGCCGATGATTGCAGTAGTTGGAATTGATCCAATTTGGTTTGGAATATTTTTAGTAGTGGTCGTAGAAATTGCTCAAATCACCCCACCGGTAGGTTTTAATCTATTCGTAATACAATCTTTAACTGAGAACAATATATTTTACATTGCAAAAGCAACAATACCTTTTTTCCTAATAATGCTTTTGTTTTTATTTATTATAACTGTCTTTCCAATAATAGTTTTATATCTTCCCAATAGTATGTAAAAATTTCTTAAGCATTAAAAAAGGGTTTACTTAGGCTATTTTGCTATACTCTAAAGTATTATTAATAAACTAAAAAATCGATATTACAAGCGTTCACAAAATATATTCCATAAATTAAGGTTATACGTGTTAATAATTTACTTGAGAATTAAAAAAACGCAGTGGTAAGTTTGGATGCTATGAAAGTTATTTTGGAGCAAGAAGAGTAAGAGGTAGTGTGAACTTGGAACAGCTGCTAAAACATAGGTATTTGGTTTACTAAAACGAAATAGAAAAGTCTATGTTGAGATAGTTGTGAAATGCTCAAAAGCCCAATTAATGTTTATAATAAAGGGAAATAGACTTAGTAGCATCATGTTGAAAGCTGGTGAGTGGTCATTACTTAATTAAAAAAGAAATTGCTTCAGATCCTCCTTTTGTAGCACTCCTCTTCTTTAAGTGTGGGCAGTTTCGGAATAAGGAAATTCAGGAATATCAACAGCTTCGCCCACTCAGCATTGATGTATAGGCAAAATTGAAGTAAGAAAACCGTATATTCTATGCTTTAGCTTTCCTTTGAAATCTACCTGCCCGTCTTCATCGAGTCGCTGCTATATACTGCAACACAGGCATCCAGAACCGAGTTTAGAGTTTCCCGTTTCTAACCATTAAAATAGAGTTCCACCAAAAGTTCGAACTGATAATTCAAACTGATAAGAAGAATAAACCTGATAACTATTCAGATCGGACCTCAGATCATAAAGTTTATTAGAGTCACTTTCCTCGCTTAGTATGCTCGTGTGGTAATCAGAAAACGCTATATGGATCACATCAACATCATTAAAGAAGCCCAAAATGAAAGTGTCGCGTTTCTTGGGATGACACGAGCCAGGCAGTCTAATGACCCTTCTATAAACATACTTTTTAATGTCATGGCTATAGATTAGCAAACGAAAGAAGTTTCGTTAATCTAGTTTAACATCAAAAACAGTATTGAATTTTGCTTTGCAAGAGCTTAGTTTTTCTATAATCACATTCATCCTCATAAATATTTAGATTACAAAATACCTTCTGAGGTTGGGAATAATGAGATTATCATTAAATTTACTAAACGATATTACTATCAAGGATTAGATGAAAAGATTGCTGAATATTATTTTATGAAATAAGGCTGTCAATCTAATTTGAGTTGTCGTAGACAGTTGTGTCTTTTGATTAAAAAAAAGTTATTTGCGAGTGTATTTATGAGAAATAACTGAAAAAAATATGGAATTACTTGAAACAAAAATTAAAATTGAGTAGCTTAAAGAAGCTGGTTGAGAATAGATAATTTGCAATATACCTTATAATAGCGGATGACAAATAAAAATAATATTAAACAGCGTTTGGAAGAGCTAGGAATTATACTTGGGTTCCCACCACAAAGTATTGCTAGTTATCAACCATATCAAATAGTTGATGGGTTGGTAGTTATATCAGGCCAGCTTCCGATGGTGGCAGGTGAGCTTAAGTATTCAGGACAGCTTGGAAAAAATGTATCACTTGAAGATGGTATTAAGGCTGCATACATTTGTGCAATTAATATATTATCTCAACTTAATGCCGCTTGTAACGGAGACCTTGAACGCGTTGAACGCTGTGTACGTATTGGTGGTTTTGTGAGTTCACATAAAGATTTTAAAGAGCATCCTCAAATAATAAATGGTGCATCTGAATTAATGACAGCTGTTTTTGGAGACTTGGGAGTCCATGCTCGTGCAGCTGTTGGGTGTTCATCATTGCCTTTGGGAGCAGCAGTTGAAGTAGAGGCAACCTTTAAAATTAGTATATAATTTACAAAACTGAGGGTCGTTGCTGGGATAAACGATATTGTAATTTTAAAAAATAAGGAGTTTTTTATGAAACTAAAAATATTAACTAGTGTTACAGTAATTATCACTTTGTCTATGTCTTTAATAACAATTGCAAAAGCTGATAATATTGAAAATTCTTTTGTTCTTAAACGCATTGCTAAAAGAGGTGTTATTAATGTAGGGCACCGTAGATCTTCAGTTCCATTTTCCTACTATAACAGACAAGGCAAGCCAGAAGGCTATACTTTAGATATTTGCGCAGAGATTATCGAAGAGATTAAAAAAGTAGTAGGCAAACCGAATCTTAAGATTAAATATGTGCCAATAACAGCTCAAACTCGTATTCCATTAATAGCTAATGGCACTTTGGATATGGAGTGTGGCACTACAACACATAATTTAACACGTCGTAAACAAGTAGATTATCTTTCTACTACTTTTATTACTGGAACAAAATTAGCAGTCCCTAAACGCTCTAGGATAAATAGAATAGAGGATATGAATGGGAAAGCTATAGCTCTTGCATTAGGCACGACCAATGAAAAAGCAGTTAAAGAGATTGCAAGAGAAAAGAGATTAAAGATTAAATTTGTGATGGTTAAAGGTATGGCAGAGGGCTGGGCATCTTTAACATCTGGGCGAGTAGATGCATTTGCAGCTGATTCTGCAAAGCTATATGCATTAATAGCGAAAGCCAAAAGGAAAGGGAGATATAAAGTAGTAGGACGTTATCTTAGTTTTGATCCTTATGGTATTATGGTTCCTCAAGGGGACTCTTTATTTCGCAGACTTGGGGATGCTAAATTAGCAGATATGATGCGTGATGGCACTCTGCATAGGATTTATGCAAAATGGTTTGAGCCAGGGCCAAACAATATTAATATGCCACTAAGTGATACTTTGCGAACTGCATTTGAAGTTCAGGCATTTTCACATTAATTATTAATCAAAATTAGATAATAATTATTAATCTATAACTATGAAATATAACTGGAACTGGGGTATTATTTTTACGGAGCCTTATTTTGACTGGTTATTATCTGGTCTTGGCTGGACCATAACAGTTGCAGCATTAGCTTGGGTCATTGCCTTCATACTGGGTTCTTTGGTAGGCATCATAAGAACAGTAGACAATCGTTTTTCTCGTTCTTTTGGGACCGCCTATGTTTCACTTTTTCGGAATATACCTTTACTAGTTCAGATGTTTATTTGGTATTTTGTAGTTCCTGAATTATTGCCTGCGGACTGGGGTATATGGGTTAAAAGAGAAATGCCCCTGCCAGAGGTTACTACAGCAGTTATTTGTCTTGGGACCTATACATCATCTAGAGTTGCCGAACAAGTTCGTGCGGGAATTAATGCTATTCCTGCCGGACAAAAGGCAGCATCAAAAGCAATTGGCTTAACACAGTTACAAGTATACAGATATATTTTATTACCTGTTAGTTATCGAACAATTATTCCGCCAATGACTAGTGAATTTTTAGGTATTTTTAAAAATTCATCACTAGCATTAACTATTGGTGTTTTAGAATTAACAGCTCAAACTCGGCAAATAGAAGAATATACCTTTCAGGGCTTTGAAGCCTTCACCGCAGCCACAGTATTATATATAGCAATTACATTTATTGTAATGACTGTGATGAAAGTAGTAGAAAGCCGTGTTGCCATACCTGGATTAGTATCGCTTGGAACTAAATAAATGTTTTCAGATTTTGATTTTAATATAATTATTGAATCAGCAGGCTTCCTTGCTGAGGGTATGGGATTAACGCTTATATTGACCTTTATAGCAATTATTGGAGGTACTATTTTCGGAACATTGCTTGCGTTGTGCCGTCTTTCTGGTTTTAAGAGTTTATCTTTTATAGCAGGATCATATGTAAATTTCTTTCGTTCAATGCCTTTAATTCTAGTAATTTTTTGGTTCTATTTTATGGTGCCATATATCGTTGGTAGGTCTGTAGGCAGTTTTAGTTCAGTATTAATTGCTTTTATTATGTTTGAGTCAGCCTATTATTGCGAGATTATTCGTGCAGGCATTCAAAGTATAAAAACTGGGCAGGTTCGTGCAGGTGAGGCTCTTGGTTTAACATATCAGCAGAATATGCGTTATATTGTATTGCCACAGGCTTTTCGGAATATGGTGCCAATTTTATTAACCCAGGCGGTTGTTTTGTTTCAAGATACTTCTTTGGTGTATGTTGTTGGGCTACATGACTTTTTAGTTAATGCAAGTATCGTTGCTAACAGCGAAAATAGGCTGGTAGAACTCTACTCAACAGTTGCGGTAGTTTATTTTATCATCTGTATAATAGCGTCTTCTTCAATAGCCTACCTACAAAGGAAAATTAAAACATGATTAAATTTAACAATGTAAGCAAATGGTTTGGTGATTTTCAAGTACTAAATAACTGCAATTTGGAAATTAATAAGGGTGAAGTTGTTGTTGTTTGCGGGCCTTCTGGCTCGGGTAAAAGCACACTAATTCAATGTGTTAATGGCCTTGAGCCAATTCAGCAAGGCGAAATCTTTGTTGAAGTGTTAGAAGAGCGTATTCAAGTTAATCATAAAAAAACAAATTTACCTAAACTACGATCTCATATTGGTATGGTTTTTCAACATTTTGAGCTATTTCCCCACTTAAGAGTGTCAGATAATATATCTCTTGCACAAACTAAAGTGCTTGGACGTGATGCAAATAATGCCCAAAAACGCTCTATAGAACTATTAGAAAGAGTTGGTCTTAAAGAGCATGCTAAGAAATACCCTAGTGAGTTATCAGGGGGGCAACAACAGCGTGTTGCTATTGCTCGGGGACTTGCTATAGATCCGATTGCTATGCTGTTTGATGAGCCAACATCTGCACTTGATCCTGAGATGATTAATGAGGTATTAGATGTGATGGTTGAACTGGCAAATGATGGTATGACTATGATGGTTGTAACTCACGAAATGGGATTTGCGAAGAGAGTTGCTGATAGAGTTATTTTTATGGATGAGGGTAGAATCGAAGAAGATTGTAGTAAAAAAGAGTTTTTTGAAACTGAACGCGGTGAACGCTCTAAACTATTTTTATCTAAAATACTAAATCATTAGGAATAAGTGATGAGTGAAATTACTGATGGCTATCAGATAATAATAGGGATTGCTTCTATCCACAATGACCTGCTGATGCACATATAACGAAGCAATTACTGTTATAGATACTGATAGAGCTTTAGGGCGTTACAACCTTAAAACGAGACAATTGGGACTAAAAGACCTTGCTCGTCTTAACGGACATATTTATGATGGTTTAGTAATTGCTTTTGTGCTTCTTAAGGCTGCTTTTTAGTATTTATTCAAAAATAAGATTATTGATAGAACTAAGCTCCAAGTAGTAACTAAAAAAAAAGTAGTAACTAAAAAAAGCTCATGTATGCTTGATACAGCACTTACTATTCGAGGCAAGATCGCAACCTCGCTCTCTTCTAGTAGCAGCACTTAATCTGAATCCAGAAGATTTGTATCTGCCTCGCATTCAATAACCACCTTTTTACCGTCTATCGTTGTGTCATATAAACCGTATAAAGGGTCAGGTTCACTCCCCTTTAAGCCCGAAAAAATACCTAAAATAGTTCCTTCTCTTTTTTTCTTCCATATCCATTTAGCAGAAAGAAGTGTTATAGCCCCAAAAATCAAAAGTGTTATACCCCAAACAGATATAAGTCCTTTCAATTCAGGAACGTAATCTACGTTGGATTCCATAGCAGCAATTTCTGGTTTAATTTGAAGTAGCCCACCAAAAACTAAGTCTATTAGTCCAGTTAAAAATACTAATACAGTTAATACGATTATTAACACTTTTGAGCCTTTCGTTGTATTTTTACATCATTGTAATTTTCCATATTTTCTCCTTTATTAATTATGACTAACGTAAAATTTAATATTTTATTATAAATTTGATATTCATAAATATATTTCTTTTTAAAAGCCTATCAAAATCTCCTTAGTCTCAAATGAAGAAAATTGATTATAAAAAGTAACTTAAAGCCTATTATAAACCTTCGATAAAATCCGTGGAGATGGCTGATGTTCCTGCTATGAATTTTTTAATGATTGATGGAGAAGGAGAGCTTGAATACATCGCATTTTGAAGATGCGACAGAGGCGCTTTTCTCTCTTTCTTATGCTCTTAAATTTATGATTAGGAAAAGCGATTTAGAGATTTATTATGGCGTTATGCCGCTAGAAGGTTTTTGGTGGGCCGATGATATGGAGACGTTCAGCGTGAAGGACAAGGCAGGCTAGAAATGGACTCTTATGATTATGCAGCCAGACTGCATCACTGAAGATATGCTTGAGCAAGCAGCCGCAGCAGGTTGTAACAAAGCAAAACCCCGCAGTGTTACCGCTTATCAGATTTGAAACCCTTGAAGAAGACTTACCAAAGGCATGGCAAACACCATGAAATATATTTGAGTAATATCCGCAATGCTGCTCCAGAGCGATGGAAAACCATAATCCGCCAGACGGTGGCACAATAGGGCTATGCATACGTACACAATGCGCCACAAGATTTTCCTTTGATTGCAACGTCGCTTTCAGTGGGCTTTCGATGGGCAGCTTCAGGAGGCTTACGGCAACCCATAGACTGGGGCGAACCGGTTAATTACGAAACCCTTGAGCTCCCATGACTAAAAGCTCCGTACTTCGCTTTTCTAAGTACGGTGTTTTTCAGGAAAGGGGTATACATAAGAGAAAAATCAGAGAAAAACAGGGTGTTTTTAGTGAGAGGAAGTCAACTTACAAACAGCTAAAAACCCCACAAACACTGGGCTTTTGCTGCTTAGTCTAACAGCATATATGGAAGTCAGAGAAAAGTTAGAAAACAGTTAGTGGCGGTGTATTGCCCCCCTGAAAACAAGGAAAAGCAAGTTTTATGTTGCAACACCTTGTCCTGGTTTGATTTCTGCTCTCTACATATTTTCAATTATAGTGATGAAAGTACCGTGCCAATCGTGCGTTCGAATTCCTGTTTGGGATTCATTGGAAACGCTCTATTATATTGATTGGGGTTAATTCCTCGCGCACTGACTTTATCAGCTTATCAATATCAGTCTGCGAGTATCGGCTGCTATTTGAAATATCCTCAAGATATGCATCAACACGCTGCTGAAAATCGTTGCCAGAAATGAGTTGGTTATAATCTTCAATCAGAGCCTCAAAATGTGCGGAGCTCTTCTGCTGAAACATGGTTTGGTATTCATCAATCAGCTCACCCTTAGCTTCATGTCCTGTAAAAGGATCAATCATTTTGGGGGTGTTCTGGTTTCGGGTCTTGCTGTTGGTGCTTGCACACCACCAGTTGGAAATTGCCTGAATGCTTGTGCCGCGATAGCACGAATGGATATCGGCAAGATATTCCTTCGAACCGCACCATTTCTTTTGGCTAATGTTACGGTGCTTTTTTTGATATGCCTGTTCCCGGATTTGGTAATGTGGATACCAAATTCATTTCTAAAATAAAACAATAATTAATAGGGTTTTAAAATGGATAGATTGAAAGTTGGATTGATCCGATATTGAAAATTGCTATCGAAACTCGTGTCCCGTGTCCAGAGCGGGTTTCAGATTTTTTCAGATTGCCCCTGGGCACTTGCCGCAGAACTGATCGCCGGTTGAATACTGGCGGGACCGACTGACACAGATGAAGCAGATGCTCCAGCAGCACCCTGAAATCTAACCGCGAGTCCAGCAGCTTCACAAAGTGCCATACCTGCAGCAATGTCCCAAAAGCCAACATGCGCCTCGGCATACCCTGCAAGTTCACCCGACGCGGATAATGCGAGAGATGTCGCGCACGATCCTAGGGCAACAGGTGTAAGACCACTCTTTGCCAAAACGGATTCAATCTCAACGCAGAGAGACTTTGGCCAAAATTCATTGCAACCGATACCAAATACCAATGGTTTGGCCCCATGATTGGAAGGCGATTTCCCGATTTCGGCAATTGGATGTTCTTTACCTCCAATCAGTGTTCGTCCCAACATGGGAATTGCGACACCTCCCAATACCGGATGACCGTTCAATACGTACACAATTCAGATAGCCCATAAGGGCACTCCCGACAGAAAGTTGCTGGTCCCATCAATAGGATCGACCAGCCAATAGGTTTCGCCAACATCACCACCAAGTTCCTCTCCAACAACCGCATCGTCAGGACAAACTCTGCCCAGTTCTTGTCGAATATACTTCTCGATGGCACGGTCAGCTTCGGTTACAAAGTCCATTGCGGACTTTTGTTCCAGGACTAGCGTGTTCCGCTTGCGGAAGTATGCCAAAGCCGTCTGTTCAACGCAGACAAGATCAGTTTGCAGCATGACGTAGCAGTCAACATCATGAGACTGGCGATCCTTGAGTTGAGTCTCCATCACCGGCCTGCCCTTCTGAATCCGTTTTCGCGTAGCCGGCCAAGGACAAATTCTGACTCATCCGATTGAATCACTGTCGCACCATGGGCAATCCAGAATGAATAGACACTATCGGGCACCACTTTTCCCAATTGACGATTCCGCCCGCCATTCCACTGCGTTCCAGGGATTGCCTGATCAACGTAAAGAGTGTTTATGAAACGGCGGATATTGTTGGCATCGGCAATACACCGCGCCTCAAGCGAAAACAACGCCCCCCCCATCTGGAGTAAGCCCCAGTTTGTCAAGGGCCGGGAACCCCTTGGGGCTGGGCGGGCATTCGACAAGGCATTCCACACAGGAGATGGGCAGATCTTCACAGACCTGTCGGAACGTTTTGATCCCATCGATTTGATCAATCAAAATCGGGATATAGTCCACTGGATCCTGTGTGGCCACAAGAATGTCGGCCACCTTCGATATCTCGGCTGCCCCACGAAAGTTTGTTTTGCGCTAACCTGTTCAAAAACTCCGGACTTGCGAGCAATCTCGGACACGATCGGGACAGCATTAAGACCGGTTTTGCATTCGACATTGATCATCATCTCATCGACTAGGGCGATGAAAATCTCCTCAAGTGTTGGCAAGACCGCATCAAAGGCATCCCCTGTTCCGGGGTGGATCAGTTTTAGTCCGCACAAGTCGTTGCGACGGGTCCGCTGCCCTGCGTTGTCCGGTCGAGTGTTTCATCATGCAAGACAACAGCTGTGCCCTCGGCAGTGAAGTGCATATCCACCTCGACCATGTCACACCCCAATTTGCGGGCGCGTTTGACCGCGGGCACGAAGTTCTCAGCCTCAATGACATGATTGTCCTTGATAAATGCGCCGCGGTGCGCGGTGACAAAAACCTCGCCTGCTGTGCTCGCCGCAGGGCTCCTGAAACGCTCCGAAATCGTTGTGTCAGCTCTTTTTTGCATTTGTGTGAGGCCTCAGCGGTTATTGGTTCGACCAAGACCGTAACGATCGGCGATGGAAATGATGAAATAAGAGAACACCATAATCAGCGTCATATAGACGAGGTTGATCGCCGCCTGCTCGGGGTTGGTCGAAAAGGAACCTTCGAACAAGGCAATCGACAATGGTTTGTTATTGACGTTAAACAGGAAAGCAGACATCGAATACTCGCTCAGGATCGAGTTGATGTTCATCTCAGCAACCAATATTATGACAGGCATGATGGCCGGCAATGTCACCCGAATAAATCGGTAAAACGGTGGGGTGCCAAGCACTCGTGCTGCTTCGATCTGGAAGGGGTCAAGCGAATAAAAAGCCGCCCTCAGAAAGCGGATCATGAGTGGAATGACGACAATTGCGTAACCAATCGGCAAAATCCAGTAACTGCCCAGCAATGTGTCATTGCCTATCAAAAGACTCGGTGTAGAAAATGCGGTGATCAAACCGATTGCGATGGAGGGGGCAGGAAACATAAAAGTTAAGTCAAGACCGGTGGTGAAGTTATTTTTATGTTTGTTCGCAAGGATTACTACGAACAGGCTTACCGAAAGTCCCATTGCAACTGCACGCGCCCATCAGGAGGCTGTTCTTTAGAGGTGTTAGGACCTCACCGCCCGAGAAAACTTCGATGTAGTTCTTCAAGCTGAGAGTGGAAGGGACAACCTCTGAGATGATCGATTTCGCAGGTGCAAATGAAAACAGCACGACCAGAGAAACCGGAAAGAGTTGCAGGAATGCGATCCCGTAGGCACAAGCGTGAACAATCAGATTGACGGGAGGAGGCAATTCGATTTTCTGGATCGGTACGGGCGTTTTGGATCCTCCGCTATAGCTGCCTTTCCTCTCGATCCGTTGCATGATCAAAATACATATGATCACGGCAAGCCCAAGTGCAATGGAAAGCATCCCGGCCATATCCGGTCGGCGCAGGCTGTTTAGCGTCAGGATCAATTCGGTGACCATGTCGAACCGCCGTCCACCAACGACCGCAGGAATAGCAAAGGAACCCAATGATTTGTACGCTACAAGCAAGGGTATCGCGAATATCGTCGGCAGAAGCAACGGAAGCACCACGCTTACAAAGACACACAGGTTGCTTGCTCCCAGACTGCGTGCGACCTCAATCACAGAATAGTCCACACGCCTGAAGGTCGCACCCAAGAACAGATAATGAAAACTCCTCAGCAAGAAAGCATGTGCAAAAACGACAGCGAATATTCCGCTAAACCAGTCATTCGGCAATGCAGGAAAGACTGATTGAATCAAGCAAGTTACAACTCCAGTTTGACCATAGGTAAAGTTGTAACCGGTCGCTGCGACGACTGAGACGAACACCAAGGGCATTGCATAAGCGACTTTCAGGATACATGCTCCCTTCACAGACACATACTCTAGCGCTGCTACTTTAAATATCCCGACAACATTCACTGTGATAATGCTTAGTACGGTGATAATGACGGTGTTTACGATCGCACTGCGTACCCGGTTGGATTTGGCCAAATCGACCGCAGAGCCGATGCTTAGTCCGCCATCCGATACGAAAGCTTGGGTCAGGACCGAATAAATCGGCGCATAGACGAAACTCACGGCGACCCAGAGAACGAGGGCGATACCGATGTAATAAAGTCCAGATTGTAGGCGGAAAGTGGACATATTAATTACTCCTCGGATTCTTTGAAGATACGGATCTTTTCACGGGGCATCTGAAGATGGACAGTCTAACCAAGTGAAAGGCCGTACAAGGCATCCGCACCTTTGACTAAGACATTGATGGGCTCACTTTGATAGGTGACTTCAATAGAGCTCATCGGACCAAGAAAATCTATGTCGGTAATTGCGCCGTGATGTCTCCGGTATCCGCGAGCCTCACTTCCTCGAGTCGAATGTAGGCCAAGGCGTCGGATGCAAGACCCAAGGCAGATCGTGTGTTCAACCCAATCTTGTTGGAAGCGCCAATAAACTCACAAACAAAGGGCGTCTCCGGTTCTCAATACAGCTCTGCGGATGGCCAATCTGATCTGCTCTCCCCTTGTTGAAAACCAGCAACCGATCCGACATGGATAGAGCCTCGTCCTGATCGTGGGTGACGAACACGGCAGTAAAATCCAGTTCATGCTGCAGGCGCTTGATCTCTTTACGCATATCATCCCGAACTCGCGCATCCAGATTCGACAAGAGTTCATCAAACAAGAGCACCTGTGTGCCCATGACGAGTGAGCGGACTATCGCAACGCGCTGTTGCTGCCCCCCTGACAACGCTTCGGGCTTTTTATCGCGATGTTCGGCGATGCTCGTGGCCTCGAGAATCCTTTCGACGCTTGTCTTGATTTCGCTGGATTTTTCTTGGCCACCTTCAGGCCAAAAGCCACGTTTTCGCCGACCGTCATGTGAGGAAAAAGAGCATAATTCTGGAAGACAATACCAACATCCCGTTGCTTCGCGGGTTGATTGCTAATGTCTTCTCCATCAAGAAGAATCCTGCCTGCCGTCGCATTCACGAAGCCTGCAATTGCACAAAGGGCCGTTGTCTTGCCACAACCGGATGATCCAAGAAGTGTGAAGAAATTCACCTCGTTCAATGTTGACTGACAAGCTGCGTACGACCTCTAGATCACCATAGCAAATCTGAAGGTTTTGAATCGATATCATCGACATTGTGATCTCCTTTATTGAAAGGGCCGACCGCATCGGGAGGAATGTGGACAACCCCATCCTAACAGCTGCAGTCGTTATTTGATTTCAAGTTCGATGCGCTGCATCCAGGCGTCGATCTTTGGAGCTACGGCATCCCAATCAATGTCCTGCGGCGACACTCGCCTCGCATTCGCTCGAACTTCTTCCGGTGTGCTCGCGATAGCATCAGGATGGACCGGCGTCCGGCCGAACTTTTCTGCATAAGCGATCATGAATTCTGGCGATCCGAACCAATCCACAAACGCTTTGGACTCGTCCAACTGATCGGTTCCTGCTATGATCGCAATGCCTTCGGAGATGAAAGGCGTCCCGCCTTCGGTGTCGACCATCTCTGCAGTGTAGCCAACGCTATCGGCTAACTGGCCCACGCCGCCAAACCAGTTCAAATCAATCACGGCGTCACAGTTTATAAATGCCGCTGTCTTGCCCGCACTGCCATCCACGACAATCGCGTTGTCGTAGAAGTCTTGCATAAACTCCCAACCTTCATCCGAGATATTGCCCTCTTCGTCGACAAAACAGACAAGAATGCCAACCAAATAGGACTTGGTTGTTTGCCATTCAGTCAATCCAACGACATACTTGCCGGAATATTTAGGTTTAGTGAGGGCCAGCCAACTGGTTGGTGCTTCTTCCGCGCTCATAGCGTCGGCGTTATATACCAGAACGATTGGCGTTTGCCAAAACTTGTAGACCATATTGTAGGCATCGTCGCGATAGACTTCCAGTAGACCTTCCGCCCAGAACGGTTCATATGCTTGGAATAGGCCTTCGGTTTTCAGTGTTGCCATGGCCGCATCAATAAGACCGAAAACAACAACTGCCTGTGGGTTGGTCTTTTCTGCGAGAATGCGATCAAAAAGCTCGCTCCCGCCGGCCGAAAGCACTTCAATGTCATGGCCAGCTGCTTTTGCCTGATCCGCGACCCAGGTGACACGCTCTTCCCCTTGTGGGGTATAAAGCTGTGATCGGGTCCGCATATGCTGCTGTCGTAGCAACGGTTGCGACAGTAGCTGAGAGCAGCAAACTCTTTAGATTGGCAATGGTCATTTTTTGAGACGCCTTTGATTTTTTCACGTTTAGGGACGGTGTTCGTGCCGTGCATATGCCTATCTGATTAGAAAATATCAAATAAATTACTTTCTGTAAAGTAATATATTTATGGCATACTACCGAAACCAGAAGCAACGCAGGCTAATCGTATGAAATTTAGTGAAAAACCATTATCCTTGAATGAACGTCGCTTGGTCGAGCTGGTCTAGCGCAATGGTGCAATTGCACGAATCGACTTGACGGAAGTAACAGATATGACTGGTGCAAGTGTCTGGCGCCTCACTGCCGGACTAGAAGATCTGGGCCTTTTCAAGCAAACGACAGACAGATCTGGAGCTCGCGGCCAACCAAAGAAGCTTCTGTCTATCCAAAAGACAAAGTTCCGATCTGTGGGTATCTATCTCTATCTTGATCGCATGGTCGGCGTATTGATCGACTTTGCGGGAAAGGTATTGGGACAATCAAGCCTGACTGTTTCGGACAGAACGCTTGAAGGCATATTACATGCGGCCCATAGCCTGGCGACAAGCTTGGTCTCCGACACCAACACAAATAGAAGCAACTTCCTTGGTATCGGCATCTCGGTTCCCGGAAACTTCGGTGCTTACGGGAACCTTCTTAAAGCGCATGAGGCATTCAATGAACTGAGAACTATGAATTTCCGCAAGGCGGCGTGATTGTAGAGGATCAGGCAATCCGAATTGAAAATGATGGTACGGCGACAGCTCTGGGGGAATATTGGTTTGGGCGCCTTGAGATGTGCAACCCTCTCTTCCTCATTCACATTGGCTACGGGCTCGGCGGCGGCACCGTTCTTGGTGCCGACCTTTCCGTGAGATGAACGAAAACGCCTGCCTGCCGGGTTCGCTGTTTCCCTACAAATATCCCCGCGCAACTCTCCAAGACCTTCAAGACGAATTGCTCCAACACGGCCTTGAAATTTCGGATGTCCGCAAGAGTGCACCTGAGGTACAACTTGGCAACGTGGTTGTGTCCGCATGGATACATTGGGCGGCTGAACAGATGCGGTTCGCAGCACAAGTCATCAGTGGAATGTTCGATCTAGAGATGATTGTGATCGGCGGCGCACCTCCAATGCCAATAACTGAGAGATTGGTGGAAGCCATCAATGAAAAGACAATTCCTGCCCCGTCACGCGCTCTGCAAGCGGCACCGGGCGTCGCAACGCGATTGGGTGAATTGAACAGGCCCATCGGCTCCGCATCCATCCCGTTTTTCAGCTCGTTCTTTCCCGCTTCTCAATAGAGCGTGGCAGCGCTTACCTGAACGGTCGTGCATAGAAATCTAGCGGAGGCAAGAAAGCCATATGATCGTAGAAACAATCGACATTCGGGCTCAATCTCCGAACGCTGCATTATACCTTTGGAGGCGGTGAGGTATATTTAGCTCGACTAAACGGATGGAGCGTAATCTTTTTCTATCCAATGACTGGTCGGCCAGACACACCATTGCCGGAGGGATGGGACAGTATTCCTGGAGCAAGGAGTTGCAGCCCTGAATCCTGTTCATTTCGCAATCTCTCACAAGAGCCTGCCAGCAGTGGTGTGTCTGCCATTTATGGGATTTCAACACAGAGTACTGAGTACCAACTTGAAGCAGCTACTCGTCTACATCTGTCATTTGGATTGTTATCAGATGCGGAATTGCACCTGACAAGCCCTCTTCAACTGCCAACAATGGAAGTTTCTGAAATGACTTTAATAAGAAGGTTGACGTTGATTCTACACAACTCCAAAAGCGAACACGTATTCTACCCAGTATTCCCGCCTGATAGGAATTCCGCTGATGTGTTAAGATTCATGAAAAATCCTCGATAATACTCGGCAGTGCGGCAGATTCTCGCCATGATGTCCGTATACCTTCACGATGTAGGCTATTCATCATTTGTCGTGAACCATAAAAAGGATATTTCATAAATAGCTCATCTTTACGTTCTATGATTTTAAGGGTCTAAGACATTACAGCTTTTGATTGATAGTAAAAACTGCTACGAGAGATATTTAATAGCTTATACTGTTGTATCAGGCTCAAATGCGGAGTGTCATGACGAATCATTTTCTTGCGATCTAAGCGTCGAAGCGTTTGAACCCTTGTTCCAAAAAATCTTTTCAACCGTTAACTAGCCAATTTTTTGGGACCATCTCACATTTTAAAGACGTGGCAATAGAAAGCTTTCAGTGGGACTGAACAATTACCCCTTAACCATTATTAATGGGTTTATTGTCTTGTGACCTTTAGGACGTTGTCCCCGATTCCATCATCCTAAAGGATTGATAAGGGAGGTAACGGCGTTAAGCCAGCCCTGATATTTATTCTGCCGTTCCTGTGTTGTCATTTGTGGTCTGAAGCGTTTTTTCAATGTCCAGTTTTCTGAAAACTGGTCTGGATTCGGATAAAAGCCAGCTTTCAGGCCTGCAAGATAAGCGGCACCCAGAATGGTTGTTTCTGAATTTTCCGGACAATCAACATCGACTCCTAAAATATCAGATAAAAACTGCATCATCCAGTCTGAAGCGGTCATTCCACCATCAACCCTTAAAATAGTGTTATTGGCTTGTTCCTGCCAATCCTGATGCATGACTTCCAAAAGGTCTTTTGTCTGATATCCAACGCTTTCGAGGGCCGCTTTGGCAAATTCACAGGCGCCTGTACCACGGGTCAAACCAAAAATGGCTCCTCTGACATTTGTATCCCAGTATGGCGCCCCCAAACCTGAAAAAGCAGGAACAAGATAAATATGTTGTTCCGGGTCTGCCTTTTCGGCAAGTGTTTCAGCTTCTGAAGCTTCTTTGATAAGGCCCATTTCATCCCGTAACCATTGTACAGCGGCCCCGGCAATAAAAATGGACCCTTCAAGGCCGTAGACAACCTCTCCATCCAGTTGGTAAGCAATGGTTGTTAACAATCGGTGTTCAGATACAACGGCTTTTTTCCCGGTGTTTAAAATGGCAAAACAGCCCGTTCCATAAGTTGATTTCAACATGCCCGGCTGAAAACAGGCCTGCCCGATTAATGCCGATTGCTGATCCCCTGCGACCCCCAGTAAGGGAATGTCACTTCCAAAAAAATCTTTGTGGATTATGCCGAAATCATCGGCTGAGTTTTTAACGTCGGGCAAGATGCTTTCAGGAATTTCGAACAGCTTTAACAGGTCTTCATCCCATTTATGATGATGAATATTATACATCAAACTACGGGAGGCATTTGTCGCATCGGTCACATGTGACGCCCTTTTGGTTAATTTCCAGATCAGCCAACAATCAATCGTACCAAACAGAAGATCACCCGCTTTTGCTTTTTCCATTGCACCATCAATTTTGTCTAAAAGCCATTTGATTTTTGTTGCTGCAAAATAAGGGTCCAGCAACAACCCAGTTTTTCCAGATAGCCATTTTTCAATATTTTCGGCTTTCAGTTGATCACAATAGTCAGCCGTTCGCCGGTCCTGCCACACAATTGCATTATAAATAGCATCCCCGGTATGGCGGTCCCAGACGATCGTTGTTTCCCGCTGGTTTGTAATTCCGGCGGCCAGAATGTCACGGGCGGAAATACCGGCACGGTCAAGCGCCTGTCGGGTGGTTGTCAGAACAGATGATAAAAGATCATCCGGCTTATGTTCCACCCAGCCGGATTTGGGATAATATTGTAGAAATTCCTGCTGGCTTGCCCCGATGATACGAAAATTCTGATCAAAAATAACCGCCCGGCTTGATGTTGTTCCCTGATCAATTGCAAGAATATAATTTGCCATTCTTTTCCTTCTTATTTTATAAGGGCTTCTTTAAAGGTCCTAGTTTAACGATATATAACTTCCCAAAAAACTATTCCCGAAAATTTAAAATTAACGGGAATAGTCAGCTTAAAATAAATCAGGCCTTATTGCCAGGATTTTATCAGCTCCTCATAGCTAATGGTTTGTCCTTTTGGCTTTTCATTGGCCAAAGGTGGTTTCGGTGCCCCTGGCTGATTAAACCAATATCTTTTACTGCGTTTTCTATTTAGCTTAGGCCCTAAATTCCCCTGAACACGGGAACGTTGAAGCCGTCGCATCACACGGTCCTGTGCCTTGGCCAGCTCATCCATTGCCGCCTGGGGTGATAAGCTGCCAGCAACTGCGTTTCCAACACTTTGCCACCATAACTGTGCCAGTCTGGGGTAATCCGGAACATTGGTACCGGTTGGTGTCCATTGTACCCGGGCAGGAGAGCGATAAAATTCAACCAGACCTCCAAGTTTGGATGCCCGTTCTGTAAAGCTTTTATGGTTAATATTGGAATGACGGACAAAAGTCAGCCCCACATGTGCTTTCTTTAAAGAGGCTGTTTTTGAAACCGTAAACTGTGCATAAAGCCAGGCGGCTTTTGCCCGATCCACAGGGGTTGATTTCATCAAAGTCCAGGAACCGGCGTCCTGATAACCAAGCTTCATACCTTCTTCCCAGTAAGGACCATGCGGTGATGGTGCCATTCGCCATTTTGGTGTTCCATCATTATTCATGATCGGAATATTTTGCTTCACCATATCAGCAGTAAATGTCGTATACCAGAAAATTTGCTGGGCGATATTTCCCTGTGCCGGGACAGGGCCGGCTTCAGAAAAAGTCATTCCCCCCGCAGCAGGTGGGGCATAAGCTTTCAGCCAGTCGATATATTTGCGAAGCGCATAAACGGCCGCAGGGCTGTTTGTTGCACCGCCCCGTTCCACAGATGAACCAACTGGACGACCGTTTGCATCAACACGAATGCCCCATTCATCAACCGGCAAACCATTCGGAATTCCGACATCACCAGTACCGGCCATTGATAGCCAGGCATCCGTAAAGCGCCAGCCCAATGACGGGTCACGTTTTCCGTAATCCATATGGCCATAAATTCGTTGTCCATCGATTTCCTTGATATCATTGGTAAAGAAATCCGCGATATCTTCATAAGCGGACCAGTTGACCGGCACCCCTAAATCATAGCCATATTTTTCTTTGAAACGTGCCTGATAATTAGGATTAGTAAACCAGTCATGCCGGAACCAGTAGAGATTGGCGAATTGTTGTGTTGGCAATTGATAAATTTTACCATCCGGGCCGGTCGTAAAGGAAATCCCGATAAAATCATCAATATCCAGCATCGGGTTGGTAACATCAGCGGCTTCATTTGCCATCCAGTCTGATAAATTCCGTACCTGTTGATAACGCCAGTGGGTGCCGATCAAATCTGAATCATTCACATACGCATCATAGATATTTTCACCAGTTTGCATTTGTGTCTGGATTTTTTCAATCACATCCCCTTCGCCAATCAGATCATGATTAACTTTGATGCCTGTAATCTCTTCAAAGGCTTTTGCAAGAACCTGTGATTCATACACATGTGTTGTAATAGTTTCTGAAACCACATTTATTTCCATACCTTTAAAGGGTTTAGCCGCATCAATAAACCATTGCATTTCCTTCATCTGCTCAGATTTTGATAAGGTCGAGGGCTGAAATTCCCGATCAACCCATTTTGCAGCGACCGGCATATCTGCCAGTGCCGTTGAAATCATAAAATAACCCGCAATAATTGATATTACGGTTATATACAATAAACTATTTTTCATACGATCCTCCATAAGTTAAAATTAAATTTTAGCTAATTATTTATAAATAATTACTTACTCTAAATCCAATTCCTCCTTTCCCAGGCACGATGCCCCATAATTGCTGGGCAATTATGCCCATTCTCCCCAGGCTTAGGCCCAGCGAAAAACACAAAACGCCCAGATAAAGCTTACTCCAAGCCCCCCCCACAAAGGGACACCGAAAAAAAACAACCAGAAAAGACAAATAAAAGCACTGCCCAAAAGTGACATAAATAATCGGTCTCCGGGTGTGGTTTCGATAAAAAATATACCTTTTCTGGGAAGTGCAGGGGCTTTTATAGACCAGATAAGCATGATCAGTATAAGACTAAAAATAACGAAAAAGAAAAGTCCAGTTTGCCATGTCCATGCCATCCAGCTTAAATCAAATGTCATTTTTCCTTCCTTCCTATACCCGTCCAAGGGCAAAACCACGGGCGATATGATTTCTGACAAACCAGATCACCAATGCGCCTGGAATTAACGTTAAAACCCCGGCTGCTGCCAGCACACCCCAGTCAAGACCAGATGCCGAAACCGTTCGGGTCATTGTGGCTGAAATTGGTTTTGCCGCGACTGATGTTAATGTTCGGGCCAGAAGCAGTTCCACCCATGAAAACATAAAACAGAAAAAAGCAGTCACCCCGATACCAGACGCAATCAGGGGCATGAATATTTTGGTAAAAAACCGGGGAAAACTATAGCCATCAATATAAGCCGTTTCGTCAATTTCTTTTGGAACCCCTGACATAAAGCCTTCCAGAATCCAGACCGCCAGCGGAATATTAAATAACGTATGGGCCAGCGCCACAGCAATATGGGTATCAAATAACCCAACAGAACTATAAAGCTGAAAAAACGGAAGCGCAAAAACAGCGGGCGGCGCCATCCGATTGGTCAGAAGCCAGAAAAACAAATGCTTGTCCCCTAAAAAACGGTACCTTGAAAAAGCATAAGCTGCGGGTAATGCGAAAAATACCGACAGGACTGTATTGATGGTCACATAAATAGTCGAATTGATATACCCTGAATACCAGCTTTGGTCTGTAAAAATAACCAGATAATTCGCAAAGGTTAAATTTTCCGGCCATAAACTGAATCCCGACAGAATTTCTTCGTTTGTTTTAAGGCTCATATTCACCAGCCAGTATATGGGCAGCATCAGGAAAATCAGATACATAAGCATGATAAAAAAGCTTTTATCAGGAATAAATTTATTTTTGATCATCAGCTTTCTCCTTCCCGGTGATGGGTCATTATCGTATAAAAGACCCAGGACAACAGTAAAATAATGAGAAAATAAATAATAGAAAAGGCTGCTGCAGGGCCCAGATCAAACTGACCAATGGCCATTTTAACAAGATCAATTGATAAGAATGTTGTGGTATCACCGGGACCACCACCTGTTACCACAAAAGGTTCGGTATAAACCATGAAGCTATCCATAAATCTTAATAAAACTGCGATCAATAACACATGATGCATCTTCGGCAGCTGGATATAGCGGAACACCGCCCAGCGGCTGGCACCATCAATTTTTGCTGCCTGATAATAAGCATCCGGAATAGACTGCAAACCAGCATAACACAACAACGCCACAAGTGATGTCCAGTGCCAGACATCCATAATCACAATCGTAATCCAGGCAGAAAAAGGGTCAATGGTATAATTATAATCAAGCCCAAGCCATTCAGTGGCTTTTCCTAAAAGGCCGATATCAACCCGGCTAAAAATCTGCCAGATCGTTCCCACCACATTCCAGGGGATTAATAATGGCAGCGCCATAATCACCAGATAAAATGACACTCTAATGCCCGCTTTTGGCATATTCAATGCGATAATAATCCCAAGCGGTATTTCAATTAACAAAATCGTCCCACTGAAAATAAATTGCCGTAACAAAGCATTGTGAAACCGTGAAGAGGTTATAATTTCTTCATACCATTCAAGCCCGGCCCAGAAAAACTGATTGTTTCCAAATGTATCCTGAACGGAATAATTCACAACTGTCATCATAGGTATCACCGCACTGAAGGCCACCATGATTAAAACCGGCAACACCAGAAACCAGGCACGATTATTTTGTTTCTTTATCATCTAACCGACCTCCTTTTCAAGGATCCAGCCTTTGTGATAAAGATTAATATCATCCGGATTAAATTTGATAAAACGGGCATTTCCATTAATTTCATGGCCATCAGGAATAACAACATTTATTTCTTGTCCGTTGTAATCTGTCCGGACGATTGTCTGATTTCCAATATTTTCAATCCGCTTAATCCGAATGGGCAGTCCGTCTTGTTTGTCATTTGATAACGTGACAAATTCTGGCCGGATTCCAAGTTCAATATTATCATGATAACGGGACGCATATTTCCCTTTAAGCGGTAAAATAAAATCATTGATGATAACCTGATTCTGATCAAGCTTAACCGGTAAAATATTCATACCGGGGCTGCCAATAAAATAACCAACAAATGTATGCTGTGGGCATTTGAATAACTCTTCTGAACTTCCAATTTGCACCACGTCCCCGTCATGCATCACCACGATCTGATCTGCAAAAGTCAAAGCTTCGCTCTGATCATGGGTCACATAGATCATCGTTTGGCCAAGTTGCTGGTGCAGAAATTTCAATTGCCGGCGCAATTCCCATTTCATTTTCGGGTCAATCACGGTTAAAGGTTCATCAAATAAAATTGCGGACACACTTTGTCGCACCAGTCCACGCCCCAAAGATATTTTTTGCTTGGTATCGGCTGTTAAGGTTTTGGCCTTTTTATGAAGCAATGTTTCAAGTTCAAGAATCTCGGCAAGATGAATCACACGTCTATGGATGGTTTCTTTATCATGTCTCAGGTTTTTTAACGGAAACGCCAGATTGTCATAAACCGTCATGGTATCATAGATCACCGGGAATTGAAAAACCTGTGCAATATGTCGTCTTTCTGTTGGCAAATGTGTAATATCCAGATCATCAAACAATACCTGTCCCTGAGTGGGGGTAATCAAACCGGATATGATATTTAACAGGGTTGTTTTGCCACAGCCCGATGGCCCTAAAAGTGCATAAGCCTTACCATCTTCCCAGATATGATCCAGACGTTTTAATGCGTAATCTTCTGGTGTTTTGGGATTTGGATGATAGCTATGCGCCAGCTCTTTAAGATGGATTGTAGCCATGCTCACGCTCCTGAAGGATTTCGGGGGATAGAACAAGTTTTTCTTCCGGGTCAAAAATATATGCGTTTTTAAGGTCCAGATAAAAACTTAACGCCTGATTAATCTGGGTTTTATAAACACCATGCACCATCGACACTAAAGATTCCTGACCAAATTTCAGATGAATAATGGTTTCTGATCCTGTGATTTCCGCCACATCAACCACCCCTTTAAATTCAATGATATCTTTCTTTTCCGGATTTTTATAAGGTGATAATTTAATGGGTCTGAAGGCCAGAAAATAACGACCATTTGAAATTTTCCGGACATAGTCATTCAACGAAACAGACAAATTATCACCGATTTGAAGGGCTTCATCCGTTCTAATCACGGGCAAAATATTCAGCGGCGGATCGGAAAAAACGCGTGCGGCCGCTAAATTAACAGGATGATGATACAGTTTAAGTGTTTCGTCATACTGAACAATTTTTCCTTCATGCAAACAAGCCGTATTCCCCCCCAATAATAAAGCGTCGGATGCTTCTGTGGTGGCATAAACAAAAACAGATCCGGTTTCTGAAAAAATCTGAGGAATTTCGGACCTGAGTTCTTCCCTTAATTTATAATCAAGATTGGCCAGCGGTTCATCCAGCAAAACAAGGTCTGCTTCTTTCACTAAAGCCCGGGCAAGCGCAACCCGTTGTTGTTGTCCACCTGACAATTCAAGTGGTTTGCGATCAAGCAGTTTGGATAATTTCATAAGTTCGGCAACTGATTTAACTTTTTGATCAATCTCTGATGTGGGAGTTTTCAAAAGCCTTAAAGGGGATGCAATATTTTCATAAACCGATAATGACGGATAATTGATAAATTGTTGATAGACCATTGCCACATTGCGTTTTCGAACAGATTTTCTAGTTACATTTTCTCCGTTCCAGAAAATGTTGCCATTATCCGGGGGATCCAGCCCCACCATCAGACGCATCAATGACGTTTTGCCAGATAATGTTGGGCCCAGCAATATATTCAGGCTTCCCCCTTTAAGTAATAAATTTGTCGGGTATATATAGGTTTCTTTTTCAGACGAAAAAGAAATATCTCTTAATTCTAAACTCATTTTAAAGCACCATCCGACATCTTATTTTGTTTCGTTAACCAATCTTCTAATTGTTGTTTTTCATTCGATGTTAAATGTAAGCCAAGTTTACTTCGGCGCCATAAAAGATCATCCAATGAACGTGCCCATTCGTATTTTATAAGATATTCTACTTCGGATTGAAATAAATTGCTTCCAAAAAATAATCCTAAATCTTTTTTTGTCTTGGCGTTTCCTAAAAAACGGATGCAGTCTTTTCCATAAGACCTTAATAACCGGAAGGCCCATTTTTCATCAATAAAGGGATATTGTTCCCTTAAATTTGTCATCAGATCATTAAAATTTTCCGAATGAAAATCACCACCGGGCAAGGGAATTTTGTCCGTTGTGCTGGCTTTCATTTCGGGGAAATAAGCGCCCAGTTTCTTTAAGGCTGCGATTGCCAGAGTACGATAGGTTGTGATTTTTCCCCCAAAAACATGCAAAAAAGGATGTCGGCGGCCTTCAAGCTTAAATTCGTAGCCACGGCTGGTTTCCTGCGCTTTTTCAGTTCCTTTTTCGCTAAACAAAGGGCGAATTCCGGAATAGCTCCAGATAATATCATGGGGCTGAATGTCTTTTGCAAAATATCTTCGGGCACTTTCCAGCAAATAGTCTGTTTCCGCATTCTGGATATGCACATCATCCAGATCCCCCTGATGGTCTTCATCTGTTGTGCCAATCAATGTCAAATTTTGTTCATAGGGAATGGCGAAAAAAATGCGTTTGTCCGGATTTTGGAAAAGATAGGCCCGGTCATGGGAAAATAATTTTGGCACGATAATGTGACTGCCCCGAACATTTCTTATTCTTTTGCTGAAATCTGTTCCGGTGGCCTGTTTGGCAACAGACGACACCCAGGGGCCCGCCGCATTGATAACGGCTTTGGCTTTGATGGTTATTTTTTTGTTCAACACCATATCTTCAAGCGAAACCAGCCAGTGATCTTCCTTTTCTTCTGCCCCGATAAATTTGGTTTTTATCAGAATATCAGCCCCTTTATCGGCGGCATCCCGGGCGTTTAAAATCACAAGGCGGGCATCATCGACCCAGCAATCTGAATATTCATAAGCTGTTTGATAGCGCTTGATTAAAACATCATTAAAAGGAGGCTTTGAAAGATTTGCTTTACTGGTGCCGGGCAAATGGTTTCTTTTGCTTAAATGATTTCTTTTGCTTAAATGGTCATAGATAAAAAGCCCTAAACGAACAAACCATCGCGGGCGAAGATCATTTGATAAAGGAAGTAAAAACCGAAGCGGATAAATTAAATGAGGCGCTATTTTTAACAATATTTCCCGTTCTGACAAAGCTTCTTTGACAAGAAAAAATTCAAGTTGTTCCAGATAACGAAGCCCCCCGTGAATAAGTTTTGTACTGGCTGAAGAGGTGCCCCCCGCAAGCGTTCCTTTGTCACATAACACTGTCTTCAGCCCTCGAAGTGTTGCATCCCGGGCAATCCCTACCCCGTTAATGCCACCACCAATCACTAGAAGATCATATAAATTTTCATCAGAAGAAAAAGTTTTTTTTGTCATATGTTTCAAACTATAGGTCATAAAGTTATATCAAAATGAATTTTCATTTTCTGCTTAACTCACAAACTATATTCGATATTTATGTCAATATATTCGTTTTTTATTATTTTGTCAATATATTTCATGCTTTATTTTTCATTTTTCATTTTTTATTGAGAAAAGAATGATTGCTTATATGGTGATGGCTGTGTTATTATTCTGAAAAAGTTATTAAATTGTTTGGGTTATGATTTTATCTCTTCGTCAACAAGCCATTCTTGACATCGCAAAAACCACAGGGCGTGTGAATGTCGATGAATTAACAGACCATTTTAATGTCACCGCACAAACCATTCGCAAAGATTTAAACGAACTTTGCGATGCGAATTATCTGACCCGGGTTCATGGTGGGGCCTTTTTAGAATCCGGGGTTGAAAATGTGGGATATGAACAACGACGAAATATCGCATCTGATGCAAAGAAAAAAATCGGCCAGATTGCCGCATCACTTATCCCGGATAATGCATCGCTTTTTATAAATATTGGCACCACCACGGAAGCTGTGGCCAAAGCCCTGCTTCATCATAAAAATTTGCTGGTGATTACTAATAATATAAATGTTGTTAATATTCTGGCCCAGAATAATTCTTGTGAATTGATTATTGCCGGTGGCGCTTTAAGACGGCAGGATGGTGGCATCATCGGTGAAGCCACAACAGATTTTATTAAAAAATTCAAAGTGGATTATTCTGTTATCGGGGTGTCATCCATTGATCCAGATGGGGCGCTTCTTGATTATGATTATCGAGAAGTTCAGGTTTCACAAGCAATTATTGAAAATTCAAGAACAACTTTTCTGGTGGCAGATCAGACAAAATTCAACAGGTTTGCCCCGGTCAGAATTGGACATATTGCACAAATTGATCATTTTTTTACCGATAAAGTTCCTGTGAAAAACTTTCTGACAATCTGCAAAAATCATAAGGTAACCATTCACGAAGAATAAAATGTGGACCTTCAAAAGTTTCCGTAAAAAGCGTTTTGCACATTTCTTGTTTCGACGATGTTGTAAGAGTTTTCATGAGCCAGAGGAGACCGGTTCAGATCATCAATTTTAATATAACTCTCTTGAAAAAATACCCGTCTTCTTTTTCAGCTCTTCGATGAAATATGCCCGTGACAGGATAGTTGTATCGTGGCTGCTAGGGAATTTATCATCGCCAGTGTAAACAACAAATTTCTGTTTCACCTTTAAATCCTCACAGGCCATGTGAAAGCCTTTTTTAAGGGTCTGGGTACGGCTTGCTTTGATCTCAATAGCCCTGTAATCATCGAGCCCAAACTCAATCAGCAAATCAATTTCTACCCCAGCTGATGTGCGATAGAAAAAGGGATTAGCGCTTGAAGGCAAGGCATTGATAATGGTGTCAATGACAAATCCCTCCCAGCTTTTGCCGAATATGGGATGTCCTAACAAAGCCTCATAATTGGGGATTTGCAACAGTGCATGGACAAGGCCGCTATCCCGCACATATGTGCGGGGTGATTTCACCCATCGTTTTTTGACGTTTCCATACCAAGGCTCTAGCCTGCAAGCCAATAATAGATCGACCATAAGGTCTAAATATCAACTGACGATGACACTCTCCACGCCAAGAGAACTTGCTAGCTTTGAAGCGTTTAGCCGCTCACCTTATGTATGGGCGAGCATGCTCCAAAAGCGCATCAGCGTGGTAGCTCGAATCCTTGGCCCAAGCTGAGGAATATCCCGTTCCAGATAAGTGCGAATAAAATTCTGCCGCCAATTGTGACTTGCCCCATCATCTTCAGCAGTATAGCTATCAGGAAAGCCATCACGCATCCAGAGTTTTTGTAACAGCTCTCCAGACGTTTCTTCAATTTCAAACGGATTTAGGCCTGTAATCTCAGAATAATGAATACGGCCTGTCAGGCTTTCAGCGCTTTGTTTTAGCAATTCATTGCTCGCCAATCCTAACACCAGAAAGCTGCCATTCCCACGTCCTTCACGCCGTCTGGCATCAATAATACCCCGCAGCGATATAAATAAATCAGGGTAGCGTTGAACTTCATCAAGAATTACCAGCTTATCAGCATGTAGCTCCAAATAGTGGGCGGGGTCTTTCAACTTTTGGAAATCCTCTGGGTTCTCAAGGTCCAAATAGATGGATGCTTGCCCTTTGGCAATCTCATGTGCAAGTGTCTTGCCAATCTGGCCGGGTTTTGGCTTAGACTTTTGATGATTTTTGCGTAAGCTCTCTTTTATACATGCTCGCAATACTAACAGACAATGTTAAATATGCGAGGTAAATGTTTTGTGCTGGTCCGTTTCCAATGAAGTGTTGTCAGACGAACTTTAGCTCGTCTCAAATCGGTTCATTTGACAACATCTATGTAGACAATCGAAAGCGCACCCCATTCATATGGATGCGGGCCTATAATTTTTAGGTCTTTTAAGCACAGTCAGGATAAAAAGAGAAAATCATAACCTAATCTATTTTCTTCTGGCTATTTTCTTTATACCTCTTTTAAAAAGTCTGGTAAGGCTGGGTGTGGAAAAACAGAAAAAGCCTTAAGGCGTTGATGCGTTCTATTTGCGGCAGATTTTATATGAAAACGCAAAGTCTCACATGCCGTATCAACAGCCCCCAGCGGAGTAAATTCAAAATGATAGCATGCTCATTTAAAGATTGCGTTACATCTTTTATTCCCACGGTTTCAAAAAATTTCTGATTAATGAATAATGATGTTTGAGCTTGTTGCAATGCTTTTAAAAGGAGCTTATTGGCATTATTTTGGTAAAGGCCATAATGAAACTCAAATTCAACCTTTCGAATTTGTTCGGGTTGTAAAGTTTCCATATTCATGACTTCATCTAAAAAATTTAAAAGATAGCAATTATATTGCTGATCTATATTGTTGCTAAACTCTTTAAGAGCCTCTGGCTCAAGAGCATATCTTGTATGAAATTGCTTTTGAAGTGTTTGAGATGTAAGGGGCTCAACAATCCAATGAGACCGTTCATCTTTACTTACCACCATACGCTGCTGCAGTTTGAACAACAACTCTCTTATAATTGTGCGGCTTACACCATAATATTCCGATGCGATACGCTCATTAATCCAAAAACGACCAAAAGGCATTGCACAAATAAGTGCTTTTTCGAATTCTTCTTCAATAAGATTTAAGGATATTTCCATACAATTGAGCCTTCTTATAATCTTTTTATTATCTTTTAAAAATATAACAGAAATCTTTTTTGTGCAAAATCTTTATGCTTTTATGATGAAGTCATGACAACCTACAGTATTTGCTCTTGCATTGATAAAAGGCATTTAAAATCCTGCCGCTAAACAGACCACGGGTATACAATACACAGCTATAATAGAGTTTAGTGGTATATAATTGCCCATTATATATCTTTTAAATTGTATTTTGTATACAAAAATTTCACAATATGCATTTCCCATAGTATCTTACTACTTAATATATTTTTTCTCTGACCTCATAACAAAAAAGGAGAGCTCAAATTGTCTAATCAAGAAAGTTATAAAATCCAATCTGCTAAAAATCATCTACTTGAAAAAGCCATTCTTCCAGTTGTTTATAGCCATCGCTCTATTTCTGACATTGGTTATCTTTGGATGTGGATATGTATGGCTGTAATCATTGCGACATTCTCTATCGGTGCCGCAGGTATTGCAGGCTTAGATTTAGTAACTGTTGCTATAACAGTTTTTTTAGCAAATCTCGCATTAGTTGTTATGCTTTTTACCGCAGATATTGGAACGGAGCATGGGCTAAGCTTTGCTGTCTTTTTGCGTGCGCCTTTTGGAACTGTAGGAACGCATTTACCATCAGTTTCTCGTGGTATTGTTGCTGCGATATGATTTGGTATACAAACCTATTTGGGGGCCCTCGCATTAAATGGTATTGTCAATTACATCACAGGCTTTGATAGCTGGATATTTTGGTATGCTATTTTTGCCATTGTTCAAATTGTGAATACCGCTATGGGCATTAAGGCTGTGGAGCGCTTAGCAACGATTGCAGCCCCCGCCATTATCGTGATTTCAATTTGAATGTATTATACTTTAGAAAATGTTGCCGAAGTGAAAGGTGTAAATATTTGGACTTTTGCAGGCAGCGACGATATTAGCATTTTTATTCTATTTGTAACAAATATGTCTTTTTGGTCTGCTTTGGCTGTGGATATTCCTAATTTAACCCGTTATTTGCACACAGAATCTGGTGCGAAAAGTTTTTATAAAAGAAACAAAAAAGCTATTATTGCTCAGTTCTTAGGTTGCCTCTCACACAAGCATGGGTTGGCGTGATTGGCGCAATTTCATTTATGGCTGCAGGTGACTGGAACCCAATTAATGTTATTCAGGCCGAAGGCACGGGCATTGTTTTAATTATATTACTGATATTGGTTATTCTTGCGCAATGGTCTACAAATACGGCGGCCAACTTAATTCCGGCAACCTTAGCTTTTGTAAATGCTGGTGCACCAAAAGTGAATTACACCCTTGGCTTAATCATTGCAGGCATTATCGGAACATTATCATTCCCATGGCTGATCTTAGATCATCTCTTTACCTATTTAGGCTTTTATGGCGCCATTTTATCGGCTGTTGGCGGCATTATGATTTGTGATTATTTCATCATTAGAAAGCGTCAACTCAATGTGCCTGAGCTGTTTAAAGAAGATGGTCAATATACTTATGCCAATGGTTTTAATCCGGCAGCATTAATTGCGTGGGTTATAGGCAGCGCAGCCGCAATCTACTCTATCCAGTTCGCTTATATTATCGGCTTCCCTGTTGCTTTTATTGTTTATTATATTTTGATGAAATTTTGGATATTAGAAAAACACCCACAAGCCGAGGTTACATCTCCTTCTGAAGCTGATTATTTAGCAACATCTGTTGGTAAGAGCTGGGGTTTTTCCGATGGAAAAATCACACGTCAATCCAATTAATAATGAAACGGATTATAACCCATTAATGCAGGAGCCCATATTTTGAAACTAAGAACAAAAATTCAAACTCTTGATGATATGATGTATGCTTTAATCAGCGGTAATGCAAATTCATATATGTTTTTAGATGAAGCGATAAAAAATGCTCAGACCGCTGAATTTATGTTCACTCAAATACAAGCGGATGAGGCAAAAAAATGGTTAGAAAAAGCCTACAGCACAGGCATGTGTCATAGCTTGGATCGACCTTTATTTGGTATTCCTTTTGTTTTAAAAGATGTATTTGCACAAAAAGGATACAAAAACCAAGGAGCAAGCTTCGCCCTTGAAAATGTAGCTGAAGAAGAATATGACAGCATGGTTGTTCATATTTTAAATGATGCTGGCATGTATTGTATGGGCCGTACAAATATGAGTGAATTTGCATTTTCTGGCGTGGGATATAATCCACATTTTGGCACCGCTCAAAATGTTTGGTCACAAGATGAACCGCTAATTCCAGGCGGTTCATCTTCAGGATCAGCCATTGCCGTTGCTCAGGGTGTTGCACCTGTTGGTATCGGTAGTGATACATCTGGCTCTATTCGTATTCCTGCGGCATTAAATGGCCTTGTTGGGTTTAAGCCAACTTCTATGCGAATATCTAAAAAAGGTATGTTTGCTTTATCGCCAAGCCTAGATACCGTTGGGACGATGACACATAGCGTAAAAGATTTATTTCTGCTCTTAAAAATATTTGGCTTTAATTTAGATGAAAATCCAAAACAAAAAGAAAAACCCGAATTTGTTGTTCCAAAAAATCTGGATCAATTTGGCATAGACAAACGGATTTTAGCAAATTTTTGAAAACCATATTACGAAGATCACCAAAAGTGGATATTCTGTTGAATATTCCGAAATTAAATCTTTTCACTCTATTTTAAAATTATTTAATCAATTCAATATGCTACGCTTGTGGCTATTGAAGCTTATATGAATTTAATGCCTTTGTTTAACAAATATGGTGAAAAGCAAGTAGATCCATTCATTTTGAAACGCTTAAAACAACAAGAAGGATGTAAGGCAAAAAATTTCGTTCATTTATTGCAAAAACGAAGCGAGTTGATGAATCAAGTTCAAACAGAGATTGATGGTAGGCTTCTTTTGATGCCAACAACGGCAATACGAGCTGTTCCGATCGCCGAGATTGAAAGTAGCTTAGCAAACTTCATGAAGATCAATAAAAATATTTTAAAGCTTACAATGTTAGGAAGCTTTTTAGATATGCCAAGCTTGGCATTACCGACAGGTATTTCAGATGGAGCTCACCCGGATTCAATCATGATTTCAGGTGTTACCAACTCTGATGAAAAAGTGCTTTTTGCGGTAAAAGATTTAGCGGCTATTTTCACCAAAGATAGACCTATAAATAATTTACGCTTAAGCCAAAATTAGAAAAGAAAGGGTATAAAAATGGCTAAAAAAATATTTGTTGCTTATGGTATCGACGTTGATGCTGTTGCAGGGTGGCTGGGTTCTTACGGAGGCGATGATAGCCCCGATGATATTTCACGCGGTTTATTTGCAGGAGAGGTAGGTTCTCCACGTTTATTAAAATTATTTGAAAAACATAAAATAAAAACAACCTGGTTTATACCAGGCCATTCTATAGAAACATTTCCTGAGCAAATGAATGCTGTTGCCGATGCAGGGCATGAAATAGGTATGCATGGTTATAGCCATGAAAATCCAATTGCCATGACACGTGAACAAGAAACAGCGATTTTAGATAAATCTATTGATCTAATCACAAAACTTTCAGGCAAGCGGCCAACGGGCTATGTTGCACCTTGGTGGGAATTTAGCCCTGTAACCAACGAGCTCTTATTAGAGCGCGGCATAAAATATGATCATTCGTTAATGCATAACGATTTCCACCCTTATTATGTTCGTGTTGGCGATAGCTGGACAAAAATTGATTATTCTCAGCATCCAGACACATGGATGAAACCTTTAGAAAGGGGTGAAGAAACAGATCTGGTAGAAATACCTGCTAACTGGTATTTAGATGATCTCCCTCCAATGATGTTCATTAAAAAATCACCAAATTCGCATGGTTTTGTGAACCCACGAGATATTGAGGAAATGTGGCGCGATCAATTTGATTGGGTATATAATGAATATGATTATGCTGTATTCACGATGACGATCCACCCCGATGTTTCGGGGCGACCTCAGGTTTTAGCCATGCATGAAAGGTTAATCCAGCATATTAACAAACATGAAGGTGTACAATGGGCTACTTTTGATGAAATCGCAGATGATTTTTTAAAGAACAACCCCAGAAAATGAGGAGAAAATAATGTGCGGCTTATGTGGTGCTTTTGGCCAAAAAATGCATTGGTCTGATGATGTTGACCAACACAAAAAAAGCCCTGTCAATACGCATATAAGTCGCATTCAGCGCATGCAAAGAATAAGTATTTTAAACACTTATCTAAACCCAAAAAAGATCAAAATCCGTGATTGGCAGAATGTTCATTATATTTTAGAAAATACAACTGGACGCATAGAAATTGCTGAAGATATTTTTGATATATGGGTTAAAGTTGAACATATATTAGGCTATCCATTTGATCCGTTGGAATTAAAAGATGGAAAAAATTAAAAAGATTCCAATTACGATTATCACAGGGTTTTTAGGCTCTGGTAAAACGACGATTTTGCGTAACACTTTAGAGCATGAGGGATATGGCCATACAGCGATCTTAGTCAATGAATTTGGCGAAGTGGCATTGACCAACATCTGATGGAAAGCATTGCCTCTGATATCGTTTTATTGGATTCAGGATGTGTCTGCTGCCAGATTCATAGAGAGCTACAAGATGCGATTTTAGATTTATATACAAAACGAGAAAATCATGATATTCCTCCTTTTAAAAGAATTATCATTGAAACAACGGGCTTAGCAGAACCTGGCCCTATTGCGTCTACCATATTTTCAGACCCTGTTTTATCCAATCATTTTCAGCTTAAAAATATTGTAACCGTTGTGGATGCACAATTGAGCTCTCAAATTGCTGATATCCGTGAAGAATGGGTAAAACAAGTGGCCGCCGCAAATGTCATTTACCTTTCAAAAACAAACCTCATCAAAGATGATGCAACAGACATATTAGATATTGTACATAAAATCAACCCGACCGCTCAGATTATATCCGCAAAAGAAGCTCAAAAATTGAGTTCTATTCTTTTTAATGAACTGCCTGACTTGGCTTCATCTTACAAAAACAATCAGCTTCCGCATCAGACTCAAAACAGCATCTCTGACGCTCAGCATACACATATTTCAGAAGAAAATGGCATAAGCTCTTTTATTTTAAATTTCGATCAAGATATGGATTGGGTCCGTTTTGGGTTTTGGTTTTCAGCAATGCTCCAAGCCTATGGCACACAAATTTTAAGACATCTTGAATATTGGTGATAATAAAATCATTTCATTCAATGCTGTACAACATATTGTTTATCCGCCATCATTACTGCAAGAAACACCTAAAGGGGATCTCAACTGGTTTTTATCGTTCGTAATCTATCCTCCCAAAAGGTCATTCATTCATTTGAACATTTTATCATTCATAATTAGTAAATAAGTTCGCCTTGGCTCAAGATAAAAAAGAAAAAGCACCAATAGCAAAAAAGAATAAAGCACCATCATTAAAATCACCTAAGGTCACTTTACGTGTTTTAGGTACAAAAGTTACTCTTTTAGAACCTTTGCGTAAGGCCGCAGAGAAAGACTTAAATATTCGCTTAGAATACATTCCGAAAGATGGAACCGATGCTCAATCTACCGCGGCTTTATCGCCAGAAAGTTTTGATATCTATGATCAATGGTTTCATGATATTGACATGATTTGGCCAACCTCTTCTTTACAAGCTATCGATGTTAATCGCATAAATTCTTGTAATAAGATTAGTAAATTACCCCATATTACTAAAAAAAGATTTGGTCAGCTTGTCCCAGAAATATCATTGGGAAGCATACCTCTTAAACGGCTTTATGTTCAATATAATGATGAGCTTGGAGAGGCTGAAAGTGAAAAAATTAGCCTGTTGCCAACAGTGCATAATGCAGATAGCTTTGCTGTCATTAATGGGAAGGGAAATCAAAAAATTGATAGCTGGTCCAGCTTACCTCAAGAGAAAGCTGGGTATGGTATCGGCCTACAATATGATGCTTCTATAGGCGCATTAGATGCCATTATGTCTTTTAAATCTTAAAATATTTTAAACTGCCAAGATATAGGAAATTTATCTTTAGAAGAAATTGATGAATTCACCCTACAGCTAAAATCCATCATTCAACGCCACCGTAAAAAACCCAAAATCTTTTTTTGGCGTGAAGGCAAAATAGTTATGGCACAAGCGAGAAAAGGATCAAAAATATATACCAGCATGTGGTGGTCGCTCTTTATTGAACTAAAAGCCACTGGTTGTGACATTCAGCTTGTCACTCCTAAAGAGGGGTATCGTGGTTTGTATGGTGGTTTAGGCATTTCGAAGCATTTAAGCGGCCCTAAGCTCGAAGCAGCAAAGGCTCAAAGTATCACGATCAATTACCAACCAAGCAGTTCTCCTACCGATGTGGCACTTTTTTGCTTTCTCAATCAGCCAAATCTTTTTCATACAGAATATGCGCGATCATTAGTCAGAAACTACCGTGGCTTCAGCTTCTATTGGGGAGCACATGGACAGAAACGATCATTCCCGACAATTTCGGTGAAACAATCACGGCTCTACAGTCTTAGCTTGATGAATGGTTTGCCAGCAATAATAGATTGAAAAATTGCCGGGTTTATTTGTTTCCTCAAGGACACCGAGTTAGCATCGTTATCAAATACGGCAAGCCATTGAAGCGTGAGCTTAAAATGACAGATGGTGAAACAGAGAGTATTTTTTATAACCCCCAATGTCATGATCTTTTGATTTACAATTGCGACAGCGATGATGTGAGCGTCAGAGTATCCAGCAAGAAAAAAGGCCAGATAGAAGAATTCTTGCGCTGTGTAGGGAAGCATGTTTTTGGCAGCGAGGAATACTTCGCTGAGCAAAAGAAGTTTTCGTTAGAAAAATTACGAGATGTTGATAATGCCGCTCATAATTTTGCCACTACTGATGGCGTCGAAGATGTGAAGCTGGTTGAGATTCATTATGATTGGGGCGGTGAAACTGAAATCGGAAAATCAGGCAACCTTCTCAACACACTGATACGAAAAACAGTCAAGACTCTACAAAGCGTGCTGCCATAACTTTTGCCAAGTTCAGCCTGAAGTTTGAGGGGGTGAAAAAAGCAAGGCCGCTTGATATCCGGGCTGGTAATCGTGCCACGTTCAGTCGTGACGAAGACTTCTTGGTTGTAGAAGATTGGATCACCGATCAAGGGCTAGTTGAAGCAAGAACCCCTAAACAGGAGGCAGCGCAATATGTGGAATATGCTCGCGATGCTGCCTCGGCATGAACATAACCATGCATTCTTAATTAAGCACTTTGGTGACGCTGAAGTAATAAAATCTTGGTTCGATAGCACGACGGCTTTTGATGAACAGTTGCATTGCGACCATGGTTATTGCGGTGGAAGACGTATTTGTGAAATGCCTGACGGAAAAATACTGGCGGTTTGCAATGATGACACCACCTCCTGTCCGGACTTGCACATTTCAAACAATGACAGACGGCTACATATTCTTAGCCTCAAAAAGATTGCCAGCTTAATCGCAGAGTCTAGGAATGAGATTTCAGTTTTAAAGGACGTACAGGCCATTGACGGCTCTTCAAACTGTATAAGAGGTCACTATATCCCCAGAGGTATTATTCGTTATCCAGTAATTTTTGGGATAGATATTTATGATAGTGATCTTGAAAGTATAATCAACCATGTGATTGGGCTTGATGGATCAGCCATCTTGCTTCTGCCATCCATCGACAACATCAGCCAATCCAAAATTAATGCCATCAGAGCTAAAGGCTCTGCTTTGATTGGTCTGCAGTATTTGGCTAATACAGACACGCTTATCGATGCCACGAAAGCATTAGAGGAACTTTCTGCCTTCCATGAAAATCAGGAAGACCCAATGCCAGAAGTGAGCTGTGTCTTATTTCCAACCCTAGCCGATGCAGAGTGGTCCAATATTACGATTAAGTTTACTGATGAGCATACGGTTCGTGTTACATGCAGCACTGGTAACAATAGGGTTTCTCAAGTTTATAATTTTACCCAGATGGGCATGGCAGATGGCCGAACGGCATCTCCCAATAAACAATGGAATCTGCTGGAAGGTTTTGCAGATGAGCAAGACCAGTTCATATGGGACAACCCAAAAGCCAACCGTAACCAGAAAAAGCAAAAACAAGAGCTTAAGAAGGTCTTTCAAAAGTTCTTCGGCATATATGACAGCGATCCATTTGAGGATTACAAAGATCACAAAAACCGGGTTTGCTATCACTCTAAGTTTCATATCTCACCTGATGAGTGACAATGACAGGCATAGACTGGTGCGAAATGATCAATTGCGAAACCTTTGATTTCCCATGACTAAAAGCTCCGTACTTCACTTTTCCAAGTACGGTGTTTTTCAGGAAAGGGGCATATATAGGAGAAAAATTAGAGAAAAATGGGGTGTTTTATAAAGAGCAAGTCAATCGCAAACAGCAAAAAAACCCACAAATGCTGGGCTTTTGAGGCTATGCCATTTCAGGCATATGAAAGTTCGTTTGGTGTTAATGGCGGAGAGAGAGGGATTCGAACCCTCGGTACCAATATAGGTACAACTGCTTAGCAGGCAGCCCTGATCGACCACTCCAGCACCTCTCCTTAATCTATTTCATAAAACGGAAGGAGTGGGATTCGAACCCACGGTGAGTTGCCCCACAACGATTTTCAAGACCGCCTCCTTAAACCACTCGGACATCCTTCCTCTTCATACAAAAACTTACTCAAGCTTACTCTTGCAACTTAACTATCAAGCTTGCTACCATCGGTAGCGGATTGTCCGTATCATAAAATCCACGGTATCTTACAAGCTCCCCTTTTGAGAAAAAGTATTCCTTACTCGCTTGTTGCAAATATCTTGCTTCTACCTTTGTCTCCATATGTTTATCCGAAGGATCTCTTAAGTGCATTATCTTTTCGACAACTGTATGAAATATTACTTCTTTCTCTTCGTTTGGTATCGTAGTCGGAAACGATATCGTAAAATGGCATTCTTCTTTCTCAACTCCTGATATCACTGTATTATTCTTCTTATAGCTCCTATTTAAATCTTCCATTAACATTCGACTCGTTGTGCTTATAACCAAATCTGTCATCCCTATCATATATAACTCCTTTGCTTATCACTTTAATATTTATCCTTAATTATCTCTCATCATTATCTCTCATCACC
Organism: Sipunculus nudus; assembly: GCA_026874595.1. Taxonomy (NCBI): domain Eukaryota; kingdom Metazoa; phylum Annelida; class Sipuncula; order Golfingiida; family Sipunculidae; genus Sipunculus; species Sipunculus nudus. Next base: position 1,000,116 of record JAPPUL010000096.1, read on the forward strand.
TTGTCTAAGACTTTCTATATAGCTTTTAAGCATATCAAATCCTTCCTCTTCTCCTCCTGTAAATATTAAACCCACATGTGAACTATATTCATCTATACTCTGTCTGTAAACTACATTCCCACGAAACCAATATCTTCTAACCTTTTCACCAGAAAACTCTATCTCAAACCCAACCTCTTCATTATACTCAAAATACTTGTTTAATACTTCATCCTTTATATGTATCTGTATCCCGCCTTTACTTATGTCAAGTACCTCTTCTTCTACCTCATGCTTCTCTTGAACCTTCTCTTTCAAAGCATCTACAAAATCATGCGATAATACATATAGCTTTGACACTACTTCCTCAAGTACTATATCTTCTTCTAAGAAGTTTAGCTTTATATAGCCTATTGACTCTCTATCATACATACTAAAATATGTTTCTATTGGATAATATAATACCGCCTTTGAATCCTCTTCCCGCAGTATGTCTTTTGCTCTTTTGCCAAGATATTTGCTTTCTATAAAGTCTTTCTCACTTATTAATACAGTTTCATATTTTGTATTCCCTCTCCCGCTAAAATAATAACTAATATCATGTCTATCCTGTATAAATAAAATCTTTTTATGCTTATAAATTAGTTTGCTTCCCTCCCCATCTTCACTACCATATGTATTTATACTTGCTCTACTATAATATTTTAAAAGCTTTGAGGTATAATGCCCAAATATTTCTTTTATCTCTTCTGAGGCATTCTCAAGGCTCTTCAATGAGTCTTTATTAAGCAACTTGAAATTACCAACACTAAGTCCCTTCCCGCTATTCTTATAACGGCCCTCACTCCTCCCATCCGTTGTTATACTCATTACTAAAGGCTCTACTATATAGGACACAAAGCTTAGTTTATGTGTATATCTAAATTCAATCTCTATATAATAACCTGTTGTGCGTTTTGAACAAAGTACTAAATTCTTACTTACATTATGAGCTATTGGTAGAAATACTTTTATATCTTTATAGTCCAATATCTCCAAGATTATAGGAGTTTTAGGACTTTGTATCTTAGTCTTTAAGTAAAGCTTATTAGTCTTTAAAAACCCCGATAGCATATGCACTATATAATCTCTATTTTTAATAAGACGGGTCTTTTCTATTACGCTAATGGCTCATTCCTCCGTAAGTATACGATCTATCAAAATAAAACCATTTATAATATGTTAAGGATAGCTATCAAAACATAATACGACAAGATAAAAATATATATATATAATAAAAACATAGCCTTAGGCTCATTAAGCTACATAAAGCCTTTTTAATTGACTTTATAGCCCTTTCTATTTAGACTTACTTACATATTAAAGCGATGAGGTTTTAGTGTCAAAGTTAAAAGATTTATTAATAAACAAAAAACATGTTCTTGCTGATGGGGCAATCGGTACTTTACTTTACCAAAAAGGAGTTTATGCTAAAAGAAGTTTTGAAGAGATTAATATAGCAAATCCTAAACTCATTGAAGAAATACATAAAGAATACATAAATGCAGGCTCTGACTTTATAACTACTAATACATTCGCAGCAAACCCCATAAACCTTACTTGGTATGGACTTTCGGATAAAGCAAAAGATATAAACTTAGAAGGAGTCAAAATAGCTAAAGATGCTGCCAAAGATATTGCTAAAGATAAAGATGTTCTCGTTGCAGGCTCAATTGGCCCTCTTATAATCGATACCATTTGTCCTTATGGCAAAAGGGCAAAAGACGAAGCTATTAAAAACTTTGCTTTACATGCAAACTTACTTGAAAAGGGTGGCGTTGACTTTTTTATACTTGAGACTTTTGCATATCTACATGAACTGCTTCTTGTAATAGAAACTATATCTAAAGAAAGTTCTTTGGATATTGTTGCACAGCTTACATTAAAAGACGGCATCTCACCTTACCTTGGCGAGTCTGCTCAACGATTTACTACTAAACTAGATAAGTCAAACGCTCATGTAATTGGGATAAACTGTGGTATAGGAGCTCCTCAGGCCGCAGTTAGTGTTAAACTAATGAAAAAGTATACTAAAAAAGATATTATAGCCCAGCCCAATACCGGATTACCAAAAGTATTTGATAATAGATTAATACATTTTGATACCCCACAAGACTTTGCCACACATGCTAAAAACTTAATTGTATCCGGAGCTAAGATAATTGGTGGCTGTTGTGGGACTACTCCTTCTCATATAAGGGAAATGAAAGCTTATATTAAATCTTTATTAACTTTAAATGAGGCTTCAAATGAGGCTTCAAATGAGGCTTCAAATGAGGCTTTAAATGAGACCAAAAATAAAAAAATAGACCTAAAAGTAAGCAACACTAAAAATAATAAACCTGTAAATGATATTCCAAAGCATGAGATTATTGCACAAAAAGATAAGTCCCTTCTTGCAAGTAAACTTTATAATGGCAAGTTCATAACGACAGTAGAGCTAACCCCTCCTAAAGGACCAAATACTAAAAAAACTATTGAGAAAGCAAACTACCTTAAATCTAAAGGAATAGATGCAATAAATATACCAGACGGACCAAGAGCCTCATCTCGTCTTAGTGCATTACTCGTTTCGCTTATAATCGAGCAAAATACAGGTATGGAAACCATTATGCATTATACTTGTCGGGATAGAAACATACTAGGTATGCAGTCAGATCTCCTTGGTGCCTACGCAAGCGGCTTACATAATGTCCTTATAGTAACTGGCGACCCTCCTAAAATGGGTGATTACCCCGAGGCTACACCTGTATTTGATCTTGATTCCATTGGCCTTACAAAAATAGTTACTAACCTAAACAAGGGCTTTGATATCGGCTCTAACTCTATGTCTAAACCAACTGCTTATTTTAAGGGTGTTGGCGTTAATCCTGGTGCTTATGACATTGAATATGAGATTGATAAGTTTCATAAAAAGGTAGAAGCTGGTGCTGAGTTTACTATTACTCAACCTATTTTTAATACTACCATTTTAATTAACTTTCTTGACAAACTTAAAAAGCTTAATATTAAAATTCCCATAATAGCTGGGGTATGGCCTTTAGTTAGCTATCGTAATGCTCTTTTTATGCAAAATGAAGTCCCGGGTGTTTTTGTAGCTAAGGACATTATGGAGAAAATGTATATTGCATCGAAAAAGAGTAAGGAAGAGGGCAGACAGCAGGGCATTATTATCGCAAATAATACTGCTAAAACTATTAAAGATAAAGTTGCTGGGATTCAAGTAAGCGCTCCTTTTGGCAATGTTGAACTTGCTATCTTAGTATTACAAGATATTTTACCTTAATGTAAGGCTCTTCTTGGCTATTATATTATCCCTATAGGCACTCTTAAGCGCTTTTAATATTATATTACGATAATATAGGTTAAGGCGAAATGCATTATATCTATAATAATTAACCAGAAACAACGCGCACTCCCGACGGACTACCAAATTCTTATTTGCAAGACCATTTACCATTACCCTTATATTTTCCTTCGATATGAAATCAGTTGTCTTAAAAGAACGTAAAGGTATTAGCTCATCTGGCTCATTACCTATCTGCTCTTGCAGTATCGCAAAATCTGTCTTTTTTATCTTACTCAATAATTGTGGGTCCTTCTTTAGCATCTCATAAACATATTTATCTCTTTTTACATACTTATATAATTTCAACACCTCAGAAGATATACTCTTTATCCCAACTGCCCCAAAAAGATCCCTATACTCATAACAATCATTACAAGCTCGCTTGCCTCCACCTACACCCTCTCCCGTACCACCACCTAAAACCACAGGACTATAAAAAAAATTCTTACTTGCAAAACGATAATATGACTCTTTACTAAAACGTTCGTATAGCAATGAAACCTCAGGCTCCATAAAACGATCCGGTTTCATCAAATTAAGTAGCTCTATACAAAGCAACAATACTCGAGGCTCATTATTAAAAAGCCCTTTTAATAATGAGTTAACTACTTTTCCTCGCCTTTCATATAAATCTTTATATCTAGAGTTACTATAACTATAGTCTAAAACTAATCGCAGAGCTTTATAAGATATTGTTTTTAATATCTTTGCATCGCCCCTTTTTATCTTAATAAGAACATTCTCAATAAGAACATTCTCAGCTCCTTGGTATCCTCCTCTAAGCCCTCTTTCCCCCTCAGGACTCTTAGTAGGATACTCTCTTCCCAAAACATTTCCATATAGATTATTAGCGGAATGCACGACCAAAAGCATCAAGGAAAAACAAACTATATTATACATCCAAATCCCCTATCCTTAATCCAAATATCATCTATAGCCTTTGCTTGCCCTATCAAGAAATTCTCTTTCCTTCTTTGTAAGCGATGATATCCCATCTTTTGAAACCTTTGCTAAAAGCTCATCTATTTTCTCTTGCGTCAACTCCTCTTTATCTATAATCTTCTCCTCCCTCCTAACATTCAGCCTGTATCTTATATCTTCCTTCTTATCTGTAACGCCACGCATAAATGAACCAAAAAGACGATATCGCTTATGAACTATTTGTAAGAATATAAACCCAAATACTGCCCCAAGAACATGTGCAAAGTGGGCTGTGTTGTCCCCCCCTCCACTAAAAGATGCAAAAAGACCAAAAGCCATAAGTCCTATTACCAAATATTTAGCCCGTACCGGTATTAGTCCAAAAATGAATATAAGAGAATTCGGCCAAAAATAGGCAAAGGAGACTAATATTGCATATACCCCAGCAGATGCCCCGATAAGCCCCCCAAAGTTCACGAATATTGCATATACCACTCCCGTCAAAATACCAGATGAAAAGTACAGGGCAAATAAACGATTCCTGCCAAACTCTCGTTCATATGATACTCCAAACATCCAAAACGCAAACATATTAAATAGTATATGAAATACCCCCGGCATAGGAGCATGAATAAACATATATGTTAAAGGTTGCCAAGGCAAAAAGGCACCTGAACCAATAGGTCTAAGTACAAATAAATCCATAAGAATCGGTAGCATATGTTGTAATACATATAATCCTACCGTACTTAGCAATATTATCTTAACTCCTGGAGTCATTCCCCCAGGACCTATACCTATAGATCCATAACCTTGAGTTTGATATCTCATTTATCTTACAATATCCTTAATAAAAAAAGCCATTTAGTAAACACGTTTATAAAACATATTAATACATTCATAGGATAAGGACAATTAAATCTTAGGTAAAATATATATAAAATTATTGCCTCTTTATTATTAGATTTTAATTTTTATTTATTTACTAAAAACAAGGTGGTGCAACTAAAAGACCTATGGGACTTGATTCTCTATTATTAAACTCAGTAAGCCAAAAGGGTTTAATATATAATATAAAAAACCTTAAAACCACAACTTTGTTATTTCACGGAGTTAAAAACAGCGGTAAGTTACATTTTGCTTATTCTATTGCCAAAGCTCTAAATTGCCATAAGTTAGATTTTGACTTTTGTAACACGTGCCCAAGCTGCAAAAAGATAAATTCTTCTATCCATCCAGATCTAATAACTCTAAATACAAATATAAATAAAAACAAAATACTAATCTTACTTGAAACACTAAAAGAACGACTTAAGGCTAAAAGCAGCGAAAACCCCAAAATCCAACACCCAAATTCTAAATTGTTTATAAAAAGCAGTTTTTATTTTAATAGTCTTGTAAATAGATATTTGAATGATAAAAGTGCTTTGAAAAAGGGTCTTAAGGGTCTTGATGAAAAGATAAACGATGCTCAAATGTTTTTAGACTCTGATATAAACTCTTTAGAAAGGAAAGACATAGAGAAAAAACTTACAAAACTTATAAAGTTAGTAGATGAGATAGAAACAACGTTTAAGAATGATAACATTGGTCTTGAGCACGTAAAGGATGTTTTAAAGAAACTTTATACCAAAACCAAAGAAGCAAGATTTAGAGTAGTAATAATATATGATACGTATAACCTGAAGCTTGAGGGTGCAAATGCTCTTTTAAAGGGAATTGAAGAGCCTCCCAATGGCAATATTATAATACTAATAACTGCTGAGATAAGCAAAATAATTCCAACTATAAGCTCACGTGCAACAAAGATTCATTTCCCGCCAAAAAATAAGGAGCTTATTAAGTTAATTCTTAAGAATGAGTTTATGATAGAGGATGAAATAAAAGAGGATGAAATAAAAGATGACGTCAAAAGCGTATGGGACTACTTTTACAAAGACAGCACGCTTGATTTAGTTTATGAGTTTTTTGATGAGGTCGCATTAAATTATCAAAAAGGAGATGCCATTTTTAGACTAACAGATAAAATATTAAAAGAATCGTCAATAGAGCTTTTTTTAGAGAATATAATCAAAGTATTTATAGTAGCAAAAGAAAGGAAACGCAATATTTTGCTAACTGAAGAGAAAGGAAGTAGTTTATATTTGTCATATCTTGCAGACAAGCAACTAGATGAGCATGTAGAATATGCAACAAACATAGTAAGGGACCTAAGAAGCTATAATATAAACGCAGGACTAAGTCTAAGCTCTTTTCTAATTGGACTTTCTAGAAGTTATAATCTATGCTTAGAAAAGGAGCGTATGATTTAGCATGGGGACATATTGAATATTGGGGACATATTGAATATAAAGAAATATTTTTGAAGCTTTTTTTACAAAATTAGTAATAATGTTTATAGAAGCATTATTTAAGTATAAATATATACTTAATATTTAAGTATATGGGGTTAATACAATTAGATAAAGGAAAAGATAAAGGAAAGAGGATAAATATAAGAATGACAGCAGGTAGAATAGGCAAGTTAAGGAAAATACATATATATGCAATACTAAGCTTTATATTAATATTTGGTGGTTGTGGGCATGAGACTCAGAATGAGACTCAGAATAAAAAGAATCTTACAAAGACAGATAAAAAAGATGGTTTTGGATTAGACTATGAATTTAAAAAACTTGAAAAGAGTAAAACATATAAATCAGACATAGAGTACATAAAAAAAGAAGGGATAATAACAACAAAAGTCCAGGCATTAAATCCTAAGACAAATATAAAAACTACAAATTTCAAAGTTAAAATAAGTCAAATAGACAATTCACATTTCCCAGAAATAACTATAGTAGTAAGCGTTACAGATGAAGCTGGCAATCCTCTTGTCGTAAACCCTGATTTATTTAGAATAGAAGAAAACGGTTTTACAATACCTAAAAAGAATATTTTAAAGATAGAGCTTAAAAAGAATATAGATAAGAATAAAAAGATAAAACCTCTTAATGTTGTACTGGCACTAGATAAGAGTCGTTCGATGTCGCTTGAGGGAAAAGAAAAGATACAAACTCTAGAATATGCAAAAAATGCAGCAGTAGAGTTCATAAACCAAAGCCAAGACAACGATATAATCCGGGTTATCGCCTTTGACGGTGATTTACATTTGCTTGGAACAAACGAAAGTGCAATTGCACAAATAAGAAATCTAAATGCCAAAGGTTCAACAGCCTTATATGCTGTACTATTTAATGCTGTTAAGGAGCTTCAGCTTGGAGGAGGAATAAAGGCTGTAATATTACTTACAGATGGAAATAATGACACAAGAGGAACAATAAACACATCGTTAAAATCTATAACCTTTGATGATGGCATACACGCCGCAAATCAACTGGCAATACCTATATTTGCTATAGCATTTGGCAGCAAGGCTGATATAGAGACTCTAAAAAAGATAACAAGACAGACCCATGGAATACTATTTAAAACGGGAGAGCGAGAGGAGATTAAAGAATTATATGACAAAATAAGAGATATTATAAATACACAATATATGATAACTTACAAAACGAATTCAATAGAGGAGGTAACGGATGTAAAGGTAGAGCTGGGACAGATAAAGGATAAGCGTGCATTTATAACCCCAAAACATATAGTAGATAGGGAAAAACGTATTAGCAAAGAGATTGAGATTGTATCTAAAAAGTCAACAGAACTACAAAATATAAAAAAGAGTTTAGAAAAGCGTTTACAGGATACAGTATCACAAGAGAAGAAACTAGCAAATGAACTTGCCTTGCTATCTGGCAGGCGTAAGGAACTTAGTTTAAGGGAAGATAAGCTAGAAAAGAAGGATAAAGAACTTAGAGATTATCAAATAGCTATAGACAAACTAAGAGACAAACTACAAAAACTTGAAAAGGAGTTAAATGAGAAAGAGAAAGACTATGAATTAGACCGTTTAAAGCTTTCACAGGAAAAAGAGACTTTAAAGAAACAGGAAGAATCACAAAATATATATGCAAATACCTTATCTAAAAAAGATACAAAACTACAAAAACTTGAAAAGGAATTAAATACAAAGTTAAAATCTCTTGAACGAGAGAAGTCAAAACTACTTGAGGAACAAAAATCGCTTGCAAGTAAAAATAAATCCTTATCCGGGCTAATAAACGAAAACCAAACAAAACTAATTAAGCTAAATGAAGCTAATATAAATCTTGAAAAAGAAAAACAGGCAATACTTAAGTTAAAAAAGAAGCTTATAAGGGTTCTTGCTAACATAAAAGAGGGACATAAAGAAGCACTTGAAGAAGCACTTGATAATGAGAAGGTGCTAAATAATATAAAGCCCTAAAGATACAGTTTTATTTTTTGCCCAGAGCCGGACTTGAACCGGCATGAGGGAGTCCTCACTAGCCCCTCAAGCTAGCGTGTCTACCAATTCCACCACCTGGGCTTTTTGTTAATTAGAATATTAAATTAAAAAAAACGTAAATGAGCCAATAGAAAATGAGATAATAGAGTAAGAAAAGTAAGAAAATATAGATTAAAATGCAATAATTTAAAATAACAAGTTTATGGATTAATATAAAATTCGGCTAAATCAGATAATATAAGGGTAAAAAAATATAGTTACAAACCGAGCATAAGTCGTAAGGGTAAGGAAAATATATAAGAAAGAAGAATAAGATTAAGGTGTAGATGTATGAACAAGTCAAAAGTGTTAATACTAGTTCTAACGCTAGTGGTATTATTTATGTTATCGTGTACAGAAGAAAGTAATAAAAGCAAAGAAAAGATTATAAGCGATAGGAATAAAGAGTATGTAAAATACTTTCATAAAAGAGAATTAATCCCAAACAAAACATTTAGTCATATGCAAACCAAGTTTAAAAGAGAAATAAGCGGAGACGCTATAGAAATAATATCAACATTACAAAGAATAGAAAACGAAAGAGGACACTTTTACAAAGTATTTTATAATAGGTTTGGGAAGATACTACGTTACAAATTATTCGAGAAGGGAAAATTTGTATCTTCTGCAAGATATAAATATAAAAGAGAGCCAAAAGATAAAACGAAACTTGAAAGTATAGAATATTATAACAAGGTTGGAAAAGTTATTGCATGGGATATTATAATATACGACGAAGTAGGTAAAGCTAAAAAGACGATAAGATACAAGGGGCAAGGAAATAAATTGATAAATATCTTCTAGCAACTTTTACTGAAAACAGACAAGACATTAGAAGAACTTTAAGAAAAGCTTATGAAGTTACATAACATATAGCTGAGGACAAACCTTTATATGCCAAATGGTAAAGATATAATATCATCTCTATTCTCAAAAAGAGATACTCAAATATGTCCGATATGTAATTCGATAATGCACCTAGAAAAGCTTAACAATCTAGCTTTAAAAAAGCTTGAGAATGGGCTTTCATTAGAACTGCGTCAAAACTATAGACCCCATGAGAGTTTTGGAGTAGTTATCCCTATTTTATATTCAGTTTTTGTATGTACAAAATGTTATTATGCTGCATTTAAAGAAGATTTACATCCTAAAAACAATGATGTAAAGATATTGCTTGAAGAAGATAAACAAAATCGTGTAAAGCTTGTTAATAGATTATTTAACGATATTAGTTTTAGTACAAGAAGAAATATAGAACATGGTTTTTTGAGTTATTTACTTGGGATAGTCTGTTATGCTAAAAAAGAAAATGAAGATAAAATATATGGCTTTAAAAAAGCCTTATGTGCTTTGCGGGGAGCCTGGCTTGCAAAAGACATTGCAAAGCACTATGAAAACGATAGTTTTGCCTTAATCTATAGCATACTATTTAAGAAGGCTGCTGTATATTATAGTATAGCCTTTACCTATTTCCAAAGTAATAAATCTAAAATAGAGGGTGCTCAATTTGTTGGACCAGATATAAATAAAGATTTTGGATATGCGGGTGTAATATATCTAACAGGTTATTTGAATTATAGATTATCAAACTTTGATAAGAATGAAGAGCGAAAGAAAAGAACTTTGGATAATGTAATAAAGATAATGCGACTTGTTATAGAGCGAAGGGATTCTGATTTATTATTAATAAAGAACGCAAGAGAAATATCAGAAGCTGCAACAAATATCTTATCACGAGGCTAAAATGGATAAAAGTATACAAGATATACTTGAAAGGGAGTTTAATAAGGTAGGCTTTGAAGGTTCGTCAGATGAATCTTACAATCGATATCTGCAGGCTATCCAAGAATATAAAGTAAATACAAAAAGAGAGGAGAAAACAAATACCCCTCTTACAGATTATACCTCGCAACAAAACTCACAAGAAATACTAAGTCAAAAGACCCTGCCACAAGAACTTAGTCTAAGAAAGACATTAGATAAAAAGGTTATAGTCAATCTTTTAGATCCGCTTGGAAATACAAAAACCCTGCAAGAAGACACTCCAAAAGGAAAAGACAAATCAAATCCAAACGTAAAAACGAAAGCTTTAAAAGCAAAAGCTTTAGCAAAAGAGAATTTGCTATTTTTTAATAAAAGTCTTACAAAAGAAGAGATAAAGACTATATTAACGCAGATAGGGTAAAAGAAAAAAGCAAATAGGATACTAAATAAAAGATATGTTATGGTACAAACAGGACTTTATAATCTTATCACAAATAATAATCTGGCGTCGAATCTCCTATACGGACATAAGCTAGGTCTTCTAATAAATCCAAGCTCCATAAATTCTAATTATAAACATATACTTAGAATATTAAACGAAAGAAAAGAGCAATTTAATTTAAAGAAGGTATTCACCCCCCAACATGGATATAAAGCTGATGTGCAGGCTAATATGCTAGAGTCAAAAGACATGCTTGACCCTATAACCAAAGTGCGAGTATACAGCTTATATAACAAAACCAGAGAACCGACAAAGGAAATGCTTGAAGATATAGATACTATTATAATAGACTTGCAAGACGTTGGGACAAGAGTATATACCTATATTTGGACAATGTTTAAGATGCTTGAAGGAGCTGCTAGATATAACAAAAATGTTATATTACTTGACAGACCAAATCCGATAGGGAGTGTTGCAATTGAAGGCAATGTACTTGAGGCTGAGTACAAATCATTTGTAGGTCTTTACCCGATACCGATGCGACATGGAATGACAATAGGCGAACTTGCAATAATGTTTAATAAGAAAATAAAGAGCAATTTAAAAGTAATTAGAATGAAGCATTATAAACGTGATATGTTTTTTTGTGATACTAAATTACCTTGGGTAATGCCCTCTCCGAATATGCCAACACCTAAAACTGCTATACTTTATCCTATGGGAGTAATATTTGAAGGAACAAACGTATCAGAAGGCCGAGGGACAACACTCCCCTTTGAACTAATTGGGGCACCATATATAGACGCAAATGAATTAAAGCGTGAAATGGACACTCATAATATACCATATGTATATTTTAGAGAAGTATACTTTAGGCCAACATTTGATAAATATGCAGGAGAGTGCTGTAATGGATTGCAAATTCACCCTCTTGACGAAAAGAAATTTAGACCTTATATAGTAGGGTTAGCTCTTTTAAGCTGTATACAGAAGTTATACTATAAAGTGTTCAAATGGCTTGAGGGTCCATACGAATACGAATATACTAAAAGGCCAATCGATATAATACTAGGGAGCAAGAACTTACGTAAAAGCCTATTTACAAAAGAAAATATTTATGATACTATTGAGGATGAATGGAAAGAAGAGCTAAACAGTTTTATAAAAGAGCGTAATGCCTCTTTGCTATATTAAAATAAAATATATGGCAAAGCATGCAATTACAGTAGCTTATAGGTAATTGAATATATAAGAATAATCTTAATCTAGATTAAGAAAAACCCATTTAACTATATAGAGATAATAAGAAAGCTCATAAGGTGAATATGTCAGACCACTATGCCCCAAATGATAAAAAGATAGGATTAGTATTCTCAGGAGGCCCTGCTCCTGCGGCAAATGCAGTTATATCAGCAATAACAATAAGTTTTATAAGTAGAGGCTATACTGTAATTGGTTTTATGGACGGTTATAAATATATAGTGGAATATGAGAAAGGCAAGACAAGCTTAAAAGAAGGAATACATTACAAAGTATTGCAAATAAATGAGATAGGAGCGATAAGGAACCAAAGAGGGATATATATAAGGACCTCACGTGTAAATCCGGGCAAAGCAATAAAGAAAGTAGAGGATTTAAAAGACAATGAAAAGAATAAGCCACTTAAGAATTTACTAGATGCCTTAGAATTGCTAAATATAGGGCTTTTGATATCGATAGGAGGAGATGACACATTAAGGACAGCAAATCTAATAGATCTAATGGGGATGCCGACAATCCACATACCAAAGACAATAGACAATGATTATTATGGGATACCATGGACATTTGGATATTGGACAAGTGTTGATGTTGCACAAAAGACTTTATTAAACTTAAGATCAGATGCAGCAGCAACAAACAGTTATTTTGTGGCTGAGATAATGGGCAGAAAGACGGGTTGGTTGACTTATGCTGCGGGGATAGCGGGAGAGGCTATTGAGATGATATCGGTAGAGGATATAGAAAGTGAGGAGTTTGAGGTTGACTTAATTAAGATATGCGAAGAACTAGTAGATATAATATTAACCCGCGAAAAGCTTGACAAGCATTATGGAATAATATGTGTAGCGGAAGGACTTGCAGACAGACTGCCTGAGGCTTTACTACCAACGGTAAAAGATGAATTTGAACATAAAGCATTGGGCAAAGCAGAGATAGGCAAGGTAATAGCTAGCAAAGTACAAGATATATACCTAAGAAGAACAAATAATAGTTTAAAGATAAATGCAAAACAAATAGGCTATGAAACTAGAACAGCTTCACCAATAAGCTTTGATGTGGTACTGGCATCTGCTTTGGGATACGGAGCATATAAACTTTATAGTGAAAATAAGACAGGACATATGGTTAGCGTACTTGACAATTTTAACATAAAGGGAATAGAGTTCAAAGAGCTAATTGATAAAAATACGCTAACAACAAAAGTAAGATATGTTCCGCATAACGATGACTTTTACAATATAAAGCAAACGCTTTCCTATAGGTCAGTAAAGAAATGGAGAAGATTAACCTAAAAAGAATTGATACAAATATAGAAAGTCTTGGAGATGCAAAATACGAAACTCCACTAAAGGGTTTTTTATATACTGAAGATAGCAAAAGGGTTTTGTACAACGTATTTGAAGATGAACTACAAGATATGGTAGCAAAAGGGGAAAAACTAATATCATTTGAGCGTGCAGGCCCAAGAAAGCAGATATATTTCAAACCAGAGAATACCCGAGCAGCAATAGTAAGCTGCGGTGGATTATGTCCGGGAATAAACAACGTGGTAAGATCTATTGTTATGCAACTTCACTATTCCTATAAGATAAAGGAGATACTAGGAATAAGATATGGTTATGATGGATTAAACAAATCTAAGCAACAAGGAAAACCAATAGTTTTAACTCCTAATATAGTAAAGAATCTATATGCATTTGGGGGTTCATGGCTTGGCTCATCACGTGGCTATCAACCTATAAACCATATAGTAAACTATCTTAAAGAACTTAAGGTAGACATATTATTTACGATAGGCGGAGATGGGACATTAAATGGGGCACTTGAGATTGCAAAAGAGATTAAAAGACAAAAGTTAAAGATCGGTGTAATAGGAATTCCAAAAACAATAGATAATGACATAGCATATATTTCAAAAAGTTTTGGTTTTGAGACAGCTTTTTCATATGCAACACAGTCAATAGAAAGTGCACATGCAGAAGCAATAGGAGCTCCAAATGGGATAGGACTGGTAAAGCTAATGGGAAGGCACTCTGGGTTTATAGCGGCAAATGCAACTCTTGCATTAAAAGAAGTAAACTACGTATTAATCCCGGAAATAGACTTTGACCTTGACGGAGCTCACGGACTTTTAAACACTCTAAAAAAACGACTTGATGAGAAAGGACATGCAGTAATCGTGGTGGCAGAAGGGAGTGGACAAAAGTTCTTTTCGGATACAGTAAAGAGTTTTGACGCATCAGGGAATGTAAAGTTAAATGACATAGGGCTTTATATTAAAGACCGTATAAAAGCCTATTTCGAAGAAATAAAATACACCATAAACTTAAAATATATAGATCCAAGCTATATAATAAGGAGCTTACCAGCAAATCCAATTGACAGTGTATTTTGCGGCTTACTAGGACAAAATGCAGTACACGCAGGCATGGCAGGGAAGACGATGCTGCTTGTTGGCACCTGGAATAATTTATTTGTCCACATACCGATGAAACTAGTAAGTTCAAAAAGGAAACAGATTCAAAAGCATGGTTTATTATGGCAAAACGTTATATCAAGCACAGGCCAACCCTCTTTTTTAAGCAAATAGTTAATAATAATAGTTATACTTTATTATAAAATCTTAATTTATAAAATGAATTGATTGGAATAAATATGCTAGAATCTAAAGCTTCCTTACAAGAGGAATTAAAATTCAAGATACTACTTGTTGGAGGTGGTCCTGCAAACCTAGCTTGTGCAATACACTTACTTGATTTAATAAAGGAACATAATGTAGAGGCAAAAAAGCTAGAGAGTGGATATAAAAAAATAGATATAGAAGACAAATTGTGCGTAATAGAAAAAGGTAGTTATATAGGAGCACACATTATATCAGGCGCAATTCTAGATCCCTGTTCCTTAGAAGAACTAATCCCGAATTATATATCATCAGGCTTCCCATACGAAAGTGAAGTTAAAAAGAGTGAATATTGCTTTTTAACAAAGAAGAAAGCTTATATAATCCCTTTTGCAGACAAATACCTTAGAGCATTAAAGAATAAAGGCAAATATTTAATATCGCTTGGCAAGCTAACAAATTGGTTAGGAGAGGAGGCTGAAAAACGCGGTGCAGTAATATTGCCTGGATATAGTGCTGAGAAGCTGCTTTATGGCAATGAAGATAAGATTATGGGAGTCAGAGCATCAAGCATAGATTTAAATGGTAAAACTGAATATAATTTACATGCAGAAGTAACAGTTATTGGAGACGGAGCAAATGGGAATTTAAGCCAAGAAGTAATAACTAAATATGGGCTTTCACAGGAGGGGATGACGTATGCGCTTGGCTGTAAAGAGGTTTGGGAGATACCCAAAGGCCGAATTAAAAAAGGCAGCGTAATAAACTTTACAGGATACCCATTAAACTTGTTATACAAACCTGGTGGAGGTTTTGTATATGGGCTAAGCCAAACGAAGGTATCACTAGGCTTATTTACGCACTTAACCTCAAAATATCCGTTACTAAACACACATAAAGAGCTTCAAAGATTAAAATCTCATCCCTATATAAAATGGTTACTTAAGGGCGGCCAAGCACTCTCTTTTGGGTCTAAAGTAATAACAACAGGAGGCTACTACTCAAAACCGAAGGTAACGCATAATAATGTACTAATAATTGGCGAGGCGGGAGGACTTTTAAACTTGAAGGAACTTAAGGGTATTCATATAGCAATAAAGTCTGGGATACTGGCCGCTAAGACCTTATATGATTCTATAAAAGCGACAGACTATAGTAAATTTAAATTAAATAACTACGAAGAGCTTATAAAAAAGAGTTATATAAATAAAGAACTTTATAGAAGTAGAAATCACTTAAAACACATACATTTACCAGAAAGGTTTTTAAATATGTTCAAGATGAAACCAAATATTAGAAAAGATGCTGATAAGGGAGTTTTACTTAACAAGTTATTATATAGTAAGAATAAAAACAAAACGCTTAAACCAGCAAATGAGTATAAAGATGTTTTATTGACAGATAAAAAACTGCTTGAAGAGCAAAAGTTGTCAAATGAAAGTAAAAAAGCAAGCGTATACCTATCAAACACTCGCCACAATGAAAATAAACGCTCAAGTATATATATAAAAGACAAGAACTTATGTAAGGATATATGCTATCCAAAATACAAATCCCCTTGTACACACTACTGCCCATCAGGTGTTTATGAGCTTAATGAGAAAAAAGATTTGCTTGTGAATTTTGGTAATTGTATACATTGCAAGGCAGCAGACCTGCGCTGTCCCTATGATAATATAGTATGGAATGTTCCAGGAGGGGGTGATGGGCCCGGCTATAATGAGATGTAAGAAAAGACAAAGTACAAGAGAAGAGATATAAAGAATTCAGATAATTAAATAGCTTGTTTGCTTTTTGATAGAATATTTATTATATAAGTTTGATAGACTAAATACGGAGGCATAATTAATGTTGGGAAGACTACTAAAAGCGATATTTGGGAGTCAAAATGAAAGGATACTAAAAGGTTATAAAAGCACAGTAGAAAAGATAAACGCTCTTGAGGATGAGATAAAGACTTTAAGTGATGCCCAACTTAAAAGTAAGACATTAGAATTTAAAAATAGATTAAAAGAAGGAATATCAAGTTCTGCAGACTTGCTTCCAGAAGCGTTTGCAGTGGTCAGAGAGGCATCAATTAGGACATTGGGGCTAAGACATTTTGATGTACAACTAATAGGGGGAATGGTTTTATTCGAAGGAAAGATAGTAGAGATGAAAACCGGAGAAGGTAAGACCCTAGTTGCAACTCTCCCTGCATACCTAGAAGCGTTATCAGAGGGTGGAGTGCATATAATCACAGTAAATGATTATCTTGCAAAACGCGATGCTGAATGGATGGGACCAATATACGAATTTCTAGGTCTTAGAGTAGGAGCAATCCAACATAACTTAAAAGGAAGCGAAAGGCGAGCGGCATACGAAGCAGACATAACCTACGGAACAAACAATGAGTTTGGATTTGACTATCTACGAGACAATATGGTAGAACACGAACTTGGACAGGTACAAAGAGGACATAATTATGCAATAATAGACGAGGTAGACTCAATACTTATAGACGAGTCCAGGACCCCGCTAATAATATCTGGACCTGCTGAGGAGTCAACTGAATTATATTATAAAATAGATAAGATAATCCCAAGACTAAAGCCAGCAGCGAAAGGCGAAGATGGTAAATGGAAAGCAGGTAGTGGGGACTATCAGCATGAAGAGAAGGATAAAAATGTAGTTTTATCAGAGGATGGCACAGCAAAAGTAGAAAAGCTTTTGGGAGTTGATAACTTATATGGCAATAAAAATATAGCGCTTGTGCATCACGTAAACCAGGCCTTGAAAGCGCATATAGTCTTTAAACGAGATATAGACTATATAATAGATGGAGGAAAGGTAGTCATAATAGATGAGCATACAGGACGGAAAATGGAAGGAAGAAGATATAGTGATGGACTACATCAGGCACTAGAAGCAAAAGAGCGAGTAACAATAGAGCAAGAAAGCCAAACTCTTGCATCCATAACATTTCAAAATTATTTTAGGATGTATGATAAGCTTGCAGGAATGACGGGGACGGCAGAGACTGAAGCAGAAGAATTTTATAAAATATATAAACTTGGAGTGGTGGTAATCCCATCAAATAAACCAATAAGACGAATAGATTATCCTGACAAGATATACAGAACCGAAAAAGAAAAGGTAGCAGCAATAGTACAAGAGATAAAAGAATGCCACAAAAAAGGGCAACCTGTGCTTGCAGGGACAATTTCAATAGAGAAAAACGAACAACTGTCTAAAGCGCTTAAAAGAGAAGGGATTCCACATAATATACTAAATGCAAAATTTCATGATATGGAAGCAAATGTGGTTGCACATGGGGGACAAAGGTCTGCAGTAACGATAGCCACAAACATGGCTGGACGAGGTACTGATATAAAACTTGGAGAGGGAGTTCTTGAGGCTGGGGGTCTACACATAATCGGAACGGAACGACATGAGGCAAGACGAATTGATAATCAGTTACGCGGCAGGTCAGGCCGCCAAGGAGACGTTGGTTCATCAAGATTTTACCTTTCCTTAGAAGATGATCTAATGAGACTTTTTGGTTCTGGAAGAATAGGCAGTCTCATGCAAAGAATGGGAATGACAGAGGGACAGGAGATTGAGCATCCATGGATTACCAAAGCTATTGCAAATGCACAAAAGAAGGTTGAGGCACGTAATTTTGAGATAAGAAAATATCTGCTTGAATATGATGATGTAATGAACTCGCAAAGGCAATACATATATCGTTTGCGCAAAAAGGTGCTTCAAAAAGATAATTTACATAATGAAATATTATCAATGTTAAAGACTTTGGTAGATAACACTGTAAGTAGTTTTGAGGCAAAGATTCTACCAGAAGAGGATATACAATCTTTAATCAGTTGGGCTAAAAACAAGTTTAATATAGAAATAGATGATGATATATTAAAATCGCCAAAGAAAGAAGAGTTAATTAATTATTTAACAAAGCGAATAGAAGAAGAGTATAAAGAAAGACAAAAGAGTCTTGGTGAGGAGACTATGCCTGAACTTGAACAATATATAATGCTTTATGCCATAGACAGTAAATGGAAAGATCATTTATATAATATGGATACTATGAAAGAAGGTATTCATCTTAGGGCATATGCTGAAAGAAATCCTTTGACTGAATATAAATTAGAAGGCTCTGCTCTTTTTAAAGATTTAAAGATGCTTATAATTGAGGAAGCACTTGAGTTTATGTTCAAGGTAGAGGTTACGCAAAAGATAGTCGACGAAACTATAATAGACAAAGAATTAGATTCAGCTTTTGAAACCGTACACCAAAGTGTAGAACAATTCTCTGCCCAAGACATATACAAACAAAGCTCAAAACAAGCTACTCTTACAAAACAAAATACGACAACGACGACCATTAAAAAAAGTACTAAAATAGGTCGCAATAGTCCTTGTATATGCGGAAGCGGCAAGAAATACAAAAACTGTTGCGGAAGATAAAGGTAAAGAACATTAAAGGAAAAAAATAAAGATATTAGCACAATACAAATAAAAGCCTATTTGTCTTTACTTAATTCTTTATATAGTATATTAATCTTTGCTTTATATTTCGATTTAGGGTTTTTGTTGTTGTAATCAGATAACAATGAGAGCGCTTTATAATTTTGTTTTAAGCTGCTATAGGCACGCGCTAAGGCCATATAGGCAAGATAATAACTTGGATCTTCTTTAACTGATAACAAGAATTTTTCAACTGCTTTCCTAGTATCATTAAGGGCCCATTTTACCATGCCTTCATAATAATATAATCCGCTCTTATATTTAAACTTATTCTTATCAACCCAGCCCAAAACATGTCCAGACTGTTTGTAATCTCCTGTGAAAAAATATACTACCCCTTGATGATAAAATTCAAGATTATGTTTGCCATCCTGCCTATAAAGATGTGCAAGCCGCTCTCGTGTTGCAACATCATCCTCCTTTAACTTAAGTGCTTCATTATATGAGTTTATTGCCTTTTCCTTTTCTTTAAGCTCTAAATAGCTATGTCCCCTTAAAACATATAGTTTATGACTGTCTGGGAACTTTTTAAGGCCTTTTTGTATCTTTTCTAAAGCTTCTTTATACCGTTTGCGCAAAAAGGCAAGCTGCCCCTCAAGAAATATAAAATCTTCACTCCCTCTATACTTATTTAATCCTTCCTTAATAAGAAGCTCTGCCTCTTTATATCTCATAAGATACATATTTGAACTTATAAGGATTATATATAATTCCTTATCATCCTCATAACTTTTTATACCTCTAATATAATTAATACTCTTTTCATAATTGCCAGATATATAAAATGCTTTTGCAAACATCTTTTTCGATAAAATACTCTCTTTTAGCTTGTTTAAATTATAGCCAAGCCCAAAATAGGCATCTTTATCATTTGGATTTATCTCTTTTAGCTTATTATAAATAAAAATAGATTCCTTATATTTCCCAAGTGCAAAATAACTCCTTCCTACTCCCTTTAAAGCATTTATATGATTTTCTTCTATCTCTAAGGCTTTCGTAAAGTATTGTAAGGCATTTTTGTAATCCTTTAATCTTAGATAATTTTGACCTATGTTCGTAAAGAGTATTACACTATCTTTTACATACTCAAGGCCATTTAAATAATATTTTATTGCAAGATCTGATTTGCCAAGTTTTGCATATACAAACCCAAGTCCTGAATAAATTAGTGCTTTATGTTTCTTAAGTACTTCAGAATTAGGTTTAGTAAAAAGCTTGACACTCTCCTTATAATACTTAATTGCATGTTTATATTTATGATTTAGTCTATATGATTCCCCTAGCATATAATAAGTTAGATGGTTATAATACTTCTTTTTAACTTGAGAAAGATATTTTATAACTTTATCATATTGCCTGCTTTGCAATAGCTTATGTGCGTTCTCATTATGCTTCTTTATCTGTCCTACACCTACTTTTATACCTATACTCATAACCAGTAGAATAACAAGTATTTTTATCTTAACTATTTTAAGCATTATCATTCCCCTCGTTTATTTAAATTAAGTAGCTTATCCACTTCCTTATCCTCAACTCGTCTAAATAAATTCTCAATAGCTCCTACCTCCCCTCCTCCATCCTCCCTCATTTTACTTATATCATCCCAAATAAGCTTTTTTAGTATACTCTGCTCTTCTCCTAGAAAGCCCCATATTCGTAATGCTGTGCCTGGCATAAACGGATACAATAAAGCTCCCAGTACCTTAATTATTAATACTGATACATTCAAAACATCTCCACAGCGCTCTTTAGATGTCTTTTGTAGTACCCAAGGCTTTGTTAGGTCAAAATATCTATTCCCTACTTGCGCAAGCCTTATTACTTCAAATATCCCATCTCGTACCCCGAAATTCGATAACAACAAAGATACCTTCTTAGGTATCTCTTCTAACTCCTTAAGCACTTCTTTATCTTCTGCAAAATCTTTTATCTCTCCTCTATATTTAGGTATTATACCTTCAAAATTCTTATTTATGAAGCTTAATGCTCGGTTTATAAAATTGCCTAATGTATCATTTAAATCTTTATTTATCTTACTTTGGAAGGACTTCCACGAAAAATCTGCATCCTTCTTCTCTGGAGCTTGGGCTGCTAGATAGTATCTTAACATATCTTTTGGGAAATACTCAAGAAAATCATCTACCCATACTACGTTCCCTTCGCTCGTTGATAGCTTCTTGCCTTCTATTGTAAGATGTTCGTTGGCTGGAACGTCGTGAGGCAATATATAACCCATATTCTGACCCAGCAAAAGCGACGGCCACACTATTATATGAAACGGTATATTATCTTTACCTATGAAATGTACTAGTTTACATTCTTTGTCAAACCAATATTCTTTCCACCCCTCAGGTTTACCCTCCTTCTCCGACCACTCCATTGTCGAGGATATATACCCTATCGGCGCATCAAACCATACATATAATACCTTACTCTCGCCTCCTGATACGCTAAGTGGCAGCTTAACTCCCCATTCTAAATCTCGCGTTATCGCTCGTTCCCCAAGCCCTTCATTTATCCATGATAACGCACTTTGTCTTACGCTCCCGCGTAAATAATCCTTCTTCGTTATCCATTCCTTTAATCTATCACTAAACTTTTCAAGCCGCAGATACCAATGTTTTGTCTCCTTCTTTATAGGTCTAGTATTACATAACTTACACCTCGGATCTAGTAAATTATCCGCTTCAAGCCATTTGCCGCAACTTGGACATTCATCGCCTCGTGCACTTGCAAAACCACAGGATGGACAGCCTCCCATTATGAACCTATCCGGTAGGAACATTTTATCATTTTGACAGTAATATTCTTTACTCTCTTTTTCTCTTATATATCCATTCTTCTTTAATTCTAGGAAAAACTCTTTACTCTTTTTATGATGTTGCTCTTTTGAGGTCCCCGAAAAATTATCAAACTTTATGTCTAGTCTTTTAAAACTCTCGCCTATCTCCTTATTATAATAATTAACTACTTCTTGGGGGCTTTTGCCCTCTTGGCTTGCTTTTATCGTTATCGGTACGCCATGTTCGTCTGTTCCGCATATGTATAGTACATCATGACCGCACATCCTACTGTATCTTACAAATATATCTGCTGGTAAGTAGGCTCCTGCTACGTGCCCTATATGTATACTCCCATTTGCATAGGGTAAGGCTGATGTTACTAGATATTTCTTCTTTTTCACATTTTCTCCTTCTTCCTTCTTTCGTATATAGAAATCTTATATATTTTATTTAGCTTATTTATATTATCTTGTCTTTGATTTTTATTCTTTAATCCTCTTTAATCTACTATTTTTTAATCTACTATTTGGAATTTATATGTGTTAGATTTTATAATATTACTTATATTACTTCCACTTTTTTATAGCTATCTTTTTTGCCTGAACTGTATTTATTAGATACTTTATAAGGTAGATGTATACAGGTAGTTTTATTTATGAGTGTTTTGCTTTTCTTTTTAACAATATTTATACTTTGGCTTATATCTTTTGCACCTTTTAAGCACCCTTTAATTAATAAGTTTTCTATCGCAACGTTTTTACATCTTAGCATTATCTTTACTCAAATACCAAGTCCTGCAAATAGCAATAATATCGTCCCAGTAAAGAGTGATTCCCTTGCTTATAAAAGTTTTAGTAAAAATAGCAAAAATAATAACATAAACCATAATCCCAAACTAAAACAGCATAACCAAAATAACACCCCCTCCTCTAAGCTTAACCGATTTGTCTTCATTAATAACCCTAACCTTTTAGAACAAGATTATTCCCCCGCCTCTTCTATAAACCACTCTGCCTCAAAACCCTCTAAAAAGCATTTTGACAAGAAAAAGCAAAGTATAAAAGCAAATATACAAGCACTGGAATCTAACAATATTGTCATTCAAAATAAGAGCCAATACAAGCATATAAAAAATAATTTAGACAACGATTTAAATAACACCAACCCCAACCAGAAGCTTGATGAGACTAAAAACAAAACTTTAAGCTTAACTGATTTATGGCTTCAAAAACGAGGGCACCTCAAAGAATATATTTACCAACCTCCAAGCTCGCTTTACCTTAGAAATCCTAACGACTGGCAGGACTTCTCTTTTGACCTCTCTTTAAATGGGGCTGATTCCAAATACTCCTTTCAAGGCTTTGATGAGTTTACTCATAAGGACTATATGCAATATATTCTTGAAACCGTTGGGAATAGATGGTTTTACCGATATGCTCCTCTTGAACTTATTGCTAATAAAATTATGCACATAAGTACTCCTATTAGCGTTGTCTTTAACCTCCATAACTCCGGTAAAATAAAAGATTTTCGATTCCTTGATAATGGCTCCGTTGAAATGCAGTTTATTGCTGTCCAAAAAACTTTTAATTCTATCTCTCTTAAAAAAGTTCCCAGCAGATTTTCATATAAAGATTTGCATATGATATTTACTATATTCCCTCCATCTATTTCAAAATCAGACAAAATTCTTATTGAAGGGAAGGTTAGCATTAGAGGAAAAGTCAAAATTAAGTAGACATTTTTATATACTCACTCAAAACCATATTTGCATTACTTTCTATATCCAGTTTAAGCTTTCTTATCTTCTTCCTTGCATTCAGCCCAAAATGCTGCCTAAGACCTACATCCTTACCCAAGATTTCCATCTTTTCCATAAGACCACACTCGTTTTTGGGTAATACCAAATATCCGCTCTTTCCATCTTCTAAAACTTCCTCTACTCCTGATATCTTACTCGCTATTATCGCAAGCTCATTATT
Organism: Sipunculus nudus; assembly: GCA_026874595.1. Lineage (NCBI taxonomy): Eukaryota > Metazoa > Annelida > Sipuncula > Golfingiida > Sipunculidae > Sipunculus > Sipunculus nudus. The sequence goes on from JAPPUL010000096.1 coordinate 1,024,181, forward strand.
CATTGCCTCAAGTAATGACAGCGGTAAACCCTCTCCCTTTATCGAGGGCAATATATATACGTCTAACAATTTTAACACTTCTTCAACATTTATTATGAATCCTGTGAATACCACACTCCCAAATATTCCAAGCTCTTTACTCTCCCTCTTTAATCTATCTTCCTCCCTACCTTCTCCTACTATTAATAATGTCTTATTCTTTATCTTGACTTTTGAAAATGCTCTAAGTAGGTGTTTATGCCCTTTCTTATGCGATAAGTGTCCTATCACCCCAAATAATATGTTTTCATTTGGTATTTTTAGACTCTTGCGACTTATATATTCAGTTGTGACTCGCTTAACTTCATTTAAGCTTATCCCATTTAAAATAGTTACTAGATTATTTGATGGAATGCCTGATGACTCAAGATATTTATATACTGCATCTGATACACAGATTATCTTATTTCTACCATGCCTAGCTCTACCATGCCTAATACCTCCCCCACAAAAACGATAGCTATACTTATACCATATACTATCTTTTGATATCGCATGCGCTGTTGTTACTACTCCTATATTCAGTTTTTTGCCAATTGCTATGCCAAATAAATTCGCTGTGCTTAAATGTGTATGGATTACATCAGCACCCAAACAGCTTAGCGCCTCTTTTAACCTTTTATAGCATAAGTAATTTAACTTCCCTCCAAACTTAAATTCTAATAAGCTAAACTCTCCCGCTCCATTAGTATAACTAGAGCTTTGTCTTGATAAAAACTCCCCTTTTATATACTCTATGAATCTTCTCCCCTTAAACGTATCTACTATAAGCACCACCCTATGCCCCAGCCGCATTAGCTCTTTGGACAAGCTAAGTACATACTTTTCTGCTCCCGATACTCTGCTTGGACTTATTAGCTGTACTATAGTCATAACTTATCATAACCTATATTGCAAATTAATATACAACGCACTGTATAATCTGTCTGTCCTTTTATCTGCACTATAGCGTATCCCAAATTCAAAACTACTTACGTACCCCTTCAATATAAAATCAAACTTCGTTCCTATACCCTGAAATCTTTGTACCGGGAAATACCAACGCGACAAATGTCTTTCGTATATATAAAGACTTGCATCGTAATCTAATGCCTTGTAGAACGTTACTCGGCCATATAACAAATATTTTCGCTCCTTCATAAAACTAAGTTGTATATAAAATAAATTACCCTCATGCTCCAATACCTCATCATCTCGTTTCGAATATATATTCTCATACCGAAACCGTATCTCAATACCCTTATAAAATTTACTAACTACATTTACCTGGTGCTTCCTGCGTAGCCTATAGCTTTTATAGTAATCTTTATATCTATTAACAAATACATAACTTATATACGTACTCTCTAATATCTTATACTCAAGCCTAAAGTCAAACATGTAATGCCATACGCTATTATATAACTTTGACGCCGGCTTTGATATGTCTGCTAGAAACTGTAGCTCTAAACTACTTTGTTTTGACTTGAATAAATATATATTTATGCCATTTGAAAACCCAAGCTCATCACGCCTTTTATATAATACTTCACTCCCGTGGGGTGCTTGATATTCGGGGCTTATATATCTTATTTGAAGTGTATAGGATAGTGATTTACTCTTTATTATACTTCCAAAAACTGTTGAATGCCCTATTACATATTTATTATACAAAATATTCTTATACGCTGATAGCGCAGTCTCACCAAAGATATTTATTAGTCTGTTTAATAGATAAATATCAAAATAAATTGACTCGTTTAAAAGATTTTCTCCCCTATACTCATCTATATTATCTTCTTTTTTCTTTGCGTAAAGACCTTCTGATAAGGTTACATAACTTACAAGTAGACCAATTTTATACCACCTGCCAGCATAAAAACCATTTATACCATACCCTATCTCATTATGGGTATGCGTCTTCTTCTTCCCATTTGAACGCCAGCTGCTTGTTGTTATCAAGTCTTTGTATTTAATATTTACATGCCCTTTTGAAAAATAGCTTGTTGGCAGCTTGCGCATATTTAGAAAAAGAAATGGCGTTATTTTAAACCCATTTAATTTAACCCTAAACGCTATGCCTTGTAGCGAACCAAGGGAGCCTGGATATACGTAACTTTTTATACCATAATCTCTTTTCTTAAATGGGTGTTTGCTTATATCCCATACGTAATTACCATACGCTTGGCCATATACTAAATGTTGGCCTATATTTAATATATAATCCCCTATCGCAAGATAGTCTAAAAGCCCTCCTTTACTTTTATAATATAAACCCAAACTTATAAAATTATAACGAGTTTTAATCGCCTTTGGGGCTATATTTATACGCTCATCAAAGCCAAGTAATATTTTAAAACCGCTTTTATGTCTTAATTCCACCTTTGAGTAATATCCACTACTCTTAGTCTTTGTTCCATCCTTATTTAATTTTGTTGTCTTTTCTTGATATCTAAAATGTAAAAATGTTTTTACGTCGTTTAAAGCTTTAGCTCTATTAGTTATACATAACAATATGATTAGTAGATTTAGTAAAGTGACTACTGCCCTTACTTCTTTACTCCTCTTTAACCCCATATTTTTGCAGCCGTTCCTTTAACTTTTTTAGCTCTTTATATCCAAACCCTTCTACCATTAATAGATTCTCTGGATATCTTACTGGCTTGTTTGCTATTATATATAGTTCTAATCTACGCGATAACAACGCTGAGAACCCAAGCTCTCTTATAAAGTCTTTCATCTTCCAATTATCTATACTCTTTAAAGGATTTACATCACCAACGCTTATATAAGGCTTTATCTTTGCAAATTTTACCAGGCCTATACCTACTACTTTAAGTAGCGCTTCTTTAGATACAAACTCTCCATGCTTCTTCCTATATTCTATTATACGTGCACTAATCTTAGCACCTATACCCGGCAGCTTCATTAGTTCTCTTGCGTTTGCTGTATTTATATTTATACCATCCGCTTTTAAAACTTTCTTTTTCTCTTTTTCTCCCTCTTCTATCAATTCTGGGATCCCTGTATAGATTTTGTCAGAAGAACTCGATTCTAGATATACGCTTAACCCGAATATCCCCGTATACTTATCTTTACTCTCAAACATAAATCCTGCCCGAAGGGATACGTATTTCGTTTTCACTTTCAAAAATATCCCAAAACCCAGCGGCTCCGTTGTAAATAAACTTTCAAAGCTTAGTAACTCGTCTAATAGCGTATACCTTAGGTATACTCCTATTTTTACTCGATTCTCTCGGAAAATATGACTTGTGAACCTAAATAATAAATTGTTTAAGATAAATATCGAGACTCCCGCATACACATATTCGCTCTTTTCTTTTATCCTTATACTGTTTTTTGATGCCGCTTGCTTTCCAAAATCTAATACCCCTGCTTCTATTAAAATATAGCTTGCTGGCTTTAAGCTTAATCCTATATTCCAGGAATAGAGAAAGTGTTTTGTTATACCAAATGCCTTCTTATGAAATGCGTCAATTATATTTGCGCTTAAGACAAATCCAAATATCCCTATATTATTTCCATACGATATATTATATGCGCTCTCTTTCTCTTTTATACCTACTAATTCCACTTTGTCGCGTTCTACGTACGATATCGACAGCTCTCCGAAATACTTTGCATAGGCTCCTAGTATATAACCGTAATAGCTATTACCATCAAATCCATATTGCCCATAGCCTGACAGGTAAAAGGTTTTTCCCTTCCTTTCTTGTTCTGTTGCGCTTGAGTATAATGAAAGCAGGTTTGTTCCACTATTTAATTTCGCGTAGGTTGTATATTGTGAGGCCTTTGCTAATTTAGGGATTAGTAACAAAAATATAATAAGTAATATGCTGAATCTGTAAACCGTCCCTCCTCCATTTCCGCTGTTTGACATCGTCTTTTAGCTTGAAAAACTCATTTGTAACAACTTTTTCTTATAACTTATTACTTTCTTATAATATAATTTTACTTTTTTTTATTTTTTACTAAAAAATCTCGATAATCTATCCTGAAGCTTTATATCTTTTTTTTTTAACAAATTTTGTATATATTACTTATAGTTACCATGTACTTTACAATATATACCTTTTGTTAGTTATTTACGTTGACTATTATTTTATTGTGTATTATTATAAAGTATAGTAAAGGTTACTTTTGGGTGCTTTTTGTTTAGCTGTGCCTTTATTTTTTAACTTATTCTCATTCTTGGAGTATACTTATGAATTACTTATTTAAGACATTTATATTATTTACGTTTATATTCTTTTTAAGCTCTACTACCCTCTTATCTAAAAACCTCTACAACCATTTGCCAGGACAGGAACAAAATAAAGACGATATAAAAGACGATGTCATACAAAAGTCTGAACAGCTTAACAAGCAAAAAGAATCTGCTGAAAAGATAAGCGACGATGTCAAACAAGACGCTAAGCAAGTTGTCTCTAAAGTTCAAAACACTCAAACTAATGCCAAAGATGAAGGTAGTAGCAAAATCCAAGACAAAAATATATCTGAACAGGAATATAAATCTCTTGTTACTAACCCTTTGGTCCGTCGTGCTGAAATAGAAGTTGACCTTGGCGATATCAAAACTGCTCAGGATTTGTTAGCTCAGGCTCTTAAGAATAATCCTGAAGACCATGAGGCTCATAACCTCATTGGACTCATTTTTACATTGCAAGGCGATTACGATAACGCTCTCAAGAATTATAATATCGCGCTTAATAATAGCGAGAAAAATAAAATACGTATCGGAGTGTACTCTTCTAATATTAATCTAGCAGAGCTTTACTTCTATCAAGGGCAGTTTGAGCAGGCTTATAAGCATGGTACCATCGCTTTGAATATCAGTAAGGAGCTTAAAATTAAAACCGAAGAAGCCAGGTCTGTTGCTTGGCTTGGCAGAATCGCTCAGGCTCGGGGCGATTACGAAAACGCTTTAATCCTTCATAAGCAAGCTCTTCAGATAAATGAAGAGATTAACAATGACGCTGGTATCGCATACAGTAGCAATAATGTCGGGTTCATTTATACTAGAATAGGTGAATATGATAAGGCTCTATCTTCATTCAAACGTTCTCTTATCTTTTATCGTGAACAGTTACTAAGTAGAAACGTTGCTGTTATTAGTAACAATATCGGATATGTTTATCGGACTCAAGGCTTTTATGATAAGGCTCTAAAGTTCTTCAACAATTCTCTCGCTTTAAGAAGACAATTTGATGATAAACCAGGGGAGGCAATTCCTCTAAACTATATTGCTGAAATAGAAATTAGTAAAGGCAATTATTCTAAAGCTAAAAATTACCTGCAAAGAGCACTTGAATCTTTAAAGACACTTAAAAACTCTTATCCAATTATTACAATTTATAACAACTTAGGTGAGGTCGCTCGCCTTACAGGTCAATACAATGATGCACTAGATTTTTACAAGAAGGCTGAGGAAGCTGGCAGAAAGATTAATTCAATAACAAGTCCTATACTATATAACAACCATATAGGAATTATTAATCTAAAACGTGGGCTTTTTTATCCTGCTATGGATAATGTCAGCCAGGCTTTGTCTGCAAGCCAGCAGATCGGTGCACGTCCATTTACCGCTACGTTCCTTAGAAATATTGCGCTTGTGCAGTACAGGCTTGGCAAATATGATGAGGCAATTGATAACATCAATAACGCTATCTCCATTAATGAAGATTCGGGTTCTGTTCCTGATATATCCTCTTCATACAGTGTCTTGGGCCTCGTTTATCAAAAGAAAGGGGAATATGACAAGGCTTTAAGCTATATTCAAAAATCTATTGAAATAGATACAAAGCTGGGTATTAAGCCTGGGCTTAGGAACAATTACATCAATCTTGCGGCTATATATCAAGATCAAAATGAAACTGAGCTTGCTATTGAAAATTACAACAAAGCATTAAATTATTCTAACGGTCCTGCTAAACCCCGTCTTATAGCCATACATAACAATATCGGAGCTTTGCATTATGCAGCAGATGATAATGATAAGGCGCTTCAAGAGTATAATAAAGCTTTAGAAATTGCTCAAGAGCTTGGCGACCAATACAGCATAGCGATATCGCACAACAATATAGGTCTTGTTCTTTATAAACAAGGTAAAGTTGAAGAAGCTGTGTTAGAATATGAGAAGGGTTATAATATATTATCAGAAAATGATATCCCTAAAGATAATGCTGCGGTAGCGTTAAACCTTGGGCAGGCTTATGTTGAGACTGGGAAATATAATGAGGCAACAAAAGCATTGGAATCTACACTTCCATACAGGCAAACTCAGAATGACCCCAGGATGCTAGCTCTTACAACTAAGTACCTAGGAGATGCAAGCATTGCATCTGGTAATGCTCAAGATGCTATAGAATATTACAATACATTTATCCCTATCAACGAAACTTTAAATCCTAAAATCCCGTTTAATTATAACAGGCTTGCGTATGCATATGAAACAAGTGGTAACACGAATAAAGCATTTGAAATATATCAAATAGCCTACAAAGAAGAAAAACAGAAATCTAATCTGCCTGAAGTTGCAACATCTTGTCTTGGCATAGTATACGGATATGTTTTAAAAGGTGATTACAAAAATGCATATACATATATGTCTGAACGTATTGAAATATTAAAGTCTTTAGGTAAATCTACTGAGGAACAGGAATTATATCTTAAGAAGCTTTCAGAATTAGGATAAAAAAAGATAAATAAAACTATTGTGTTGACAAAGTGTTAAATGCTGTTTATAATTTAGCATTTTAAAGTCAATCTTAAGGGTGAAATATTGCTAAGCAGAAAAAAATATGAGATTATGTTTATACTAAATGTGCTAGAGCATGAAAAGAGCAAAGAGGATGTTTTGTCTATGCTCAAAGGAAATGATTGTTCTATAGAAAAAGTGGAGGACATAGGAGTTAAGACGCTTGCTTACCCAATAAAGAAACAAAATAAGGGATATTATTGTATAGTATACTTCCAAGCACAACCTAATGCTATAAAGGGTCTGGATAGTGAGATTAAACTTAAAGAAGATATATTAAAATATATGTGTATAGTATACAACGATAAGAAGCTTAAATCAAGTGGCAGTGGTATGACAAACACACGGTCTGCTAATCAGAGCGGAGTGCCCCAACCCTATGCCCAACCCTATGATAGAAGATATAAACAGGGACAAGAAGTAGAGAGTAAATAGAGTTTACTTATATCTGAGTTTACTTATATCTGTAAGTTAAAAAGTTAAAATATAATATGATTGAGGCATATAATGGGATGGGATATAAACCAAGTTACGTTAATAGGAAGGCTAACTCGAGACACAGAACTTAGGTATTCAAAGAGTGGGGTTGCAATATGCCCTATAGGCCTTGCAGTAAACCGAGCAGGCCGTAAAGATACTAATCAAGAGGACGAAGTATATTATTTTGACATAATAACATTTGGCAAGACAGCAGAGCTATCAAACTCATATCTTACAAAAGGTCAACAAATTGGAGTTCAAGGCTATCTACGCCAAAATAGATGGGAAGATCAAAGCGGAGGAAAACGCTCTAAAGTAGAGATAGTAGCAGATAGGATACAGTTTTTAAGCCCATCTCAACAAAAGAAAGAATTAAGAGCTGAAAGAAGTGTAGATGAAGAAAGTTCCAGAGTAGATATGCCTGGAACTAAAGAAAATGGTAATAATCTCGGAGAGTTTGAAGCTGATGACGATATACCATTTTAAGATGCTCTATTTTTAAGATAGTCAATATATAAAGACATAAAATCATAAAATAACAAAAATTCAAAGTAGGGTAAATTATAAATGGAAGAAGAGATAAGTAAAAAAGCCAGTGAAGAACAGGATGAAGTTAAACGAGAAGAGAAACCCCATAAAGTAGAAGAAGGGGATAGAAGAGAAACAACAGGAGAGAGTAGAGATAATAGAGGAGATAGGAAAGTAGAAAGAACAGAAAGAATTGAAAAGGGAGATAGTAGACGAGAAAGGCCTCCGTATCAAAATCAGCAATTCAAAACCCAAAGACCAAATTATACAAAAAAAGCTGGAAGTAGTAGCTTTTACTATAGAAAAAAAGTCTGCAAAGTCTGCACAAAAGATTTTATAGGAGAAATAGATTATAAGAATGTATATTTTCTAAAAAGATTTATAACAGAACGAGGCAAGATATTACCAAGACGACTAAGTGGCTTTTGTGCAAAACATCACAGACTAGTCATAAGAGAAATAAAGAGGGCTCGAACAATAGCGCTATTGTCTTATACAGAGCGAGGAACCTAATCTACTAAAAGGCTATAAAGCAACAGTCTTTATTAAAAGTAAAAGAGATTAAACTAAGGTAAACAATGCAAACAAAAGTAATATTAAAAAAAGATGTATACGGACTAGGAGAAGAGGGAGATATAAAGAATGTGAAGGCAGGCTATGCAAGAAATTATCTAATTCCATTTTCCTATGCAGTAGTATACAATAAATACACATTAATGAAGCTGGAAGAAGAACAAGAAGAGATAAAAAAACGGAAAGAGATTAAAGGCGAGAAATCAAAGAGTTTATATGATAAACTAGATGGTCTTGAGCTAATATTTGAAGAAAACGTAGGTGAAAAAGGGAAATTATTTGGGTCAGTAAATAAAAACGATATACATCAAAGGTTATCAGAGCAGGAAATCGTTGTTGAGAAGCGCGCGATCCAATTAAATACATCCATACGGGAACTAGGAACAAGAGAGGTTTTGGTAGAACTATATGGAGAGATGCTAGCAAAACTAAAAGTAATTATAAAAGACAAAGAAGAAAGTGTTAAAGAAGAAAGTGTTAAAGAAGAAAGTGTTAAAGAAGAAAGTGTTAAAGAAGAAAGTGTTAAAGAAGAAAGTGTTAAAGAAGAAAGTGTTAAAGAAGAAGATGTTAAAGAAGAAACAAATTAAAGGCTGCATATAAATAAAAAAATCACCTAAAATAATTATAATGAGGAATTAATAATAACCGTTTTATAATGATAGCTTTTAAAAAAAAAGAGCTATATGTAAAACTTGGTTTATGTAATGGAAAAGACTTCACTGTTAGAAAATAGAGGACCATATAAAAAAGAGATAGAGCAAGCAGTAATAGCATCAATATTAATTGATAAAGAGGTGCTTGGAGAGGTAGCAGAAAGCGTATCAATTGATGATTTTTACTATGACCTCCACAAAGAGATAGTCTCTACAATACTTGAGTTATACGAAGAAAATATACCAATAGATTTAATAACAGTACATAATAAACTTAGCGGGAAAACAGTATTTGTGCAAGGAGGGGGCGCAGAATACTTAGACGATATAGTAAATACACTTCCAACATCATCAAACGCTGAATACTACATAAAGATATTAAAAGAGAAGGCTGAGTTAAGACGTCTTATAAAAATATGTACAGACTTAATAAAAGAAGCAAATAGTGAAAGTGATCGTTCAGATGATTTAATAGACCGGGCAGAATCAAAGATATTTGAGATAGCAAATAAGCGGATAGGGGGTGGATTTGAAGAGATAAAGCCAGCACTAAGTGAGGCAGTAGATTACATAGAAATACTTTATCATAGTAAGAATAAGATAACTGGGATTCCAAGTAAATTTTTTGATTTAGACTCATTAACAGGCGGATTTCAAGCCTCAGATTTAATCATATTAGCAGCACGTCCTTCAATGGGTAAGACAGCATTTGCCCTTAACCTAACAGAAAATATAGCGTTAAAAACAGATAAAGCAATAGCATTTTTTTCTTTAGAGATGTCCAAAAGCCAGCTATGCCAACGTTTGATAAGCTCAAATAGTGGTGTAGACTCACAAAAAATTCGAACAGGTAAGCTTGAGAAGGATGACTTTTATCGTATAACAGACTCGGTATCACTCTTATCTACAACAAAGATATTTATAGACGACACGCCATCGATAACCCCTCTTGAGATAAGAGCAAAAGCAAGACGTCTTGCCTCTCAAGAAGATTTGAGCTTAATAATAATAGATTACTTGCAACTAATATCAATAGCAAGCAATAAAAGGACAGAAGGACGGCAAAATGAGATAGCAGAGATATCTAGGTCACTAAAAACCCTTGCACGCGAACTTAATATAACTATTTTAGCGTTATCACAGCTATCAAGACAAGTAGAAATAAGGGGAGGAGATCATAGACCGAGGTTATCAGATTTAAGAGACTCTGGAGCACTTGAACAAGATGCAGATATTGTGTTATTTATATATAGAGATGAATATTACAATCCTAATAACAAAGAAGGCAAAGGAACAGCGGAGCTTATTGTAGCAAAGCAAAGAAATGGTCCAACAGGTGTTGTAAACCTTCTATTCAATCCTAGCTTGGCACGTTTTAATAATCTTAAAAGAGATTAAAAGATAAGAAGAATTTGTATGAAAAACGTTATACTTAAGTTCTTGGACATAGTATTAAAAAATATAGAGGCCATAGGGCGAGGTATAAAGCTTTTCTTTGACATTGTTTATTTAAGTTTACGGCGCCCCTTTTTTAGTAGGAACTTAATTGATCAACTTGTAAGGATAGGCTACGATTCAATTCCAGTTGTAATGCTAACGGCATTATCAACAGGTATGGTATTTGCTTTACAACTTGGTTTTACTTTAGAAGCAAAGTTACAGGGGACATCGCAATACATAGGAGCAGTAGTAGGACTTTCATTTGTAAGGGAGCTTGGCCCAACCCTTATGGCCTTAATGATAACGGGCCGAATGGGTTCTGCGATAGCGGCTGAGATTGGAACTATGAAGGTTACCGAGCAGATTGATGCACTTATTATATTATCTACAAACCCGGTACAATATCTTGCTGTACCTAGATTTATAGCATCTATTATAGTATTTCCGCTTCTTACAATGTTTGCAGATATAATTGGTATAGCTGGAGGTGCTATCGTGGCTACTAGTATGTTTGATCAAAATTTAAATATTTATATTCAGCAGACTGTTACATATGTAGATTTACTTGATATTGGAGGAGGTCTTATGAAAGCTAGTGTGTTTGGAGCTATTATGGCTGTTGTAGGGTGTTTTTATGGTTTTGAGACTTATGGTGGAGCTGAGGGTGTTGGTAAATCTACGACCCGAGCTGTTGTTATTGCAAGTATTAGTATAATCATTGCTGACTACTTTATGAACGCAATTATTATTAGATTCCTAAGTATTTAAACTCTCTTCTAACAAAATTATTGTCCGTGATGTATAATATATTAGTTCTTCTTTTACATTATACCATTTAGTTACATCTCCTTTCTCTCTTAGCCTTTTAAATAGCATACCATTTGTAAAATATATCTCATCTTTTAAGAAACTTAAATCTATAAAATCATATACTCTCTCCACGCTCTGGCTATCTTTACTTACAAGAAAGCTTTGTAGTCTTTTAAACTCATTCAACACTTTTGAAACTCTTTTACCATATGTTGTATATATCTTTTCAAAGAATATTAAATCTTCACTAGCTATATTTACATCCACGAGTTTATATATATCAAAAATAGAACAGTTTACACTCCCTTTAATATTTAAAGCACTCCCTCCTTTAAGGTTTAATACTTTTATACTATTTTGACTTAATAAAGTCTCAAAAACATCCAAATATGATTTCATCGCAAAGTTGGTCTTTATTGGCTTCCCTAATTCATTTCGTACAATACTCGTACCAAACCTATTTTGTAAGCGAGCAAGCCCCGTCTCAAGAGGCATTAGCTTATCTGATTTATATCGTAAATACTCTTCTATCCGATTGCCTTTGTAATGATATAACGAATCTTTATATGCAAAATCAAACCCTATTAAATATACATCAGCTGTTGTTATACATTTTGCAACATTAAAGGCGACTAGTGAAACGCTGCCTAGCATAGGTATTTTGGTTACTATAGCTGGCAATATCTCTTTTTCTATTGGCAAATCTTGATTTATTAGTATTAATTTATCTTGCCACTTCCTAAATACAGTCGGCACCACTGACAAAGTTGTTATCAAATATGGAAGATGTTCTCTTTTGTCAACACCATCTAAGTGTACCCTATTTGCTATGCCGCCATCAGTCGATATTATGAAATCTACTTTTATCCCTTCTTGTTTAAGTCTATGATATACCGAGCCAACCGCTATTACTATCCCCTTTTGAGATATGATTCCAAGTTCTTTAATATGCTCATCAAGACTTGGACCGCTTGTTATTAGAAAAATTGGAACATTTACTTTCTTTCTCTTAAAGATTCCACTTTTTTTCAAATATCTTAGGTTTTTTAAAATATTTTCATGCCATCTTCTGCTAAATGATAACGCTGTTATATAACTTTGTAGTTTCGATTTCTGTATCTGCCCTACTATCTTTTGTGCTCTTTTATAATAGTCTTTTGATAAATTATAGCTTGCTACATGGGTTAATTGTGCAATCTCTCCTGATTCTACCTCGTTTATCTCGTTTTGAAGACAATATGATAATCTATTTAAATCCCCTACAAATATTAATAAATTCCCTCTTCTATACTTATCTCCATACATTGATAAAACTTTCTCTACTAGCCACTCCCTTTCTTCTATCACTATCAATTTTAACGATTTATCATCTAGATGCGGATTTATATGGTATCCTAACCCAAGTCCATATACTATAAGATATTTTTTCCCTTCTGTATCCACACTAAAAGCTTCTCGCTCACCTTCTTTTACAGGATTATATCTACTATGAATATACTTCCCATCTATCTTTAGTGTTATATCCCCTAGTCGGCTTCTTAAAAACTCATACGTTGATTCTTCTGGTAGGTCCAATTATATCTCTATAAAACAATTTTAGTTTATATTATTAAGCGAAATATAACTTAGGCGGTTATTAATCGACTGTAAAGCTCTTCTCTACTAAATCCCAAAACCTTCTCCTTCTCAGATTTAGAAAGCCCACAAATAAATTTATTTATATGATTATATATTCTCGCATCTGAGATGCTTAGATTGTTTTTATAAACACCGCCTTCTCTTTCCCTTTCTTCTATGTTCTTCGTAACCACACCCTCCAACTCCAATAATATGTCTTCGATATCCAGTATATCAAGTAATTGCCTACCAAGAATATCTGATTTATTTGATGTTTCTTTAGAATTACTTTCCAAACCCTCTCCTCTTTGTTCGTTTAAAAGACCATCATATCTAAAATCCATGAATACCTTCTCTCCTACATCCGCAAAATGTCCTCTCTTATAACCATTATAACTATTATAATAAATATTATAGTTAGTATCATCTTCCACCTTAAATCCTCCTGAATTTTGTAGTTTTATATCATAATCTTTTAGATTATATCCTTCCATCTCAAAAACAAGCCCTTTCGAGCGCAATCCTACATCTAACCCTAAATCATTCACATATCCTACATCTTTATCCAATTTTTTATCTATATCTTCAAACCCTATCTCATGTTTAGCCAGAGTTACATCCCTCTTCCTATCTTCTTCTTCAAGTGCTGTTAGCTCACTTTCTTCTACAAATATTCCCTCAACAAAAGATAATAGCATATCCTTTTCTACATCAGTCTCTATCTCTTTATTAGATTCGCTTTCTTTCTCTTCTCTGCCTTTTTGATGTTCTTCTCTTTCCACTTAAACCCTCTCCTTTTATATTCAGACTCATAATTATATTTATGTCAACTTATCATAACACTCTTTTTTTATATTCACCAATTATCACAAGTATTATCGGATATATAGTGTCTCTCCATCACGTAATATACGATCTTTATACCCTTTAAGCTCAACTCCATCCAAATAACTTATCCGTAATAACTCATACAATGTCGTGCCTTCGTTAAGCTTGTATATTCCAGGTTTCCTTACTGCTCCGCGTATCTCAACTTCTATAAATTCCCCCTCTGATAAAACACTCTCGCTTCTTACAAAATTATAGTATTTTCTCTTCTTGCTTGAGGACATCCCCTTCTTAACAATATCTCCTTCATTCTCCATAAAAGACAAACGCTTCTCCTTTAAAGATGCAATGTCTACTCCCAATACGACTTCTTTTAGTTCCTCAACAGGAGTATCAAATTCTATCAGGCTTAGAAAGACAAACAATAAAATTATAAAACTAATCTCTTCTCTATTTATTACTAGCATACTTGAAATTATAAAATTTATTTAGTAAGTTAACTAAAAAATCTCTTCCATAGGCAATGTTAATCTAATAATATAGACCACTAATATTGTGTAAATACCTGCAATAACATCATCTAACATAATACCCAAACCCCCCTTTACACCCTCGGATAACCTTATTGGATAGGGCTTTAATATATCAAATATTCTAAAGATTACTACTATAAGAACTATATAATAACATACAGTTTCACTGCCTGAAAGACCATTTAAACCATAAAACGATAAATAACAGCCCAATGTCTCATCTATCACTATCTTTGGACTGTCTTCTTCATGAAATATATGCTTACTTGCATATTCACTACACATTACTCCCAATATGAAAAGTCCTAACAATAGCACATAATAATAGTTTGATATCCCTGTTAACAAATATAACAAAATCGCTACCAAACTACCAAATGTCCCAGGTACATACGGGATTAAGCCTATATAGAAACTTGTTGCAACCAGTTTAATCCCTTCATTTAGATATTTCCTTAGCTTTTTCTTTATCCGATTATTAGCTTTTTGTTTCGCCATAAATATTTAAGACCTGATCCTACTGTCATTAAAGTCGTTACCAGCATCAGTACATATGGTGTGTGACTTACAAATGTTCCAAAGTCCTCAAAGTAAAGTCTTAAAAAGGTGTTTAGTGTTATATCCTGAGGATAGCCTTCTAAGGGATAGTAATAGGATTTTAATACTAGAAAAAACAATATCACTATTATTGTCAAAACTTGGAAAGTTGTCTTTGCTTTTGCCAGTAGCGTTGTCTCTAGTTCTTCACTATGTGATAACGCTGTTATCCTTAATGCTGTTATTATAAACTCGCGTAATATTACTAAAAGTACCATCCAATAAGGTATTATCCCTCCTTCAAGCTGCAGGAAAGCTATTAGCGCACTCGCTATTAGTACTTTATCTGCTAGTGGATCTAGGAATCTCCCTATCTTTGTCTCTTCTTTGTATACCCTTGCTAGATAGCCATCAAGTAGATCTGTTAGTGAGGCCAATAAAAAGATTATTAGTGCCACCATCTTAGATATAAAGTTGCTTAGACCATATTCATTAGGATAATCTAATTGTAGAAAGTATAAAAATGGTATTATTAATATTAAGCGGGATATCGTAAATATATTGGCTAAAGTTAATAACATCCTGTATTAAGAATCCTTAAATTATGAGCAGTATTACCATTTCAATTTAATAACAATATTGTCACTTATTAAATTTATTTTTAGTATTCTTACTAATTTTAATAATGGTATTGTCTATATAGAGTGTAGTAGCAGCTTTTAAATAATAATTAAATCTTTTAAAGAGTTATAACGATTTACATCTTGAAGATTTATTTAATCACCATTATCTTCTTGTTATTGTTTACCAGTTGATAGGCCATATCTTCCTCCCCTGACAAGTTACTCTTACAAAGCTCTACAACCTCATTTCCCTTAAGCCCAAGACAAAGTGCGTATAACTGCACAAAACCATATATATATACCTTTGCTGGGAATACGCTAAAATCATTTTCTTCTATCCTCTCTATATATTTTACGCGTATTTTCGTCATTCTCGATATGTCTGACATACTATAATGTTTTTTGAGTCTTTCTGTTTTTAGTAAAGTACCACAAAGTTCCATATATCTTTACTCCATAATTTAATTTCCAACCTTTTCATAAATAAATGCATTACGATATTATTCCGCTATTTAGGCATCTATTTAAATCGTCCGGTAGTAAACGGATTCTTAATTATTTTAACCCCTTCTTTCATTCTATACAAAAATTCTTCATCTTCTATTGGTTTATTTAATTCAATTTCAAGCTTACTTAAGGCATATCTACCGCCATCACTACTAATACCCACATTCTTCACTATAAAACCATCTCCTCTAATATAAAAATATAGTTTTGGAAAAGAGGTATCCCAATTGATAGCATTAAGTTCTAATATATACACTTTAACATCCAAAGACTTTATATATATTGGGTAACTATAATCATCTTTAAAGGCAAATGTATAGGTCTTTCTTAAATAACTCAGGTCTTGCGTTTCAAGACCTATATGATGACGTTTAGAATATAAGTCTTGTTCAACTAGAATCTTATCTCTAATACTTATCCATAAGCTCTTTCCATTAAAGATTATTGTCTTATTAAATTTATCAAATATTAGCTTTAGATTTTGGGGCTTTTTATATAAAAACCGGCCGCTACGCTTCTTATTATCTTGCTCAAGTATAAATCTACCTTGTGCTGTATTATTAGTCTGTAGGGACTTCTCAGCAAGCTCTATTACTCTCTTTAAACTAGCACTATGTGCATCCAGGGCAAAATATATTACAAAATATAGTACTTGAGCTAATGCAACTGTAATTCTACCATAAGACAACATATCATTCAAAAACACCTTACTTTAGCTTTTATATCTTATTTATATAGCTTTCAAGATATTTTTATGCGTCCACAATAATTAATTACAGTTACATCTTTTCTATAGTCCTATTAAATTATTAATAGTTTGATACGCAGCCACATCCAGGCCCACATCCCCCTCCTTGACTTGCAGGAGGAGGACTGCTTGGTGCTTTACTTTCTCTATAGTCTGTTGAATAAAATCCAGACCCCTTGTATATTACTCCCGCTCCCGTCCCAATCAGCTTCTCTACTGGGCTTTTACAGCTTGGACACTCTTGTATCGGCTGTGCATTCATAGTTTGAAATTCTTCAAATACATGTCCACACTCTAAACATTTATATTCATATGTTGGCATATATACGCCTCCTATCCTTATTTATTGTTTTGTTAGTTGATTCTAATTTTAATATTAAATTATATACACTTTATATTATATTGTCAATCTTTATTAATTTATTACTAATCCTAATCTTCATTCTCTTTATATATTTTTATATATGAAACAACGTCTGGATAACCTACTTATTCAAAAAGGCTTTTTTACTTCCAAAAGTATTGCTCAACAACATATTTTGGCCGGTAATGTCTTAATAAACGATAGAGTCGTTACAAAAGCTGGACTGCCTATTAAAGCCGACTCTAAAATACGTATTAAACAAATTAGTAAATATGTTAGCAGAGGAGGATATAAACTTGAAAAAGCCATAAAAGCTTTCGATATAGACCTTGCTAATTTGAATGTTCTTGACGTTGGCGCTTCCACAGGAGGGTTTACCGATTGCCTACTACAGCATAATGCCTCTTTTGTTTATGCTTTGGATGTTGGATTTAATCAACTTGCTTATAAACTCCGTGTTTGCAATAAAGTTTGTGTCTTGGATAAAGTTAATATTCGTTATGTAAACAAAAATATGTTTTCTAAAAAGATTCAGCTTGCTACTATAGATCTTTCATTTATTTCCCTTACTATCGTTTTAAAGCACGTTTTTAATGTCCTTGACCATAATAAAACTATTATCGCTTTGATTAAACCCCAATTTGAAGTTGGGAGAAATATCAAAAACTTTAAAGGTATTGTTAAGGATTATAACATGCAACTAATGGCTATTGAAAATGTTTTACAAAGTGCTTTTGATACTAACTTATATCTTCATAATATTACATTCTCTCCATTCAAAGGCAAAAAAGGTAATATCGAATTCCTTGCTCTATTCAAAGATTACAAAACTTTATTACCCGATTATAGTAGAGTCATAAAAGAAGCTAACCTTAATCTTAATATAAATTAAATCGCATCTCAAGCTAATTTAATCACTCCTATAATGACATCCTCGGCTCTGTGCATTCCTAAGTGCTGCACGTGCCACTATATTTGCTGAGAGTATCCCATTTCTAAGTTCTAATAAATCCTTTGTTACAAATGTCTCCCGGTAAAACTCCTCTATACAGTTTAATAAATAACGCAAATCTGCATAGGCTCTCGATAACCTCTTTTTTGTTCGTATTATTCCTACGTAGTTCCACATCAATGTCTTTATCGATAACCAATCCTGCACTATTAATACTCGATCCGCTTTCTCATTTACATCTTGTACCATCTCCCATTCACCTATATTCCTACATTCATCCTTAAGTAGTTTTATATCATGCTCCATTATACTCTCTTTTATGTCATAAGCACTCCTAACTCCCCATACCAAGCCCTCTAATAATGATACACTCGCAAGACGATTTGCGCCATTAACGCCCGTACAGGATACCTCCCCTACTGCATACAAATTCATTATGTCTGTTCTGCCATACAAATCTACCTTTATACCTCCACAAAAATAATGTGAGGCCGGTACCACCGGAATTGCTTCTTCTCTTGGATCTATCCCTATACTTGCACATTTTTCATATATCGTCGGGAAAGACTTGGCTATGTCTAATCCTTTATCTTTTAAGGGTTTTAAATCTAGAAATACATAATCTTTTCCTGTTAGGTACATTTGCTCGTATATCGCACGGGATACTATGTCTCTTGATGCAAGGTCTCCCATCTCATGATAGCCTTTCATGAAATATTCTCCCCGCGCATTGTACAACCTGCCTCCTTCTCCCCTTAACGCCTCCGTTATTAGAAACCTATCTGCGTCACGATGGAATAATGTTGTCGGATGGAATTGTATGTATTCTGCATTTATTATGCTTGCTCCTGCTCTATAGGCCATTGCAACTCCATCGCCCGTTGCTGATGAAGGGTTTGATGTGTAGAGATATATATTACCAAGCCCTCCTGTTGCCAAAACCGTCTTCTTTGCAAAATACAGCTTTACCTCATCTTCTAAATCCGATAAGACATAGGCTCCCAGGCATTTATCAGACCTATATATATCATGATAATCTTTGGAATGGTGCCCTCGTGTTATTAAATCTATTGCTATATGTCCTGTCTTAAATATTATATTTGGATGATCCCTTACCCTATCTATCAATGCCTCAATTATTGCCTTCCCTGTATGATCTAATACGTGATGTACCCTCCTTATTGAATGTGCTCCTTCTGATGTATAGTGGGTCTCGCCAAGCTCATCTTTCGTAAATGGTATTTGCAATTTATTTACTAATACCTCCTTAAGCAGCTTTGCTCCTTCATCCACTATCACGTCTATTGCCGCATCATAACAAAGCCCTCCTCCTACATCTTTTATATCTTGTTTGAATAAAGCTTTTGTGTCATTAAACCCAAGCCCGGCTATGCCCCCTTGTGCATATAACGTATTTGATTGCTTCCCTTCTTCCTCCTTATTAAGTAGAACCACGTTCAGTCCTGCATCTGCAAGCTCTAGGGCACAACAGCAGCCTGATATCCCGCTCCCTATTATCAAGACGTCGTTTATCTCCATATCCTTTTTCATTATACCCCTTAGGTGCTCCCTCATTATTATTATTATTACTTTTCTAAAGTATTTGTAGTGACAAATCTGCAGCCTCTACATTCATTGTAAGAGAACCTATCGATATGTAGTCTACTCCTGTTTTTGCTATCTCTTCTACATTCTTTAAACTTACATTACCTGATGCCTCAAGCTCTATATCTTTACCCTCTGAAAGCTTTACTACTTCTTCCATCTCCTCAAGTCTCATATTATCAAGTAATAACCTATTCGCTCCAAAATTAAGCCCAGCTAATGCCTCCTCTTTATTCCTTACTTCTACCTCTATAAACTTATCCCCTCCTAAATTACTACTCCTAAACAACTCTATCGCCTCCCTAACCCCTCCCGCTGCGTCTATATGATTATCTTTTATTAATACTCCATCATATAAGCCTTGTCGGTGATTTAATCCTCCTCCTGCTAAAACCGCTGCCTTGCATAAGCTCCTTAATCCCGGCAATGTCTTTCGGGTGTCCAATATCTTAACTTCTGTCCCCTGCACCTTATCTACGTACTCTTTCGTCTTTGTCGATATGCCCATTAGATAACTTAGTAGGTTAAGTACTAGCCGCTCTCCTTCCAAAATCGATACTATATCTCCCTCCAACATACATAAAATATCTCCTCCCAAAACCTCAACCCCATCTAAAACCTCATCCCTTACTACCACCCCCCCGCCTAGCCGCTTATATACCTCCCTAACTACAAATATGCATGTCGTTATATACCTGCTCCCCTTTACCAATATCTTACCTCGCCTAAATCCTCCTCGCTTACCAAATATTCCCAAAGACGTTATGTCTCCTACATCCCCCAAATCCTCTCTCAACCCACACTCTAACAATAACTCTAAGACCTCTTTAGCAAGTTGCTCCCTCATTTAATCTATTTTACCTCTACTCCTTCTGAATACATCGCTCCTGTGTTCTTTATTAATACCACCTTAAACCCTTTCTCCTCCCCTTCTACACTCGCATTTTTAGGATATCTTACCGGTATGTAGTACTCGGTTTGTCCTTTATAATAATCTCCTTCTTCTTGCTCTGGAAGCACCTCAAGCTCTCTACCTTCAAAGCGCTTTCTATATTCCTTATTAAATACATCTGAAAGCTCTCGTATCCTCTCGCTCCTTTTTGTCTTTACCCTCTCATCCACCATATCTCCAAGCTCCTTTGACTTTGTCCCCTCTCGTTCGGAATATTTGAACGTGTGGATATAGCTCGGTCGTACCTCCTTAAGAAAATTATACGTCTTTTCAAACTCAGTCTCTCCCTCCACCGGAAAACCTACCATAACATCCGTTGTTATATTTATAGCCTCATCTATTTCTCGTAACCGTTTTACTGTATTATAATAATCTTCTACCCTATAATTCCTTCCCATCGCCTCCAATACCTTATTACTTGCGCTTTGCAACGGAAGATGCATATGTTTACACATCTTATTTGATGTGAGTAAGCCCATTAAACCCTCGTCTACCTTGTTTGGCTCTATTGACGATAAGTGTACTCTATACTCTCCTGCATAATTATTTATAAGCCCTCTTAATAGCTCCTTTAAACCATAATCTCCATCCCTATAATCTCCTATATTTATTCCTGTTAGGATTATCTCCTTAAAGCCATATGATAACATCTTGCCAAATGCCTCATACACCTTAGAAATACTTCGGCTCCTTGCCTCACCCCGCGCCATCGGTATCTTACAATAACTACATCCCTCATTACATCCATCCTGAATCTTTAGATAATTTCTCGTCCTTAAGGTGTCTTCTCCTAGGTAATATTCAAAATAATCATCCTCTACCCCTTCCAAATACCTTTCCATCCCTTCCCTACCCCCTTCTACTCCCCCTTCTACTCCCCCTTTTAGACTTGTCTCAACTATATTATATAAATCATACTTTTTACTGTTTGGAATTATATATAAATCTCTATCCGTTTTATAAAGCTCCTCAAGCGCTTCCTTATCCGTTTGGGCGTAGCACCCTGTCAAAAATAACTTCGCACTCGGGTTTGCTCGCCGCACCCTATTTACGTAGTTTCTGGTCTTTGCATCGCTTTTTAGTGTCACTGTACAACTATTTACTATATAGGCATCTGCTGCTTCTTTAAACGAGACCAATTTATAGCCGCTCCCTAGAAAGTTTGCACGCAGACTATCTGTTTCATATTGATTCAAACGGCAGCCTAAAGTACATATTGCAACGCTCTTCTCTTTTTGCATCTAATGTCTCCCTCTTAAATTTTATTACTATAAAAACTATAAAAACAAAATATTATACTATTTTTTGCATACCTTCTAATTTACATATTTTATTTTTTATGATTCAAATTATTTAAGCTTTTTGTTACCCTTAATTTAAATACTTTATTATACATTGGAGTGCTAACAACTTGCGAAAACTTAATACCACCGAGCTTAAAAGACCTTCTATATCAGATATTAAAAATTACGACAGGTTCCCTATTTTCCCTGTCTTAGACAATATTAGAAGTATGTTTAATGTCGGTTCTGCCTTCAGAACCTCTGATGCAACCAGAATACAAAAACTATTCCTTTGTGGAATGACTGCATATCCTCCCCGAAAAGAAATTTATAAAACTGCTCTTGGCGCTGTTGATAGTGTTCCTTGGGTTTATTATAAGTCTACTAAAAATGCAATTTTAGACCTTAAAACTAAACATAATGCTTCAATATTCGTAGTCGAACAGACAGACAAAAGCATCGATTATAAAGATATTCATAATATTAACTTTCCTGTTGCTCTTGTTTTTGGTAACGAAATAATTGGCATTCAAGACGATGTCATTTCTATTGCTGATTATTCCATCTCTATCCCTATGTTTGGCATTAAGCACTCTCTTAATATTTCTGTTTCTTTTGGTATTATTGTTTATGAGTTTTTATATAAATATCTTTACACTAAAAAATAGTTAATAACGATAAACTACGATAAACTGTTTCTTTGAGGTTATTATGTCTTTTAATATTGAGCCAGCTCAACGCCTTAAACGGCTTCCTCCATATATGTTTGGAGAACTAAATCGTCTTAAACTTGAAAAGCGGCAAAATGGTATTGACATTATTGACTTTGGCATGGGAAACCCTGACCAGCCATCCGTTAAAGCCGCCGTTGACAAACTCCAGGAAGTTATTAAAGATTCTAAGACTCATAGATATTCAGCTTCTAAAGGCATTCCTAACCTCTTAAAGGAAGTTGCTATTCGTTATGAGAACAAGTATAATGTAAAGCTAAACCCTAATAAAGAAGTTATTGCTACCATCGGAAGTAAAGAAGGCATTTCTCATATGTCGCTTGCTTTGCTTGGGCCTGGAGAGAGTGCTCTTATTCCTTCTCCTTCCTTTCCTATACATGTTTGGAGTGTAGTTTTAGCAGGTGCCAATGTAATTACTATTCCTATTGTGCATGATATGGACGCTTTTATGAAAAGTTTAACTGACACCGTTTATAACCTTTGGCCTAAACCTAAGGTTTTATATCTTAATTACCCTCACAATCCAACAGCCACTACAACATCTGTTGAACTGTTTGAGGAGATTGTTAAGTTTGCAAAAAAACAGGAGTTAATTGTTATTCATGATTTTGCTTATGCTGATATAACATTTGATGGCTATAAGGCTCCGAGTTTCTTGCAGGCTAAGGGTGCTATTGACGTTGGGGTTGAGTTTACTAGTATGAGCAAAACCTTTAGTATGGCAGGATGGCGATGTGGCTTTTGTGCCGGAAATCCGCAAATTATTAGTTATCTTGCCACGATAAAAGGCTATTACGATTATGGTATATTTACTCCTATTCAGGTTGCCTCAATTATGGCGTTGCGTTGCGATGACAATGAAGTCAACCATATTGCTAAACAGTATGCCGAAAGACGCAATATTTTAGTTGATGGCTTAAGCCGTGCTAATTGGTTTATCGACAAACCTAAAGCTACTATGTTTGTTTGGGCCAAAATCCCTAAGCCTTTTGATAGCTTAGGTTCTTTTGAATTTGCTAAGCTACTACTCGATGAGGCTGAGGTTCTTACATCGCCTGGTGTAGGCTTTGGGGACACTGGTGAAGGCTATCTTCGCATGAGCCTTGTTGAGAATAAAGATAGAATCAGACAGGCTGTTAGGCAGATTACCAAAACTATAAATAAACATTCATAAATTTACATTAAATTACATTTATTTATAACACATCTTAATGGCTCCTAGCCTCATATAATAGGCCTCTCTTACAAAAGTAAGTCTACTTTATTCTATCTTTATTTAGATATATACGCCACCAGTCAAGCTACTACCCACTCACAAACTACATGCATATAATTCTATTTCTTCTTTTTATGTCGGTTAGCTCTTCTTTTCTTCTTTCTCTTATGCTTTGCTATCTTCGCCTTTCTTTTCTTCTTTCCTGAGGGCATATCTTCTCCTTATATTTATTTTTTATAATAAGCTCCATAATAATATATATTATTCATCCCTCATAGTATAAATTTTTAACTTTTTTAAAAAACATCTTTTATCTTTTAAATATCTTTTAAATATCTATACTATTCAATATCTATTAATATCTTTTCAAACATAAAACGCTATGTAACTTATATCTTTATCTATTGTCGTGAAGCATACATAGATAGGCTGCTCTAATGGGTACTCTCTTACCAGCTTATCAAGTATAGCAAAAAACTCTTCCTTGCCTATCCCAAAATCATCTGATTCCCCTTTGTTATTATATCTTAACTCTATTACCTCTTTAAACCCTCGCTTCTTAAGATAACTTCCCTTTACCAGTAAGTGTTTTATATTGCCCAGATTAGACTTTAGCAAGTTTATCTTTGTTTCATAATCTTTATATTTTAAGCCCTTTATAGGATTTAATAAAGACCTGAAATACTCTGTCTCATTCCCTTTACTCACCTTTTATACTCCCTTTAACCCTTTAATAACTTAATATCTTCTAATATAAGCTATTTATATCCCCATAATATGTCATTCACATGTTCTATTACGTAATCTACATCATAATCACTCATAGAGGGATACAACGGTAAGGACACTACCTCTTCGTATGCATTGTTTGATACCAAAAACCTATCCTCTGCATCCTTAAACTTAGACTTATAATAACTTTGTTTGTGTAAAGGTTTAAAATGTACGCTAGCTCCTATATTTCGTCCCTTAAGTTCTTCTATGAATTTATCACGCCCCATAAGCCACCTCGGTATTCTTATTGTGAACAGGTGATTTGCATGATCTTCTTTATCCTGCAAAAAGACTATACTTTTATCTAAATAATCCCTATATCTTCTTGCTAGCTCTTTACGGCGTTTTTGCATTCTCTCAAGTTTATTTAACTGCACAAGCCCCAGTGAGGCATTAAGATTATCCATATTACATTTATAGCCTAGCTCAGTTACGTCGTAGCTCCATGAATTATTTTCCCGATACCTATTATATGCGTCTTTACTTACTCCAAAATAGCTTAGCTTTCTTCCCTTATTTATAACCTCCTCATTACTCGATACTAACGCTCCACCCTCGCCCATCGCTAGGTTTTTAGTTACATAAAAACTAAAACATGTATATTCTGAATAGTTACCTATACGCTTATTCATATATTTCCCGCCTATTGCATGTGCTGCGTCTTCCACTACCTCTATTCCATAGCGAGATGATAACTTCATGAAACCTTCTATATCACATGCCCCACCTCCAAAATGAACCAATATTATTGCTTTTGTCCTCTCTGTTATTAACTCTTTTGCCTTCTTTAGGTCTATATTTAGACTATCTTCTTCTACATCGCATAATACCAACTCAGCACCGCACCACTCAACTACATGTCCTGTTGCTACAAAAGTCCAGGTCGGTACTATAACTTCATCTCCCCTCCCTACCCCAAGCAGCAATAATGACAAATATAATGCTGAGGTGCAGGAGTCAAGCGCCAGTACCTCTATCTTTTCTCCTCCACTCCCCTCGCTTAAATAGTTAGACAACTTCCTCTCAAACTCTTTTACCATATCCCCCGTCGTCCACCAGCCTGACCTTACTACATCCGTTATTAGACTCAACTCCTTTTTGTCTATATGAGGTCTTGCGTATAATAAAAAATCTTCTCGTATCTTTAGTCTTTGTCTTTTTGACACTTCCTTAACCCCATCCTGTTTCTAGCTAGTTTATTTATAGCCACCAAATATATAACTCCCTACCCTGATGTGTGTTGAGCCCTCTTCTATCGCTATCTTATAATCATTACTCATACCCATTGACAAGTATTTACAAGAAGCACTCTCATCCCCAAACCTAAGTTCCAACTCATCACGTAACTCCCTAAGCTTTTTAAACGACCTCCTAAGCACTTTCTCCTCTTTTGTTAATACTGATATTGTCATTAGTCCCACTACTAAAAGATTATCTAGCTTTGACACCCCTAAAAATAGCTTATTAAGCCCTTCTTCTCCTATCCCAAATTTACTTCTCTCTCCCGTTGTGTTCACTTGTAGGAAAACCTTCATATCCTTTCCTTGCTTCTTGCACTCCTTTGAAAGCGCCTTTGCTGTGTGCAGGCTATCTATTGAATGTATATAAGAAAAACTCTTTACTGCATCTTGCACTTTGTTTGTTTGTAAGTGCCCTATTAAATGCCATTCCAATTCCTCTTTATATTTAAACGCTTTCGTTATCTTTGCTTTTGACTCCTTTATACGGCTTTCGCCAAATATATATTGTCCACATGCAATCGCCTCCAAAACCTCATCCTCTCCCACGTATTTTGATACCGCAATCAGCTTTATATCATGTCCTATACGATTCCTTACTTTAAGCTCCGCTATCTCTTCTTTAAGCCTTTTTAGCCTTTCTCCTATCATTATCTTTACATTACCCATATTCCTGTATGCTCTTTATACATTAAGTTTATTCTATATCCTATAATATTATATAGAACTATAAAAGACTTGGAAAATCAGTCCTTTTTGCTTACATTAACTTTTAGCTTTGTTTTAAATTAAATTTAGTCTTATCTAATTTATTTAAACTTATTGATTTTATCAAATGTTGATTTAGTATTATGGAAATTATAAAAAAGGGCCTTATTATACCCGAAGAACAACTTGTTGCTGATAGATTAAGTTCTTTACCTAACCTTTGGTGGTGTTTGGCTGGCGATAATAATAGATTCAGTTTCAAAAAGGGTGAAGGTACTCAAATTGACTTTATCGTGATAAACCCTAAGGGTATTTTCCTTATCGATGCTAAGAATGTTAGCTCCATTGAGCTTACTGATGGCGATATCATTAAATTCTATACCAAGTCAAGGCAGCAGGTTAGAAAATCTAAACAACGCAATAATCCCATTGAGGACATCATTAATGAAAAGTATTTAGCTAAAGACTGGCTTAAGGCTAAAGGTATTGCTGAGTTTATGGACTACTCTAAAAAAGATCTTAAAGTCTTTATTCATAGCTTTATTGTTCTTGCAAACGAAGATGCTATCTCTTACAAGAATTGTTCTCTTAACTCTATTAGCTATTATAACCACAAATACAAAACTTTATTACCTCTTTCTGAGCTTAATGAGAACTTCTTTAATTCCATTGCCCTGCCCTCAAACTGTAGCATACTCTCAAAAGAGGATATGTGGCTGCTTTTTAAAATATTTTACAATCCAAGCCTTTCTATCTCTCAGCTCTTTCAAGGGGCTAAGGATGACTCTGATAAACTCTTTAACGAAAAACAGGTCTTTATCGAAAAAATACGTCTTATCGAAGAGGAGCATAATGCTATACAAAGTAAGTTAAAAGACCTTGAGGGAACTAGAAATGAGCTTATTTCTTTAAATCAATCTCAGCAATCTAAAATCCAAACTTCTGAAACTAAACTACTTGAATATAAAAGCATAATAGAAAAACTTAAGCTAGAAAAGGACGCTATCGAAGAGGATAATAAAGTTTTACTTGAGATTAAAGACGATACCCTGAATTACAACAACATAAGCCTGAGCCTTGAGAATACCAGAAAACAACTTGCCCGTACCGAAAAAGAAAATAAAAAACTACAGCTTCTGGTAAAAGATAAAAGGCCTGCTTATGCTGTTAGAAAACGTTTTAAGCAATATATCCTTGCTTCCTCTTTAATCTTTTTGGCTCTAATAGCCTTTATTATATATTCTAATTTTAATAAAAACACTACCAGCTCATCACCTCTAACAAAGACCGGCTCGAATATAGCAACGATAGAACAAATATTCCCTAAAGTTAAAAACTTATTTGGAGATGATGACTTTTCAAATATTATAAGGCTTTGGGAGGCTAACTTTCCTGAAAAAACTAATATGATATCTACCAAAGACTTTCATGTTTATGATAAGATACTTTACTATATTGGCTTTGCTTATTTGAAAAATGATGAGCCTCTTAAAGCCATTAAGTATTTTGATATGTATAGCTCAATTGTTGATAGCAAGGACAAACTAAGAGATGTATATTTTTATAGAAGCATTGCGCACATAAACACCAATACCGAACTTGATAGAGCCATATTAGACCTAAAAAAAGCTTTGCAGTTAAACAAAGAGTATTTTAATAGTGATTACAAGTGGGCAGTTCAGATAATATGGAACATTGCAAACTGTAGTACCTTAATTCTAAAGACTAATGAAGAGAGTAAAAGACTGTATTACGCCAGGAACTTGGGTATAAAAGACTTTTACGCCCAAAGCGTTAAGCAGCTAAAACGTGGTAGAAACTTAGCATCTGCTAATAATGACATTAAAACTCAAGCAAAGTTTCAAATTGAGCTTGGACATATATATAACACTCGTAAAAACTACAGGCGAGCTATTGAAGAATTCAAAGTAGGCATTATATTAATTGAATCAACCGGCATTAAAATAAATGAGGAGACAATAGCAACTAAAAACGCTTTAGGAAGCACATACTCAAGTATAAAGCAAAATAACCAAGCAGCAAGATATTATACAGAGGCCCTAAACGATTTAGACAAGGCTTTTGGAATAAGCATTAATCAAAAGAAGGTTTATGAGGCACAAATAAATCGTAATCTTGGTTCATTGCTAATACGAACAAAACAATATAAAAAATCATTGCCTTATCTTGAAAAAGCGCTTTCAATTGCGCGAGAACTTGATATACCGACAAAGAATTATGAAAAGAAGTATGAGGAAGGAAAGAAGTTATATGAAGCACAATGATATAAATAAAGCTTAAATAAAGCTTAAAAATAAGATAGTATGGAGGGAAAAATAACTATGAGTAAAATAGGGGTAATGTTGTCTGGGTGTGGAGTTTACGATGGCAGTGAGATACATGAATCTGTATTAACGTTGCTTTCGTTGGACAGGCGTGGGTTTGAGATCGTATGCATGGCACCTGATATAGAGATGATGCATGTAATAGATCACTGTACGGGTGATGTTACGGAGGAAAGCCGTAATGTTTTAGTTGAATCAGCTCGGATTGCACGTGGAAATATAAAAGATGTAAAGGAGATAAGTAAAGACGATATAGACGCGCTGATATTTCCTGGTGGTTTTGGAGCGGCTAAAAATCTATGTAATTTTGCAACTAATGGTACAGAATGCGTTGTACAAAAGGATGTGGAGCGACTTATACGGGATATGCACAGAGCAGGCAAGCCTATGGGATTTGTTTGTATAGCACCTGTTATAATATCGAAGGTTCTTGGCAAGGTGAGTGTAACAATAGGCAATGATGAAGATGTATCAGGCAAGCTTAAGTTGCTTGGCAGCAATCATGTTGAATGTAGCGTAAAAGAATTTGTTGTAGATAAGCAAAACAAGATAGTAAGTTCGCCAGCTTATATGCTTGGGCAACGTATTACAGAAGTAGCAGAGGGCATAGATAAGACAGTAGATGCGCTTATGGGCTTATTAAAAAACTAGCATGTTTTTATATTAATGCCATAATAGCTTTGTCAAAAGCTAGCCAAAGTATCCAGTGCAGTTAAAAGAAGTGTTTTACGAGCTTTTTTTAAGCTTTTGGAATTAAAATACCAAACCCATTTATCATCACCGACAAAATCGCTAATAGAAAAGATAGCAGCAAGTTGACAATTTTTATTTTTATTTTGCGCAATGCCAAAAAGGACAGCACATTCCATATCAATACATAAAACACCCATATTCTTATACTTATCTATTTTGGCATAACTTTCCCTATAAGGGCTTACGACGCTTAAACAAGCACCTTTTTTATAAGCTAAACAACTCTCAGCTAAAGTATAACATATTAAATTAACTAAACAAGAAGAGCTAAACACTTTATTAGCCTCTTTATTACTTGTATCAAATGCTAATTTAGCAAGCCCCAAAAAATCGCTATCAATAAAAGAATAACTAGGGACAATAAGGCTATAGGGTTTCAAATCACTTCTAAGAGCGCCAGCAAGACCAATTAAGATAAAGTTTTTGGCCCCACAAAAGATAAGCTCTTCCAAAACCATAGAAGAAACGCTACTGCCAATAGGCAAGATAACAAGAGCAATATCACTATCTTTGTATTTGAAGAAAGCAATTTTAACATAATCTCCAAGCCAATTATAAACAGATAGTTTACTATTTGTATTAAGAAGCTTATTAATGTCGTTTAACGAAGAGTCAAAGAATGATAAAACTACATATATAGGAACCTGCTTAACGATAAAGTCATAAGATTTGCCAAAACGCTTTTTAAGCAAGGCTTCAGGAGTAATTATAGAATTATTATTATTATTAAGCTGCATACATTTTAATCTTCATATAAGAGTAGAGCCGTTAAAACAATATGAATCTAGAAGTAAAAAGTAATAAAGCATGCTTTTTAAAAAGGGTTTTAATATATTTTATTTTATTTTTGCAGTAGACCCTCGAAATAAAAGTAATAGAAAGTAGGATTGTTATTTTTGAAAAGACAATTAAAGCCAAACTTTATTTTAATACTTCTTATAATATCGTTGATATCGTGCAGCTCAAAAGAGGCGGAAAGGGAGGAAGCGCAAGAAAGGGTTAAAGGCACTTCAGAACAAGGCAACTCAGTTTTTAATAGGCAATCTTATAAAGAGAATAGAAAAAGGAAAGAAGGTAAGGAGAGGGATTACAAGGAGAGGGATTACAAGATAAACTATTATAGTAAGCGGCGTTGGTGCCCACTTAAGGATGGTTATAATTACATGAATAGTTTAGATGGGCGATTGGAGGCTAAGTTAAAGAACTATTATAAGATATATTCTATTGGTGGGCAGGTGTTAAAGGAAGAGAGTTATAAAGATATAAATACGGGACATGGGAGTTGGTTTTACTATAATGAAGATGGAGCACTTGCAAAGGAGCTATTGTATAAGGGAGGAGATTTAGAAGAGGAGTATCTATATGGATATGAGAAAAGCGGTTATAAGGGTTATAAGGGTTATAAGGGTTATAAGAAGGAAGAATCCCATTATGTATATAGGGGAGGTAAAAAGCGGCTTAGATTAAAATCGCTTTATTATTATAACAGGCTGGGTGATGGTAGGGCAGAGCTTGGGAAAATAGAGAATTACAATGCTGGGATACTGGATGAATATATAAAGTTTGAATATGATAAAAAGGGACGGGTACGTAAGAAGTCAACGTTTTTGTACAAATCTCACCTGAAAAGCTACATACTCTATAAATACGGTCTGGACAATACTTTAGAACTTGAGGAGACATACAATAGGCAAAATAAAATAGTTGAAAGGGTAGAGTATAAAATTAAATTAAGAGGAGGCAAGAAAGTATTATCAAAGAGAGTATTTCGCCGTAACTTAAAAAACAAACTTAAACTTACAACGAAAATCAACTATTCTTACAATGAAAAAGGCTTAAAGGTAAGTGAAGTTGGCTTATCAAATAGCGGAGGGAAATTAAAGAAAGATTATAATATAGTATATGGCTATGACGAGAGTAATTGTAAGGAATCCGAGAAGCGATATAACGGAGAAAATGAGTTAATAGAAAGTTTAGTGTACTAAGAAAGCGTTCTCTTTATTAAATATAGATTGTAAATGTGCTTCTTGCTGTTTAAAAAGAGTAAGCTTATAAAAGGATAAAAGTTTTTTGTTATGGAAGGATATAGCCTTGAATATGATGATAATAGACGTCATAGTATACTGATAGCGGATGATTCAAAGGTAATACTAAATTTAGTAACAAAGATATTAAATGAGCAAAACTATAATATACTAACGGCGTTAAATGGGGAGGAGGCTCTTGAGCTAATAAAAAGCACTTCTATTGACATCGTGCTTACAGACATCAATATGCCAAAGTTAAACGGCTTTAGTTTAATCGAGGAGTTACAAAATTTAGAGCTTAAGATACCTTATGTAATGATGACGGATAGCGAGATAAACCGATATTTAGAACTAGCAATTAAAAATGACGTAGGAAACATACTAAGCAAGCCAATAAATAAAGATGAGCTTCTAACAACAGTGTACAAATTGCTTTATCCTGACACATTATTTGGGCTACACAATTATCTTAAGGTAAGTAAAGATGCTATAAAAACGTTAAAGATAAAAGGGTCAAACGAGTGTTCAAAGCTGCTGCCTATGGTATTAAAGGAAGCCGAGGAAAAGACTAATTTAAGTAAAGATAGTCTGGCAAGCTTATATTTAGTATTAAACGAACTTGCAATAAACGCAATATACCATCCTCATGGATTTACAAAGGAAAAGGAAGAGCGAAAGGTTGTAGTATTAGACGATACTCAGATAGAGATAAGTTATGCTTACGATGAGAGTAAGTTTGGAATAAGCGTTACAGACTTTGCAGGGAAACTAAGTAAAGTTAAAATATTAAGCTCATTTAGAGACTTATTCGTAAGTAACGAAAAGATGCAAAAGGCGCTGGATAAAGGTGAAGACCCACTACCCTATATAAAAGATAAGGGACGTGGTTTACAAATAGCCCGAGAACTTTCAACAGAATATTATTTTAATATACAAAAAGATAAGAAAACCCAACTAATAATCCTGACAAACAAAGAAGAGCAAGAAGAAAGTCGCGGTAATAGCAGTTCAATAAAGATTAACGAGATATACTAATAAATTTATTATCTTTAAGAGTCAAAATCTAATCTTAGCAATACTTTATATTATAAATACTATGTATTATAAATACTATGTATTAATATCTGTATTAGCAATACCCTGAGAGGTGAATTAAAAATAAATGTATGATGTAATAATAGTGGGCAGTGGGCCTTCGGGGCTTTCATGTGGTTATATGTGCAAGAAAGAGGGTCTAAAGTATCTTATAATCGAGAAGGGAACTATAGCTGAGTCAATATATAACTTCCCGATATCGATGGTCTTCTTCACAACAAAGGAATTAATTGAGATAGGAGGTTATAGATTAAATATATTCAATAGCAAACCAAGCCGAGAGGAGGCTCTTAATTACTATGGTCAATTTGTACTTGATAATAAGCTAAATGTTAAAACGTATGAGGAAGTAAAGGCTATAGTGGGTGCTGATAATGACTTTGTAGTTGAGACTAAGACAAAGCTTAATGAAGAAAATAGTTATAGAAGTAGGAAGATAATAGTTGCAACGGGATCATTTGACAATCCTCGAATGTTAAATATACCGGGTGAGGGACTAAGTAAAGTATCACATTATTATAAAGAGGGTCATTTATACACAAACCAAGATGTTGTTATAATAGGTGGTAGAAATTCAGCAGTTGAGGCAGCGCTTGAGATTTACCGTAAAGGCGGACGTGTAACAATGGTCCACAGGGGTGGGGAATTTGCACATTTAAAATATTGGATAGAGCCAGACATATTAAACAGGATAAAAGAAGGGAGTATAAAGTGTTACTACAGTGCAAATGTTAAAGAGATAAGGATAAATGAAGTTGAGATAGAATTAGGGCATGGAAAGGATATTACACTTAAAAAGGATATTACACTTAAAAACGATTTTGTATTAGCACTTACTGGTTATAAGCCAAGTTTGGAGTTACTTGAGAAGCTAGGGGTTGTAATAGATGAGAAGACATTGGAGCCTGAATTTAATGCTAAGACATATGAGACTAATATATCTGGAGTATATGTTGCAGGAGTAATAGTTGCAGGTAATAACTCAGGCATAGTATTTATAGAGCAAGGCAGATTCCATGGAGAGTATATAATACCCAATATTGCAAGGATCATAAAAGAAGATGTTAAAAAGGTAACAAAATAAAAAAAGAGACAACCTGCTTAATTTAAAAAGACTGGTTGCCTCTTTATAAGGAACGCTACAAAGAGAAAGTCGTCGGTTTAAAGAAAAAGATTAGACATTTTCTATACAAGAAGTAAAAAAGTAGAAATTAAAATAGAGGTTAAAATAGAGATTATAGAAAAGGCATGCTTAAAACCCAGATTTAATTACCTCATAAAAGATGTCATGCCAAGTGCTATTAGCACTTTTAGCGGCTTTTTCTAATCCCTTTTTAAGATAATAGGCTGACTCATAACGATATCCTAACCTATTAAGCTCAAAAGCTATATCATGATAATTAAAATAGTTCTTTGGGTTATCAGAAATTATGCTATTAAAAAGCTGTTTTGCCTTTGAAGCATTTCCTAAAGCTAGATTACAAATGGCAATATTTCTTATAATAAAATTATTTCTTTTAAAAGCTCGTTTACTTTTGTTGTCGTATAAAAGATATGCATCAAGGAGCTCTAATGCCTTTTGATACTTACTAAGCCCCATATACCGAATAATAAGCCTTTCAAAAATGTTGTAATACGAAACACAAGGATTATTCATATCACGTTTTAGCATATTAGAATATACGCTAGAAAGCTTTTTGGTAACAGCAGCAGTATTATAGCTCTTTAGATATTGCTTTAGGCTTATGGCCAAAGGATCTAAATCTTCTTCTGATATGGAATTTATATCAAGGGAAAGAAGCTCATCTAATGTCATTAAAGATATGGCATGCCAACCTTCACTATAATCTATATCTTTATTACTCATAGTATGGCTTAAACTTTGTCTTTTGATAAATCTTCTTTTTTATCATCTATAAACATATCATCTAAAACATATCATCTAAAACAAAAGCTTTATCCCATATTGATTCTATATTATAGTATTCTCTTGTTATTTGTAGGAAAAGATGTACTACCATAAATCCAAAATCTATAAGTAACCATGGGTTGTCGCTACCCTTTAATGAGTTTAGCTTCTTTACGTCAAACTCTCTTAACATATTTTCTAAATGACGGGCAATAGATCTTAAATATACTGTAGAATCTCCGCTTGCAACTATTGCAAAGTCATATACACCGCTAATATGCTCAACATCAAATAATCTTACATCATGTGCTTTCTTTTCTATAAGAAAACTTACAGCTTTATAGGCAAGCTCTTTCGCCTGATTTTTGTCCATACATTCTAAATAATATTATAATATGAGCTATCTTTATAATAGGCTCTTTTAAATTTTAGAGTACAAAAGCTTTTTGCTTATCCTTATCCTTATTCTCAGTTAAAAGAATAGCTGCAAGTACTCCTGATATTGCTCCAAACAAATGCCCTTCCCAAGAAATATAACTTTGTCCTGGGGCAATCCCTTTAATAAAGGTATTGGCAAATGATGCGAGAACTCCTAGAATCTCATCACTATCGAAAGGTACAAAACCATGTATAATAAAGCTATAACCCAGAAAAACACTTATCGTGCCTAGCAACGCTTTAAAATTTCGTCTTATTATTGAACCTAATAGTAAAAACGATAATAACCCAAATATAAGGGTACTTGCTCCTATATGATTTGAACTCCTGCCAAATAGCCATACCAAAAGTCCGCTTGTCAATATTATAAAGACAAACACTTTATAGGCTATGTCTTTATAGAAGATTAACGTTATTGGTAGCAAGAATAACAAAAAGATACTGTTATTTATTATGTGCATTGCATTCTCATATAAACTAGCATGCAATAACGGAGATAACAAAACCCCTATAAGCCCTCGCAGCTCTCGTGGTATAATCCCATATTGATTTATATCGTAGAATAAATTGACTAGCGCAAATACCCACATAAGAAATACAAAGAATAGCGCAAATCTTATCTTTTCAAACATATTTAATTAGCCTATATTCTATTTTGATTATAGCTCCTTAAATATATATATTTAACTTTAATCTGCGTAATATTTAAATGTATGATTTTATTTATGCTTGTTTATTTATGCTTGGGCTTTACGTTTTTTACCGTCTTTTTCAAAAAGTGGGGAAGATATTAGAAAATCTGCAGTCGCTCGATTACAGGCTATTGGTATATCATAAAGTACTGCCAGGCGAAGTAACGCTTTTACATCTACATCGTGCGGTTGTACGCTTAGTGGATCCCAAAAAAAGACCATTAGATCAAGCTCGCCTTCTGCAATCATTGCTCCTACCTGAGAATCGCCTCCCTTTGGCCCGCTCAATAATACATTAACATCAAGTCCTACTTCGCTTACAACTAAATTACCCGTTGTCTTCGTTGCCCAAATGTCGCATTGGGCTGAGAGCGTCCCTCTATTAAAATGTGCCCACTCAACCATATCTTTCTTTTTTGAATCATGTGCTACTAAAGCTATTTGCTTCTTTTCTACCTTCTTTTCTACCATATGAAAATTTATTCTCCTAAAATATAGTGGCCTTTCTATAACACCACATTATAATCATTTTTAATTAATACGCATAGGCTATATAACAAAATCCTTTCTACTCCTACTCCCCATTATCCTCTCCTAAATAAGATTTATAAAGTCAAACTTTATTTATAACACATACTATAGCATATAAATAAACAAAATAAACATTTTATTAGTAAGTTTATCAAATGAATATTTATTTAGATTATAATGCAACCACACCTATTCATCCTGATGTCAAAAAGGTCTTAATAGATTCATTAAATATTTATGGCAACCCTTCAAGCCTTCATGACATTGGCAAACAGGCTCTCTTTAAAATAGAGGAAACCAGAGTTAACATTAAACAATTTATTAACGCAAGGACTAAGGACCAAATTATATTTACAGCATCTGCCACCGAGGCTAACAATATCATTATTAAAGGGCTTTTATTAAAATACATAAATGAAACTAAAAAACCTCATCTAATAACATCCTCTATAGAACATCCTTCTGTATTAAATACTTTTAAGTATCTTGAACAATTAGGCTTCCCTGTCACATTTGTAAATGTCAACAAAAACGGTATTGTTGACTTAGTTCAACTTGAAAACTCTATACAGCAAAATACTAAGCTTATCTCTATACATCTTGCTAATAACGAAATCGGTACTATACAGCCTATTAAACAAATTATTGCTATTGCCAAAAAATACAATATCTTAGTACATAGCGATGCGGTGCAGGGACTTGGTAAAATTAAAATCGATGTTAAAGACTTACAAGTTGACTTTATGAGCTTTTCTTCTCACAAGGTTTATGGGCCTAAGGGCCTTGGCTTTTTCTTTGCTAATAAAAAACGTCTATTATCTCCTATAATGCAAGGCGGTGGACATGAGTTTAATATTCGATCTGGTACCGAAAATACTATCGCTATAATTGCATTTGATAAATGTATTTCTTTACTTTCTAACAATATGGACCCAGTCAACAAAAGAATAAAAGTATTAAGAGATTTATTAGAAGAAGGTATTATAGACGTATTCCCCAAAGCTCGTATAAACGGTGATAGGACTTTACGATTACCTAACACCATTAGTGCAAGTTTCTACCCCATCGAAGCTAATGCCATTATGCTTTCTTTAAATGCTCATGGTGTTTATGTTTCAACAGGTTCTGCTTGTTCTAGCAAGCAGCAAAGTTCTTATGTTTTAAAAGCTCTTGACAAGCAAAATGATGACTTCATTCACAATGCTATTAGATTTAGTTTGGGCTATGATACTTCTAAAGAGCATATCATTTATACTATTAAAACCCTTTCTAAGACTATTAAAGAACTTCAACAGTTTATATGATGCCTCTAAGCTACTATCCTCTCCTACTAAGGCTACTTTAATTTGTACTTTTTATTGAACTTTTCAACTCGTCCGGCACTATCTACTATCTTTTGCTTGCCTGTATAAAACGGATGGCAGTTTGAACATATTTCTACAGTAAGACTTTCAACCGTAGAACCTGTATGTATTTCATTGCCGCAGGCGCACTTTATTACTGCTTCATAATATCTTGGATGTCCTTCTTTCTTCATTATTTATTTGCTCCCTTATCTATTTACTTTTATATTTTATATGCGTTTATCCTACCCATTACTCATAGACTTAAGAAACAAACTGTTATCCTTAGTTTTACCCATCTTCTCAAGCAACAATTCCATAGTTTCTATATTCGTCATAGAATTAAACACTTGTCTTAATATCCACATCTTTTGTATCTCTTCCTCGCTTAACAACAATTCTTCTTTTCTAGTTCCACTCTTTTTTATGTCTATTGCAGGGAAAAGACGCCTTTCTACCATCTTCCTATCTAAATGCACTTCCATATTACCAGTTCCCTTAAACTCTTCGAATATTACCTCATCCATACGGCTACCTGTATCTATAAGCGCCGTTGCAAGTATCGTAAGACTACCCCCTTCTTCTGTATTTCGTGCCGCGCCAAAAAATCTCTTTGGCTTTTGTAATGCATTAGAATCAACCCCTCCCGACAACACCTTCCCGCTCGTTGGTACCACCTGATTATACGCCCTGGCCAAGCGAGTTATACTGTCAAGCAATATTACCACGTCCTTCTTATGCTCAACAAGCCGTTTTGCCTTGTCCAGCACCATCTCTGCTACTTGTACGTGCCTTTGGGCAGGTTCGTCAAATGTTGAACTTATTACCTCTCCCTTTACCGTTCTTTGCATATCTGTTACTTCCTCTGGCCTCTCGTCTATCAGCAACACCATAAGTATTACTTCAGGGTGATTCGCTGTTATGGCATTTGCAAACTCTTGTAAGAAGATTGTTTTCCCCGTCCTTGGCGGTGCTACTATTAAACCTCGCTGCCCTTTCCCTATAGGTACCAATAAATTCACTATCCTTGTTGAGAATTTCTCCGTCTGCCACTCTAGATTAAGTCTTGATTGCGGATACAATGGCGTTAGATTATCAAATAGTATTCGTTGATTTACTGTCTCGGGACTATCAAAATTTACTTGCTCAACTCGGAGTAATGCAAAAAACCTTTCATTATCTTTTGGCGGCCTTACTTGTCCTGCTACTGTATCTCCCGTCTTAAGTCCAAATAGCTTTATCTGCGACGGCGATATATATATATCATCCGGACTTGATAAATAATTATAAGTCGGAGACCTCAAAAAACCATACCCTTCTTGTAAAACATCTAATACTCCACTTGCAAATAATGCTCCGTCTCGCTTCGTCTGCGCTTCTAATATTGCGTATATTAAATCCTGTTTTGTTTTTGTATTTATTCCCTCAACCCCCAATACTCGTCCAAGTTGTGTTAGCTCTGATATTGTCTTTTTTCCGATTTCTGATATGTCTAACTTTTCTGGTAGATAGTTTGAGCCCTGCCCCCCAACATGCCCACTCTTCTTTACCCGTGCCACCCGATTTGTTACCTTTACACTCTCCTTCTCTTTCCCTTCCTTCCCTACATCTTCCTTTCCTACACCGTGTCTTAATGAATTTGAATTGTGACGTGTCCCCCCTCCGTACCGTTTCCCTTCTACATTACGATTGTTCATATTCTACCTTTCCTTATTTTCTCTTTTGTTTTTTTTATTTAAATTACGCTTAACGTTCTCTATAGCCTGTACTATAGACTTATGTTTGTTTGATTTTATTGACTGCAGCCTTTTTATATATAACACACATATTCTAACATCTATACTAACAAGACGCTTAATGCACTTCTATATACTCCTCTACACATTTGCACAACCACCTTTATATCCACTATTTGATTTATATTATTTTCTGAAGATTCCTATTTGATAACGAAAGCTTAGTTCCTATTTAGTTCCTCTTTTAATCACATGCCCCGCATCTAAGCATTATCTAACTATAATCTTTTTTCCCTATTATGACAACGATTTCCTCAAAAATTCTTTTGTATACTTTAAGCTTTTCAAGGACTTCGTATTCTAGTAAATCACATAATAACACTATGTCCTTCTTTATTAAACTATCTGATATCTCTTCTAAAAGACCAGCAAATCCCTTGTTTACTTCTTCTAAACCATCAAACTCACAATCTCTATCTAATTCTCCATTAAGCCCCACAAGCTTATCTGATACTACTAAATCATTTAATAAACTTTCCATGAAATATAATAAGTTCTTTATTTCAAGATAACCTTGTGCCTCTCGTCCAGTGTGTAATGTATAACCTATTTGCGGAATTACACCTATAAACGAACATAGTGTATCAACTATATCATTTAACACCTTTTTTACTATTAATACATTTTCTTTGTCTATTTTATCTGCTCTATAAAAATATACTCGCTCTACTATCTTCGGTAGATAGTTTAATAAGGATTCTAAGTTCTTCTTTACCTTTAAATCTAATAGCTCCTTGAATACTATAGGATTATATTTATAGCTTTCAAGCTCTACTATTAATACGTTATTCTTTGATACAATGTCGGATAGCGATTTGTCTTTGTCAAATAATAAATCTAACTTTATTTGCAGTATCCGGGCACTATTTAAAAGAACATCGTTTATCCATTTTAGACCCTCTATTACTTCATCTTTATTTGTTGGACTTAGATATCGCTCCTCTCCTGTCTCATTTCTAAACCTTTTTATATAGCCTTCAAGCTCTTCTAATAAATTTAGGGCATAGTCTCCATGTCCTACTGTGCTTATTTCAAGCTTATTTGTACCTTCTATTAACCGCTCCTTCAACCCTTCTTTATCTGTTGCATATATTGCATCCCCATCTGCCTCGATACGCTCTATAAGCTTACTGTCCTTCAATAGCCACTCCTCTAAATATTCTACCACCTCAAGCAAATTCTTCTCTGCCTCTATCTTATAATCTAATTTACTCCCTTCTATCAATATCTCCATATCTTTTACTTCTCCGCTTCCTTTAAAATCCTTTCTTTATCCTTTTTTCGCCTTATCCTTTGCGGCTTGTTTTATTCTTATCGGCCAAAACTCTTAAATATACCGTCAAATCTCTTTCTTGTGTCTTTTGAACGCTTCCTTATACCTTTTAGCTTCTCTATCTTTACTCGGAATTCATTTAGCTTCTTCTCAACTCGTTTATTCTCTGACTCTTTACGGCTTTTTAACCTCTTTGTCTTCTCCTCTAAATTCCTAAGCCGCACCTCTATCGGACCCAAATACGTCCGCCCATCGGCTCCTCTCATTGTTCGCTTTATATAAGGTTCTAATATCTTTACTGTCTCTACTGCTATCCCGCGATCTCGTAAAGTGCTCCCCTCTTGGGCATGCGCAAATAGTTCCTTTATCTCTTTGAAATTCTCTTGTAAGCTGCTTTTTAACTCAGCTTTTCTTACATATAAATAAGCTCGTTTTAAAGTGTCTGTGTCTACTACCGCGTTTACTCCCGATTGTGTGCTGCTTACTCCTATTTGACTTAAAAACTTTATCTTGTTTCTACTTAATCGCTCATAGGGTGTGCTTACCATTACTTCCCTTATTCGGCCCCTTATTGACCTAATTAGTTGTCTGTCTTCTATTACTCCCTTATAATATTCTCCCGAGAGTTTGGCATATTCTCGCTCCTCGTAACTCTTTATCTTATGTTCTTCTTCCTCCTTTAAAAGCTCCTCTAAACTCCGCCTCGGTACGTAGGTTGTTACATTCCTTATATATAACATCACATTATTATATTCGTCTATAAACTTCTCTATCTGTTCTACTGTAACATCGTAATCCCTGTACAGCTTCAGTTTGCCGCCCTCTTCTGTTGCGCTTTTTACCTCTAGGACTACTCCCTTAAGAAGGTCTTCTATGTTATTTCTATCACGCGTTATTAATACTCCGTTAAACAATATTTTTGCATCTTGGGCTTGCTCTATGAAATTATATTCACCGCGTTGCTTATTTGCATATGGATCGTATATTCTTATATTTTTTATCTCCAATTTACGATCCTTATATCCATTCTCAACTACTAGCCCTTGGATATATGCTCCCCTCGCGTATTTTAAACCGTCCTTTTTTAATCTACTCTTTTCTACATCTATTAATATTTCTTTATAGCCTTCTTTATAGCCTTCTTTGCTTTTTGCACCCCTTATTAGACCTTTTTTTACCTTTCTAAAACCTTTTAGCACATGCTTTGCTAGTATAGTATCTGCGTCTTTACCTACAAATTTAATCGATACCTCATCCGTTACCACTTTCTCTCCCTCTTTTGACAATGAAGTTTTCCCTCCTCTTTCCAACTTCTTTGCTTCATCTTCAAACTTTTGTATTAGTGGTTTCGTATATAGCCTTATATGGCCTACCCTTACACTATCTATTGCTCCTACTGCTTCCTTCTCTTCTATCCCTTCCCCTGTCCCCTTCCCATCACCTTTCCCCCCATTACCTCCCTCCTTCTCTTTCTCTTTTACAAGTACTCTTACCTCTCCTTGCATAACTAAACTCTCTTTATACCTTATTGGCAAAAAACTCAAAAGCAACTTACTCTCCTCATTAAGTCTAATCCCCCTCTCTCCCAATACCCTATAGCTGCCCTCAAGCTCCTCTTTCTTCAGGTTTACAAGATTTAGGTAATCTTTCTCATCTATATCCTTTTCCTTCTTAAAAAATCCAAGCCCCTCCAAGAAATCCCTCCCTCCTTCTAATACTAAAGAGTTTTTTAACCCTGTATTTTGTCCCTCAAGTAAGAGTATCTCATATTCATCGCTTAGCTTCGTTATACTCGATTTATATAGCTTATTTGCCCTCTTTGACAAAAGCTTATCTAAATCTTCTAACGTTCCCCCTTTAAAATTTATGCTTACTTCATCATTATTGCCGCCCTTTATCTTAAATATACCTCCCGGAATACGTGCTCCCCGCTTTAGCTTTTTACTTGCTATTATATCTTTTTTCGCTATCTCTAAAACATGTATTTCATGTTCTCCGACAGTAAGCGAGGACGGCTTTGTTGTTGCTTCGAAACTACCAGGTTTACTGCTTTTTGACAACATCTTGTTAAATGGCGATTTTGTCGGATCGTATAACTCCTTTGCTTTCTCATTAAATATATTAAGGCGGCTTTTAAACCCTTCCCAGGCTTCGCTTTCGCGCTTTGTAAGCAGTAGATTTACTTCTATAGGGTCAAGTGTCCGCTTGCGCATCTTATCTTCATATTTGCTTATCTGTTTTTCATAGTCAAAATCATCTTCACCGAATAAGAAGCCGGTAAATAAAAATAGTAAGAGTAATACCACTACTCGCTTTACAAGCTTTACAAACAATTCTATTAAGCTCTTTTTTAAACTTACTTTTGATTCTGCTTTTTGGCTTTTTACTTGCACCATATTTAATTATTTATTTTGCTTCTTATTTATTTGTTCTTAAATCTCAAAGAATGTTTTTGGATTCCTTCTCTTGCTTCTCTTGCTTCTCTTGCTTCTCTTGCTTCTATTTCGTATTTCGGCAGGATCTTTATTTAGTATAGTATTAACTGTATTAACTATAGTATTATCTCCTGCCCTGTTATCATAACTATTTTACTTATTATTTAATAATATGACAACAAGGCCTTATATTCTTACTTTAAAACGACTCTAGCTTTTTTCTTAAGCCCTTCTTAACTTCTGTTTAGCCATTAGTTTAAAAGTCGCAGAACGTTTTGTGAACGACTGTTTGCATGACCAAGCATTACTGTGCTACTTTGACTTAGTATCTGTTGTCTTACAAATTCTATTGACTCAAGAGCCATATCTGCATCCCGTATAAGAGATTCTGCTGACTGGATGCTTTCTGCTCCCACCATGTTACTTTTCATCGCATGTTCAAGACGATTTTGGTATGCTCCTAGATCTGCTCTTTGTTTTGAGATCTTGAATAATGCCTTGTCT
Organism: Sipunculus nudus; assembly: GCA_026874595.1. Lineage (NCBI taxonomy): Eukaryota > Metazoa > Annelida > Sipuncula > Golfingiida > Sipunculidae > Sipunculus > Sipunculus nudus. Next base: position 1,067,818 of record JAPPUL010000096.1, read on the forward strand.
AAATGTATTATTGACCGGTTTGCTTTGTCTTGCGTACTTAGATTTAAACTGCTTCCTGTTGCCGCACCCTTAAGCCCAAGTCCTTTGGCTGTCATTGTTCCTATATATACTCGCTCTCGCTGATCCATATTACCTCCTACGTGAAACCACATACTTGCAGGTGCATTAGACAATGCCGTTCCTCGGGCAAATCGGCCTGTTAACATATTTAATGTGTTAAATTGTCCGTGCGATGCTATTCTGTCTACTTCGTCTATCAGTTGTTCTACTTCAGATTGAATTTGTAATCTATCTTCATCTGTATATATTCCATTTGCCGACTGAATTGCAAGTTCTCTAAGCCTATGGAGTATGTCTTGACTTGTTTGTAGATAGCCTTCTGCTGTTTGAATGAACGATATGTCGTCTGATATGTTTCTTACTGCTTGATTTAAACCACGAATCTGCGAGCGCATCTTCTCTGATACCGCAAGCCCTGAGGCGTCATCTCCTGCACTGTTTATACGAAGCCCGCTTGATAGCCGCTTTATTGTTTTGTCAAGTGCTATATTGTTTAGCTTGTAACTTCGGTAGCTGTTTATTGCACTTAGGTTATGATATATTACCATTGAGCGTTCCTCCTTGAAGTAATTCTACATGCTTCCATGCAATTACTTGTTTTTAAAGTTCCTTATTGCTTAGATATCTTGCTTACTCTCTACAGACATCTTGGCTGTACTGTCATCGACTTGCTCTTTTCCCTTCTTTAATCTCAACTATAATATTTTTTAACTACTGCTCTTTTTTTTTACTCCTTTTTCGTACCTCCACCTTCTCTATTTAATTCTAGTCCGCCTCTAGTCCGCCTCTAGTCCGCCTTCCGCTACTGCTTTTTTAGCCCTCCTTTTAATCCTTTCTCTTTCTCATCCTCTACTGCTTGCGTCTGTACTACTTCATCCATATTGCCTTTGTCTACCCCTTTGTCTACCTCTTTTTCTTCTATATCCTCTTTTATATCCTCTTCTATATCCTCTTTTATATCCTCTTCTATATCCTCTTCTATATCCTCTTCTATATCCTCTTCTATATCCTCTTCTATCTCTCCTTTTATATCCGCTCCGCCTACCTCCTCTTTATAAGCTCCTTCTACTTCAGTTTGAAGCTCCTGTTCCTCCTGTGTATCCTTATCCTCTTGTTCTGGTTCGCTCTCAAGACGCTTTATCTCCGCTATCATCGACCTTCTACTCCTATAGTCACGCGAAAGCCTTACATATTCTTTATAATTCCTTAACGCCTCTGCTTTATAATCCAAGCTTATATAAGCTCTCCCTCTGTACAAATATGCGTAGGCATAGCTTTTATTTACTGCTAGGTAGTTTGTAAAGTCCTCTATCGCTTTTACATAGCGACCAAGACGATAATTCGTTAAGCCTCTTATATTATATAAGTTTGTTATATAATCCGGATTGCTTTCTAACACTTCATCAAAAATCGCAAGTGCTTCCATATACCGTTTCGTATGGTAATTGCATAAGCCTATATAATATCTTATCTTCAATATTCGACGCTTACTCTTTTTTACAGAAGACCCAAGATATATATTTAAATCCGACAACGACTCCTCATATTTACCTATCTTCAACCGCGCAACCCCTCTACCATAATACGCTGGTATATACCTTTCATCTATTGCAAGTACTTTGTTATAGGCTAATATCGCCGATGTGTAATCTCTTTGTTTCTCGTATTCTATCCCTTGTCTCATGTATTTTCTAACTTCTATATTATACATGCCCAAGCTTATCTCAACACTTAATAACACTATGACAATTATTAGCAGTGTCCCTAGTCTTTTCATCTTTGTCTACAAAACCCCATCTTTTTTTTATTTACTCCAAACTTAGCCCCACTTACAGCATTCGTCAATTACTTTACTCTTTATCTAATTAAAAATTATATTTTTATGCTAACTACCTTCACCCTTTATCTTCCAATCAGTTAAGAGAATCTTATCTGCAATATCTGTAATTTTGTAATTAGTTAAATAATATTTAGTTTTGCCCTCTTTAGTTTTGCCATATTCTAATTTATTTTTGCAACTTTCTTTATTTCCATTATATTTTTAGTTTAGTTCTTTTTTAAACTTTGATTTATTTTATAGCTTTTGTACTATTTTATTTAGTTTGAGTTAATACATTATCCTTTGTATATTAACATTCGATTTTATGGATAGGTGATTTATGAATAATAGTTTTGCATCTTACAATGAATCTAAAGCATTAGAAAACAATAATTCAAGTAGCATGAATAATAAAAGTAACAAGCAAAATTCTAAAACTATTAAGGCTCTTAAGTTTGCTATCAGTAATATTATAGATGATGAGACTTTGCCATATTTTGTCTATAAAAAAAAAACTATCCTTCGGTATCTACTGCTGGCATTGGATAATGTTTGTAGTGACTTTGAAAAGTACGATATTGTTCTTATTAAAATAAAACCTCTTCAAGATATCGGTTGGTCTCAAATACAAAGTATTCGTCGCCAGATATTAAAAATTTCTAAACTAATACCGTCTGTTGCTTTTATTGAAAGAGCCGGTCTTAAAGAATACTATTTGGCATGTGCTTGTAACGAAATCTATTTAACTCCATCTGCCACCTTGGATATAATTGGTATTCAAGCTGAGGTTTACTTCCTTAAAGATTCTCTTGAGCACATTGGCGTTGGAGCGGACTTCGTTAGTACCGGACCTTATAAAACCTTTGCTGACTCATTAACTCGTAGCTCTATGTCTGATGAACACAGGACTATGTTAAAAAGCATTTTAAAGAATTATTTAGACGAGATTAGTAAGGATATAAGTAATGCAAGGCCCTCAATTACGAAACCTTTTAACGAACTAATTCACGATGGTCCCTTTACTGCACATGAGGCTCTAGAGGCTAAGTTAGTTGATAAACTTATTTATCAAGAGAATATTGATTCCTACCTTAAGGAACGTTTTAATAAATCTAAAGTCAAAGATATTCCTATCAATTTGCCTAAACGTAAAAAATGTATCCTAAAAACCTCTAAAAGCGTTGCCATTCTTTATGCTCAAGGTAATATTTTGGATGAGAGCTCTCAAAAAGAGGCTCGCTATGATACAATAACTCAAAACTCATTTTTAAGAAGCCTTAAAAAGATTCGTAAGAATAAGCGAATTAAAGCTTTGGTAATCCGTATTGACAGTCCGGGAGGCAGTGCTATAACTTCTGATATAATTTGGAATGCTGTTAGGAAGACTTCCGAGGCTAAACCTGTTATAGTTTCTATGGCTAATGTTGTTGCTTCTGGCGGTTATTATATTGCGGTTGCTGCTAAGGAGATCTTTGCTGAGAGTATGACCATTACAGGTTCTATTGGCGTTGTCTCAGGAAAGCTTTATTTCTCTAAGCTTTTAGATAAATTATTAGTCAAAAGAGATACTGTTGCACTCGGTGATAACTCCGATATTTATTCTCCTTTTTCTCCATTCACAGAACAACAAAAACAAAAATTAACTAAACATACTTTTGATTTTTATTATAAAACTTTCCTTGAAAAGGTGGCAAAAGGCCGTAACCAAGATATTCAAGCTATTGAACAATTTGCTCAAGGTAGGGTCTTTACTGGTGGGGATGCTCTTAGTTATAAACTAATTGATAAGGAAGGTGGCCTTCTTGAGGCTTTAGAGGCTGCAAAACAACATGCTAATATTCCATCTGATGACAAAGTTAATTACCTTATTTATCCTAAAAGAAAGTTTAGTTTGTCTTATATGTTTTCTGACACGTTTGCAGGCAACGCTCTAACTTTAAAGCATAAAACTATTAATATGATTAATTATATCTCTTTAAGTAAGCACAATGCTTTGTATATTATGCCTTGGCATATCAAAATAGATGATTTTAATTAATAGGTGTAATACCTTTTAGTTTAGTCCTTAAAATAAATTTACTAGTTAAAAAAGAGGTTAATATGCAATTAAAAGCAATCGAAGCTGATATTCTTAAGCTTTGTAATGATTGCCTTTCTATTAAAAACACTATGTTTCAAAAAGCGGAGATTAGTTTCTCTTGCTATGTTGGCGGAGGACGACAATACCATTCTGAAGAGACAAATCCTTACAGACGAACCATATATCTAGGACGAGATTCAGCTCGATACAATAACGTTCCTGAGGATGTCGTTGACCTTAATGAAGTATATTTCCTTTATAAGCGAGATAAAGGGCTTTTTGATTGGCCTGATAACTACTTCCATGACCCTTTTAAACTAAGTGTTGAAGCTCTTGCCAAAAAAGAAAAGTTCCTTATTATCGATTATGAGAACATCAAGAACAAAAGCTATTATGGTCTGCTTTATGAGCAGTTTATAAAGCAAATTAACGATATTAATAACTTGACTATACGATTTGTTAAGCTAATATAACTTTTTCGTTAAATAAAATATTATATAAATAAAATATTAACTTTTCTCTTGATGATAACTTAACATATTTATATATTTGTTCCTTTCTGGAAAAACGTTTTAGGATATTTATTTTTAGGATATTTATAATGAGTAGAATATGTTTTATATGTAATAAAGGTACTCGGTTTGGCAATACTATTAGTCATTCTCATAGAAAAACTAAAAGAACTTGGAAGACCAATTTAGTTTATGTTAGAGCTAAGATTAATAACTCTATTAAAAAAATTAGAGTCTGTACTAGATGCCTTAGAAGCAACAAAGTTCAAAAGGTTATTACTTCTAAGGAGCATCTTCCAACTTAGCTTCAAGCTAAGCTAAGTTTGCTCTTGCTTTTTTCATTCTAACATAATTATTAAACTTAGCTTATATCCATTAAGCTACTAACTTCTTTATTTAGTTTCTTTATATCTATTAAGCTTATTCTAACAAAATGATTTGTATTCAAATTGCTCTTATGTGCGTATGTTGCCATATAACTTGATGCCTCAAATAATGAAGAGTCGCTTGAAATTATATCCATACACCCAAATAATGATAAGGAAATCTCATTATAACCTAAATCTAATATCTGCCCTTCTCTCATAAGCTCTTTTAATTCTTCTATACTACTTTCATTTGAGAGCTTTTTAAAAAACGATTCTATATAATAACGCGTTTGCATATCTTTTATAAATTCTACAAATGTTTTTCCTAGTATTCTCTGTCTTGATACTTTGAGTGCACGTCCAAATGATGGGTTAACGTCTATTATTAGTCCATTTAAACTCGTTATACAATGCATTACAGGCGTTTTTTCATATAAATTAGAAAAGTCATTATTTAATCGCTCAAGACCACTTATACGCAAATCTGTACGCTCTTTTATAAGCTCTAATTTGCTTAAAATCTCATCTATCTCATCTCCTTTCTCTTTATAGAATATACCCTCTCTCCTAAATATCTCCTTATAGCTCTTTTCAAGGTAATTTATTACATCACGTGGCCCCCTAGAAAAATATACTGTTGCATATATTATAAGTAGGCTAAAACAAAGTCCTAGCAATAATATACCATACAAGAGCTCAGTTGCATATAACTCATATAAATAACTATTTGATAAAACATATTTTGCACTCTTATAGATTATTGCTACAAACGATATGTATATAAATAAGTAAGTTAGTAGCATCTTTTTTCTAAGACTTAGATTATTAAAATATTTTACCACCTTTTCAAGATTACTCAAATACTAAACTCCTTTAGTCCTATAATAGCCCTATAACTATTTAGGCATTGTATGGTTTTATATCTTAAAAAATATACAAAACTATATATCTTTAAAACAAACTTAGCTATAAATAAATTATAGCATTTTTTATTATCATTTAGTTATCATATATTTATCTGGTATTTAATGCTTTGAACCACTTGTTTAATGCTTGTTTTTTTGTTTATGATTTACTTATATTTTTTTTACCATGCATATATTTTTGCAATACATTCGGGATATTTACACTGCCATCTTTTAACTGGTAATTTTCAAGTATCGGGATTAGTATTCGAGGAGAGGCTATCGCTGTGTTATTTAGGGTATGTACATATTTTATAGACCCATCCTTATCTTTATATCTTATGTTTAATCGTCTTGCTTGAAATTCATAGAACGATGAACAAGAATGTGTTTCCCCATATCCACCCCTTGAGGGCATCCATACCTCTATATCGTGTTTTAATACCTGCCCAAGACCTATGTCGCCGGTACACGATAATACTACTCTATACGGTAAATCAAGCGCTTTTAGTATGTCTTCTGCGTTCGTTAATAGCTCCATATGTAAAGATTTCGACTCCTCTACATCATTTCTACCAAGTATTACTTGTTCTACCTTTTGAAATTGATGTATCCTATATAAACCTTTGTCTTTACCATATGTACCCGCCTCTCGCCTATAGCAACTTGATAAGCCCGCCATCCTAATCGGTAAATCTTTATAATTCAAAACCTCCCCTGCATAATATGAGGCCATTGGCACTTCTGAGGTCCCTATTAAATATCTCTTATCTTTTTCTATATGATAGCTTTGTTCCTCCCCTATCGGGAAATAGCCTGTCCCCTCCATAATCTCGCGTTTTACCATGTGGGGCACTATATATGGTCTAAAGCCTCGACTACACACTGTGTCCATTGCAAAATTAAGCACTGCAAGCTCAAGTTCTGCTCCTTCATTCTTTAGATAATAGCTTTTTGTCCCTCCTACTTTTACTCCTCGCTTTATATCCAATATATTTAATTTCTCGCCTAGTTCTATGTGATCTTGCATTGCAAAATTAAACTCTTTGCCTTTTGAATAACGTCTTATTTCTACATTGTCTTTGTCATTATCTCCTATAGGAACTCCTTCTAATACTATATTTGGAACTCGTAACATCAAATCTTTATACTCTGTTTCAAGAGTCTTTAGCTTAGGTTCTTTTTCTGATATCTCATCCCTTATATCCTTTCCTCGCTCTATTAAAACCTCCTTATCCTCAAAAGAATTATTACCCATCTCTTTAGAGATCTTATTCCTTTTATTCTTTAATTCTTCTATTTCCTTTATTATCTCTCTACGCTTTTTATCTACTTCTAATAAGCGCTTTATTGATACCTTTACCTTCTTTGCCTTTGATACCTTTTCAAGCTTTTCCCAATTACGCCTTATATACTCTATACTTACCAATACTTCTTACCTCGTTTTATTTTATATGGGATTTATACTAGATTTATATTATAAGATTAATTTAATAAAAATAACTCTTTCTTTGAAATTCATTACCTTTTCTAATATTTATATTTAAGATACATGAAGCCTATTTAAATCATTGTTTCAATTATCTTTCTTTAGGATTACCTTTATATGGATTCAAGCTTCTGTTTAGCCTCGTTTTATATTTAAATGTGTTCATACTTAAATGTGTTCATACTTAAAAGAAGCTACTTGCTTTTTTTAACTTGGGATAAACCCTCTGAGTTTTCTATTTGATTATTTTTATGAGGAGAAACTTTATGCTTATCTCTAACTCTATTTATAAATCTAGAGTTAGAGATTTTTTATTCTTTTTTAATTCCTTCTCTTTTAATTCCTTCTTGGCTTTTGTTTTAATTCTATTATATCCTTTTAATTTATATCCTAATAAAACTTTCCCTTATCCTTATGATAAAGAACAACTGCATAATAGCTATAGCATTTACGCTATAGCTATTTTTAAAAATAAAAGCTTTAAAAACAAAACTTATGGGCTCTTTAAAACTTATAAGAACTATAAGAACCAAAATTCTTATTATAAGAACTCTTTCCTCTTTGCTAGAGATAAGATTCTATTTCATACGCCTAATAACAAGAACATGCTAAATATAGATTATATAGATTATCTAAAGAACTTTAAATCTTCAAAATCTTATAACCTCTTCTATAGCAAATTTGCTGGGAACCTTCTTGACAGATCTATTATTTTAAGCTCCATTTATGATAACCTTAGGGTAGATCATATGAGATACTATTTTGTTAGACCTTATAACCTTATAAAGCCTTTTATGGATATTAAAAGTTGGAGATTAAAAACTGATAACGTTACCTTCTATTTTGATTACAGCAATAAAGACTTTTCTTTAAAACCCTTACCTACTGCCGGAATAAAATATCAGCTTGATAATGGTATTAAGTTATACTATTTTATACATTCTAAAATAGTTTATAGCCCTTTGCAAAGTTCATCTTACTATAAAAGAATTCAAAGTTCATCTTACTATAAAGGAATTTATACCCCTATACAAAGCTCACCTTACTATTGGGAGCTCTCTTTCAATTTTGGGATATCCTTTAGTTCTAGTTTATTCCAATAAATTCATATTTTATTTTATTTTATAGAAAACTATTAGCTATACTTTTTCTTATCTTTTTATCTTTAAAGTGTTATCTCTTTTAATTATTTATTTTAATATACTTAAGGGTTATTTTTTTATGAATTCTTTTAATTCCACCTCAAACAATAATACATATAACTCAAGATCGATTTGGTCTTACTTATTCTCTTTAATATTTATACTTAGTATCGTTTTGGCTATCATGATGATTACAGATAACTACGATAACAAAAAAACTCCAAGCTATATACCTTCTTCATTAGACACTGACTCAATAAACCCTTTTGTCCCTGCGTTTATGGTCATCGATATCGTTGGCATTATTGCGTACAATTCCACTGTCCCTTTAATTATTAAAAAGCTTAAAATCGCTTCTAAGAACGATAATATCAAAGCTATTATTCTTAGATTTAACTCAGGCGGGGGTACTGTTGGCGCAAGTCAAGAGATTTATCATCGGCTTAATACTTTTAGGCAGCAGACTAAAAAGCCTATTATTTCTGTTTTTGGCGATATTTCTGCTTCTGGTGCTTATTACATCGCTTGTTCAAGTGATTATATCTTTGCACGAGAAGGCTCTATTACTGGTAGCATTGGTGTCATTATTGGGGGCTTCACTTTTGAAAAGCTTTTTAAAGAATATGGAGTCAAACAGGAAATTATTAAAAGTGGTAAGTTTAAAGATATTGGCTCCTCTATCGGCAGAAGTAAGTCTAAAGAAGAAATGATCCTTTTACAGCAAATTGTTAATAGCACTTATAATCAATTCTTTAATACTGTTCTTAATGCTCGCAAAGATTTTATCTCAAAAGATTCGCTTGTAAAATATGCTGATGGCAGAATCTTTAATGGCGAAAATGCCAAACAGATTGGCCTCATCGATAGCATTGGTGGCATCATTGAGGCTACCAACTACCTTAAAAAGAAACTAAATATTAAAGGTAATGTTAATATTTTGGAAGACGGCCCTAAAAACATTTTTGAACAACTAATTCAATCTAAAACTAATTACTCATTTAAAGACTTTATTAAGGCTTATTATAGCAATATTCCACTTTATCTTTATGCTGCTCATTAATAATAACTTTACCTTGATTTTACTTTATTTTACTTCGGAGGTTTTATGAATGATATCCCTATGCACAAAAGCTTTTCTCTCATATTCAAAAGTCCTGCCAGCTTTTGCCTTAACACCATTAACAATAAATCTAAGGCCTCTTATCTTTCATTTACTTTCATATTAATACTAGCTATTGCTTGTGCTCACTATGTAAGCATTACACTTGCATTTGGATTCACTGACGGCTTTTCTCTTTTTAGCTATGTTGCCGTTATGTTATTTTATGTAGCTTTGTTTTTTGCTTTCATGTTCTTAGATAGCTCTATCATTAGCTATTTCATAAAGCAAAATAAGTACTCCGATTTATTCTTTGACTCAAGAGATACTTTATTCCTTATCTCAGTTGCATCCTACCCCTATACCCTTTTACCTGCTATTGCATTGATTTCTACCTTCTTTAACCTTCCTTCTCTTTATTCTTGTTTTTTATTTTTAGCTTTTATTTGGGTTTTCGTTAACAAAATAAAACTCTTACGTTATTACAAAGATTTCTTCGCTATTTCGCCTGTTGCACTCACTTTTATGCCTATTATCTTACAATTCACTATTGCCACTCTCACCTTTTTATTCTTTAGCTTTGGAATTGTATCCCTCATTCTTAAGGCTATACAAGACGTCGACTTTAATAAATTTATATATTTATGATTTTATTATCTAGATCTTATCTAAAGACTGCTTTACATCTTCTATAATATACTCAACACCCTCTATCCCAACCGCATACCTAATTAATGTCTCCTTAATCCCAAGTTCCCTAAGCTCCTCCGGTGTCCTGTCATAATACGACATCAAACATACCTGTTCTATCAAACTCTCAACCCCTCCAAGACTTGGGCCTATGGCAGGTATACGTACCTTGTCTATAAAATCACTCGCACGCTTTAAATCTCCTTCTATCTCAAAACTTACCAAACCTCCATACCCTCGCATTTGCCTCTTTGCAAGCTCATAGCCTTTATGCATTGATATCCCAGGATAATATACTTGTTTTACCTTTGGATGAGAAGATAAAAACTCCGCAAGTGCTAATGCACTACTATTTTGTCTTTCTATCCTTAGTGAAAATGTCTTTAAGCCTCTTATAAGTAAATAGGCTGTGTGCGGATCCATTACCCCGCCAAGTATTCCTCTATAAGCACGTATACTATCCATTAGCAAACCGTTTTTCCCAACTGCCACACCACCTAATATATCATTGTGACCTGCTAAATATTTTGTCACTGCATGGACCACTATGTCTATTCCAAAATCAAGTGCACGCTGATTATATGGCGTTGCCAGGGTACTGTCTATTACCGTTATTATATTTCGGCTCCTAAAAAGCTCTGCCACCTTTTCCAAATCCAGAACATGTAAATATGGATTTGTTGGAGACTCTGAAAAGAATAGCTTTGTTTCTTCTTGTATCGAATCTTCTATTAGACTAATTTCTGGCTCTACTATACTATAGGATACTCCGAATTTGCTTAATACCTCATAGACAAATTGTCGAGTCTTTCTATATGCATCGCTTGTTATTATTACATGATCTCCCTCCTCTACTAAGGCCAAGAATAATGTTGAGATTACGTTCATTCCACTTGAAAATAGTATAGCCTCATCTCCATTATCTAAGCTTGACAGCTTCTTTTCCGCTATTTCCACTGTCGGATTGCTATATCTTCCATACTCATGTCTTACGTCCCGTCCCTGCATGTGACTGTGAAGACTCTTTGTATCCTCAAAAACATATGTCGCCGCTTGGATTATAGGATTCGTTATTGACCCTGCATACTTTAACTTCTCCTCTCCTCCATGCACTGACAACATTGAAAAATCATATTTATTGTTTTTTTTATTTAGCTCATTCATTTACTTTATCCATTTTTACATCAAAATATCTGTTTATTTTATCTTTTACTTCCTTTATGTCCAATTTGGCATTCACTTCTTCGTTTGCATAATAAGACCTTATCCCCGATAACTCCCGTTTATGATACGCTACCTTATAATCACAGAATTTAAGTCCGTGTGCTGTTGATATTATTACTACACTCTCGTCCTTTCTTATCTCTCCCCTATCCAGTAGCTTAAAAAGGCTTGCAAGGGCAACTCCTGTATGCGGACAGTTAAACATTCCTGTATAATCTCCCTTAACAGATGCTTCAACAAGCTCACTCTCGCTTGCCTGTTCTACTACCCCGTTAAATTTCTTAAGCACCTTTATCGCTCTTTTAACACTCACTGGATTGCCTATCTGAATCGCGCTAGCCAAAGTCTTATGTGCTACTATTGGTTCAAATTCTTTAAAGCCATTTTGATATGCTAAATATAATGGATTTGCCTTCTTCGATTGTGCAACCACTATCCGTGGACGCTTACTTATCATCCCAAGCTTCTCCATTAACAAAAAACCTTTGCCTAATGCCGATACATTACCTAAATTCCCGCCAGGTATTATAATCCAATCCGGTACCTCCCAATTTAACTGTTGCACTATTTCTACACTTATAGTCTTTTGACCCTCTATTCGAAGGGAGTTCATTGAATTTGCTAGATATATATCCTCCTGCCCACATACCTCCTGTACCACCTGCATACATCCATCAAAATCACTCTCTATTGCAAGAACTAATGCCCCATTTGCTATCGGCTGGATTAGTTGTGCTGTGGATACCTTGTCCTTTGGTAAAAATACTATTGCGGGGATTCCTGCTGTTGCACAGTAGGATGCAAGCGATGCTGATGTGTCGCCTGTTGAGGCGCAGGCTATCGCTTTTATATTTTTTCCAGCCCTTATCATTTGATTTACCATCGAGACCAATACCGTCATGCCAAGATCCTTAAACGACCCCGTATGACTATTCCCACATTGCTTTATCCATAACCTCTCAAGCCCAAGCTCCTTCCCAAGCCTATCTGCCCAGAATAAATTTGTATTACCTTCATAAAGCGACACTATATTATTATCGTTTACCATAGGACATACTATCTCCTTCTTTCCCCATACCCCAGAACCATATGGCCATTCGTTACTTCTATACCTATCATGAAACAATAACTTCCACTCTTCTCCACTGCGACTCTTCTTAAGCGATTGCTCATCATGTACAACCTGTAATAACTCACCGCATCTCTTACACGTATATATCACCTCGTCAAGACCATACTTTTCTCCACACCCCTCAGCTGTACACATAAACCACGATTTATAATCATATCCTCTCATAATATAATATTACCTCTTCTATACTATTTTTATCTATTTTATCTTTAGCTATTTTATTATTTCTTGCACAGATTATTAAACCCTAACTCTAACCCCATCCACACACATCCATATTTAAGCATTATATGATTAAATATTATTTTACACTCACTTTCCTATATCTTATAAATATACTATATATTACTTTATTACTTTATTTATTACATTAAGATAATACTTTAGAATAATATCTTAAGATTTTAATAACCCTCTCTATAACATTAATATTTATAAGTTAAGTCTATTATGAAATTTAAATTAAAAGCCAATTTTAAACCAGCTGGAGACCAACCAAAAGCTATTAAACAAATTGTTGACAACATTAAAAAACATAAAAATACAAAACAAACCCTCCTTGGTGTTACTGGTTCTGGGAAAACCTTTACCATGGCTTGCGTAATTGAACAATTGCAAAAACCCACCCTCGTTATCTCTCATAACAAGACGCTTTGTGCTCAGCTTTACAGAGAATTAAAAGAATTCTTTCCCGATAACCACGTTGAGTATTTTGTTAGCTACTACGACTACTATCAGCCTGAGGCTTATGTTCAAAAAACTGATACCTATATCGAAAAGGATGCTTCCATAAACGATGAGATTGATAGACTGCGGCTTTCTGCAACAAGCGCTTTAATCGAAAATAAGGACGTTATCATCGTTGCAAGCGTTTCCTTTATCTACTCGCTTGGCTCACCTGAGGAATACAAAGAATTAATACTGCCATTAAAAGTCGGCGATACCATCTTTAGAAAAGACATTCTTAGGCATCTTGTTAGCATTCAATATTCTCGTGATGATAAAGACTTTTCTCGTTCCACTTTTCGCGTTAGGGGCGATGTTTTTGATATACATCCGGCTTATTCAAAAGATACTATTCGTGTTGAGCTTTTTGGTAATGAGATTGATAAAATCAAGGTCCTTGAAGCTGTTTCTGGTAACCTTATTGAAGAAATAGATTCTGTTATTATATATCCTGCCAAGCATTTTGTTACAACTAAAGACAATATGAAACGAGCTATAGATGACATTAAAGAAGAGCTTAAAGAACATGTTGAATTATTAAAAGCGCAGGGCAAGGATTTTGAGGCACATAGGCTTTATTCTCGTACTATGTATGACATTGAAATGATGAGTGAGCTTGGTTATTGCAGCGGGATTGAGAATTATTCTAGACATATTTCAAATAGAAAAGAAGGTGAGCGACCTTTTACTTTGCTTGATTTCTTCCCAAAAGATGACTTTTTCCTTATTGTTGATGAGTCCCATGTTACTCTAAGCCAAATTAAGGGCATGTTTAATGGCGATAGAGCTAGAAAAACAACTCTTGTTGAATTTGGTTTTCGCTTACCTTCTGCTTTAGATAATAGACCGCTTACATTTGAGGAATTTGAAACACTTACCTTTTCTAATAACTTATATGTTTCTGCAACTCCAGGAGATTACGAACTTCAACACTCTGATAGCGTCGTACAACAGCTTATACGCCCAACTGGATTGCTTGACCCTGATATAGAGGTTAGGCAAACAGAAGGACAGATTGATAATCTCATTTCTGAAATACGTATTAGAGCCGATAAAAACGAACGCGTTTTAGTTACGACTCTCACCAAACGTATGGGCGAGGATTTAAGCGAGTATCTTACCAATGCCGGTATTAAAGCTCGTTATCTGCACTCAGAAATTGAAACCATAAAACGAGTTGAAATCCTAAAAGACCTTAGAATGGGTGTATTTGACTGTCTTGTTGGGATTAACTTGCTACGAGAAGGTATTGATTTGCCTGAGGTTTCTTTAGTTGCTATTTTAGATGCTGATAAAATTGGTTTCTTACGTTCTAAAACAGCTCTTATACAAACTTCAGGTCGGGCTGCCAGAAATGTTAACGGACATGTTATTATGTATGCTGATAGAATTACCGACGCTATGAGAGGGGCTATTGATGAATCTAAACGACGGCGTGATGCTCAGAATTTACATAATATTCAAAATAAGATTTCTCCTAAGTCTATTGTTAAATCTGTTTTGCCTCTCTTAAAACGAAAGTATGAACTACAAGAAAATCATACTCATATAGATATTAAATCCATAAAAAAGAAATTCAATCTAAAAGATTCTAAACAACAACTAAATTTTATTGAAGAACTTCATTCTTTAATGATTGAACATGCTAAGAATTTAGAATTTGAAAAAGCTGCTAAAATACGTGACGTCATTCGTAAAGAACTTATTGACAAAAAGATTAGTAATATTTAATACATATTTATTATTGCAAACAAAACTCTACTCTAATATGTAGTCTCTCTCTAACCTTTTAAGTCTTTTAAAATCCGGCTTTATATCTTCATCCTGTTTAGGTGTATATCCGAAAAACTCATTTCTACTAACCACAACATGTTTAAACTCTTTTGGTTCCAAACACCCAGACGGATTACTTTTACTATCATATCTATCATCATAATCTGGTGGACAATTATTTATAAGCTTAACTTTAGACAAATATATCTTGGTAAGCCGTTCTATATCTTTGCCTGTAAGATCATTTCTTTCATCTTCTGTAAAACCAGAAATTATATATTTATGCCCTTTACTAAATACCATGCCTTCTACTATATACGTCTTTAACTCAATATCAATCCCTCGTCCCCTCAATATCCTTATTAAAGCATTTGCACAGCTTTCTCCTACCTCTTCATCTTTGTTTGTGAAGCCTGCAAGAAGACCTTTCACTTCGTTTTTACTTGTAAAATAATTTATCGGTATACGATAATAAGCTTCTCCATCTATTTGTCCGGCAAGTAATCGCTTATATAAATCTCCACGCATTACTCCAATTACTCCACTCTCCCCTCCGCGTATCTTAGATACCAATATCGCTCTAGATATATATCTACGTAAACTCAAAAGCTCATTATACACTATCCTTGCACTAACATCCACTTCCTTTAAGTTAAGCTCATTATATTTATAATTACTCCCTCGTACCGTTTCATAACTTGAATCAAGCTTTAAATCTGTCCCTTTTATCTTGCCATAAACTGCATGCTCCTTAACTCTTTCATTCACAAACTCCCATACCCGCTCTGACGCCACGGGTATTAAGCGCCTTAGCACATGTATTGAAAAAAGGCGTACCCTCGGATCTTTATTTAGCAAGCCCCCAAGAAAACTCTCTACCACTCGACCCTTTACATCTTTTCGTCCAAGAATCAATCTCTTTGCCATCTCATAAGAATATTTATATCTTATGTCATTACTCTCTAAAACACTAAACCTTCTACTCTTTTTATCATTCCTACTCTTTTTATCATTCGCATCATTCTTACCTTTTTTGCCCTTCCTACCTTCCAAAGGCCTTTCTACAAATATTAAGGGTATTTTTATTTCAGCAGCAGCACCCTCTAAACCATAGTCTATTTTAGACGCTTTTATTTTCTTTATCACTGCAAGTAAATGATCATAACTTATTACTCGCATAAGTTCCCCTCCGCTAGTTACACGTATTATCTCGCTCTTGTCATCTGTCCCCAGCTTTAAGCCTCCTTTCCTTAACATCTTTATATATATTACTTTCTCTTCTTCAGTTAGTAAATTTGCCCCCTTAAACCTTTGAACCTTTGTATTACCTATTAGCACCGTGTCCCCAAGCTCTTTGCTAAGACCATCTTTTACCAAGCGGGAACTCCCTATACTGCTTTTTACAACAAAAACTATTACTAGTATATTTAGGATTAAAAGCTTTTTTCCCATTTCTTTCTCCATTTTATTCTTTTATTCATTTATATATTTTTACAAGTTCATAAGCTAATCTTTTTAAACAGCTTAGTCAATAATTATTAAGCCCTTTTATATATACTCCCTTCTTTATATCAATCCCTTTTATATGATATCTTTATCTCATTACTATACTGTCCTTCGAGTTCCTTAACTGATAGCAAAAAACTCTTTGTCAATATCTTTATCTTTTCCCAAACTATCTTACCTCTATATTTGCCAAAATCACACCGCAAATAACCTTCACTTACTTCTATATCAAGATCTTTTAAATACAACACTTTTAGAAAGCCTAATACTAAACCTTGACTCAATACCGATACCCCCGCACATACTATATTACTACCTTTCCTCCCTCCTCCTGCATGTCCGCTAACTTCAAAACTTACTACTTCCCCTCTTATCTCTTTGACTTTTATTTTTATCAACTCTCTTTATTTCTTCCCTTTTTACTTTCTCTTATATCTTTATTAATTATAATTTAATTGCTTTTTCTCTTTTTTTATTACATTTTTATAGCTTAATTTAACTCTAGCCGGAGTGGTGAAATTGGTAGACACGCAAGACTCAAAATCTTGTAGGATTTATCCTGTGTCGGTTCAAGTCCGACCTCCGGTAATAATATTATTCAACACACGCTAAGACACGCTAAGTAACTCATGTTTTATAGCTATTTTACGCAACACACAAAGCTTAATTTATATAGCTTAATTTCTTATTAACTACACTCCAAAACTCTGTACTCTCTTTTTGCTCTGCCTTATATTCCTTAAGTCCCTCAAGCATGTCTTTTACATAAAGCTCATTTCGCATCCCTACCAGTATACTGCTTATCCCTGCTGACTGTCTTAAGGCATATATTGACATCTGACTAAATTTGTTTGGAGCCCTCTTTTTTAAAAACTCTTCAAGCTCTTCGCGTAATACTTCCTTTAGCTTCCTATTGTATTTGTCTGCTTCGATCTTATAATGTAGATCTATTGCTGAGAATACTCGGTTTATTGAATCTACATAATTATCTACCCAATATGAAAAAGCTACCGACAATTCCTTATTCGATAAATAGTGTACTCCGCTATTTACTCTCGGTGTGAAATGATTGCTAAATACATCGTACCATTGTGTGTAATTTGCAAAATTTCTCCAGTTGCTCTTTAGTACCTCTCCTATTAACAAATACTGTGCAAGCTGTTCCTTTGTCTTTTCTTCCACATTCTCAAGCGTCCTTATGTACGTCGTTTTAAACTTCTTTTCAAGCTCAAGCATGTCAGCTATATATTTATCTGTCTTATCTTCCCTTACCACCTTCCCATCTATACTTACATCTGCAAGACGAACTATTCTATTACCCACTAATGCGTTTAACGGACGGTTTGACAACGCCCCAAGACCCTTTTCCGTTATATATGTTAATAAAGTCTTACTCCCTCCCCCAACTCCATTTTCCATTACCACCTTTGAATGTCCTGCATCAGACTCAAATATATTCATCGGGAATTGTACAACTTTGAAACTATTCTCTTTACCACATGCCCTCTGGGCAAGCTCATATACCTTCTTTAAAGATGTTGCGTCATATGTTGTTCTCTCGTCTTTGCCAAATGTATTCGAACTTATTCCGTAGCTCTTTATCCTGCCTTCTCTGACCTCCTCTTCTAAATATTTAAAAGCCCTTTCTATCCGCTCATAATATACTCCCCGTGCCCCTTCTACTTCTTTTCCAGCTTTTGATGTGTAGCCAAGATAGTATTCAGGGTTATGCAACAAATATATGTCTATTGTACTGACTCCAAGACGCATTAGACTCATTGTGATTTGATCTTTCAAAAAGTCAGGACTTATACAATGTTCAAGCCCTTCCCCATATTCTACCACCTCATCATATCCTCGACCCTCTTTCTTCCTATTCTGGTTAATTTCATAATTATCCCCTTGGATATAGCCTCCCTTCGATACTATAACTACCTCATCTCTATTTAGCTGCCCATCTTCTATTAGTTTGTTTAGTACATCGCATATTAGTCGCTCTGAATCTCCGTTTGTATAATTGCTACTCGTGTCTATCAAATTTATACCCCCCATAAGCGCTTCCTTCAATGCTAGTATATGTCCATCTACATTTATATCTACTCGATACGTTCCAAAACCAAGTTCACTAACATTAAGCCCTGTTTTGCCTAATTCTTTATACTTTAAACCATTATGGCGCGATGCATACCTACTCGTGCCTTCTTTTGTCGCATGTCCCCTTAGCATTTTCCTTGCTCCCCTTTTTACATATATTTTTTTGACTTACTTTATCATTTTATTTTAATAATAATTTTTTGTTATGATTATTTTTTTTCCTTAAAAAAATTGTGTTATATTGCAAGCTTATTATGTATATAAATGTATATAGTTATCTAATTATAAGTTATATTAAACTATTATATATTACACTAATAAGTTAATAATTAAAGGAGCAATGACGCGTCTACTGCAGGAGCATGTGAGCTTACTCTTTAAGACAAGCAGTATGATAAAACCAAAGCCAAAGGTACAAAAGAAAATCCTAACAAAAGCTTTTGCTATGAAGCAACATATATGCATAATAATGCTTGTAAGACTTCTGCTGCTCTCCTAGAAGGAGATATAAAATATCGTAGAAATATGACAGGAATAACTGTAGCATAACAGTTTTTACCCAATGAACAATGGCCTACACAAGATAGAACTGGTACTTGTACCGTTAAAATGATGAGTATCCAAGGCTTTTTACAAAACAATAGACTTATATAAACTCTGGACATGGTGAATTTATAGATGCTCTTATTAAATCAGCAATGAGCAAGAATGAGGAGAAGAATGGATGTATAGATACTCGATAGTAAACCAAAAAACACAAGGTATTACATCGATAATAACTCTTTGTCTTTTTCACTTACTTTATATATTCCAAAATGGATATTTGTCAAAAGTAATCTCTCTGCTGCGTCAAGCGAAGCAAAAAATGCGTCGTTATCATCACGATTTTTCATCCGCTTCGCTTTTAACCCTTCTAAAACTTTCTCTCGCTTCTCATCATCATGTAACATCTAGGACATTTAACCTCTATATACTCTACTACATTTAAGTATATCTCTTTTCTAATATTATGGCTACTAATCTATATCACTTAGGACGCACTCCTTCGCTTAATAGATTAAATTCTTTAAAAGTTTTTAAGTAGTTTTGGCTTTTTAATACCTATCCTATCTTTAATCTATTAAATTGTTTTATTATGGCTAAATTCGATGCTTTCTCAAACAATTGGGACTTAGAATATATTCATATCGATTACAAAAGTATTTCCGGCTCCTTCTACCCAAACGAAAGAGCTTTGACCCTTATTAGAGAGCTTTTAAAACACAATGACGACGTTAATTATATTATACTTGATGGCGATTTTGACTTAATTAATAACTTCGATGAGGAATTTTATGCTTTTGCTCATCTTGCTTGGCATAAACAAAAATGGATATTATCTTTATTCAGATATGATAAAAAAATTATTACGTAAGCACTCCGGCAGCTTTAGCCTGATTTTAACACTCCTTTTAGTTACCGCTACCTTATATTTGACATCTTGTGGCTCGCCTACTATTTTACATCTTAAAAATAACTACTCAAAAAAAGACACAATCCTTTCTAACATGTCTTACACCAACTCTTACAAATTATTATTCCCTTTGATTCAAAAATGCGTTGAGTCGCCACATATAAGAGTTGATGGCAAAGTCATACTGCAAAAAAAACAGGCCCTAATATCTGCTTGGACTAATTCTGCCAACTCTAAAATCTTTATGTTTATCGATATTAAATCCTCAGGCAAAGATAAGTCTTATATCCAGATCTTTTATAAGAAAAACTCTTGGAAAGGTTTGTCTCGTGATATCAAAAATTGGCTAGATAACAAAAACTATGAATGTAAGCATTTTTAGTTTCCTTCATGAACTTACATCCCTTGCATAAATAACTATTATTAATATTCTTTTAATATTCTTTACTTTACTTGATAAACTTATTTTGTTATATTCTCCCTAAAAATATCCATCTCTTTGGAGGACATTAGTTTATTATGACAAATTATGGTTTACTAGTAATTAGAATTGGTCTTGGCATTACTATGATGATGCATGGTTTTCCCAGGTTTAACAACATACAAGGTTTTGCACAAAGCCTAACTAAAGCCGGGATACCTGGTGGCGAGATTGCTGCTTTACTTGCTGCTATAACAGAGTTTGGCGGAGGGTTATTTTTGCTTTTAGGAGCTCTTACTAAACTTACTTCTTTTGTCCTTGCTTTTAATATGGCTGTTGCTGTATATTTTCATATGGCACTCGGCGGTGGATTTGCAGGCCCTAATTCTTATTCACATGCTCTTGAGCTTTTAATCGTTTTTGTTGGTCTTTCTTTTATAGGTGCTGGGTCTTTATCTGTTGATAACATTTTTTTCAAACGAAAATAACTTTTTATTTATAAAATTATAAAAAGCGTTTATGGCTGGAGAACATCGCATGCCCGGAGAATACTTCTTTGAATGAGTCTTTTAACTGGATTTGGCTTTTTCTTATAATCCTACTTGCCCTAAGCGCTTTATTCCTATTTATACGTAAAAAGAAAAACACTTACATTAAAACAAGACTTTCTAATACCGCTTTGTCGCTTCTAGATATTAGTAGTAAGAGCAATAAGTTAAATGATTTTGAGGAATTCAAGGAGAGATTAACCAATATTCACTCTCGACTTGAAGCTATACAACATTCAAAATATATTAAAGTATTAAATAAATTAGATGTTATTGACCAAGACATTATAAAACTTAAAGCCGAGCTAAAAGCAAACAAAGATTCCCTTCTTTAAAATGAAAAAATGAAGATTTAATGAAGATTAGTCCTTCAACTTAATTGTTTTCATAAAGTCGCCTACGGCTATATTATCTACAACATCCATTCCATCCGTAACATAACCAAATACTGCATAATTCTTATCTAAGAAATACGTGTTATTAAGAGTTATAAAAAACTGACTACTTGCACTATTTGGATTATTCGTACGAGCCATAGATAATGCCCCTCGCTTATGGGTCAGCACAGGTTCACAGTCACTTGGAGCTGTCTCACCTACTATCATCCTACCATCTTTACACTTTATCTCAAGGTCTATCGGCTGGCTTGATCCCCCTGTCCCATCTCCTCTTGGGTCACCGCCTTGTATTACAAAACCTTTTTCTACCCTATGAAAAGTTATATTATTATAAAACTCCTCTTCTACTAGCTTTATAAAATTCGCCGTAGTTATCGGTGCATCTTCTATAGCCAGTTTCACACTTATATCTCCCTTGTTAGTACTAATTACCGCAAACCTATATCCATTTTCGCTATGTACACTCATAATAAATACTAAAACCCCCAATGTTACTATAGATACCGTTACGAATATCTTTTTATTTGAGAACATAATATACTAAACCTCCATAAATTTTTATAGCAAAAAGCATCACAATAAAATTTACTAAACACTAAAATAAATACATCCAACCAAATCAACTCAAATAGCAACGTATCAAGCCCTATCAAGTATAACCCATTTTAACCCATATTAAAACAAAAACCAAATAAAAACAAGATAGACAATTAAGAATATTGTCTGCCTAAACTATTTAATAGAAAACCCTAACCTCACCGTCATTCTAACTAGTCACGTTGCTACCTTAGTTACGTAGATTTTGCCTTTCATATTACAGTTATTCCAAATAATTTTTATTTTATTATAAATATTTTATACTATTTATTATAACTTTATAAGTTATTGTTTTATAGATGTATAGTTCCTATACTGCTATAAGGATGCATAAACCTCTAGTATATTGTATTTAAAGGAGTCAAATCATGATAATTCGTATAATAGTTCTTTTGCTTAGTTTAGGTATAACTTCTTTTGCAAGCGCAAAAACCCTTAAATTATCACATCAATGGTCAACAAAAGATGTTCGGCATAAAGTTGCTAAGATTGTTGCAGATGAAGTCAAAAGAGCAAGAGTTGGACTTAATATAAAGATCTATCCTTCAAAATCATTATTCAAGCCAAAAGAACAATACCGACCTTTAAGCAGAGGCAGATTGGATATGACTGTATTACCTTTGGCTTATGCATCAGGCTTTAGACCTGCTTACAATCTCACATTGATGCCCGGTCTTGTAAAAAATCATGACCACGCAGCAAGGCTAACAAGTTCACCATTCATGAATGAGCTTAAGAAGATTATGGCTAAAGATAATGTATTAGTTTTGGTACATGGCTATTTGGCAGGAGGATTTGGCGGCAAATCTAAATGTATTACAAGCCCAGACGATGTAAAAGGTCTTAAGATTCGAGCAGCAGGGAAGTCTTTTGAGAGAATGACAGAAGCAGCAGGCGCCTCAATTACGTCAATGCCATCATCTGAGATATACAGTGCAATGCAAACTGGTGTGCTTGATGCTGCAAATACATCATCATCAAGCTTTGTGTCATACAGACTATATGAGCAGATAGCCTGCTACACTCCGGCAACAGATGTTGCTTTATGGTTTATGTATCAGCCACTTTTGATAAATAAATCTGTTTATAACAGATTAAACAAAAGACAACAAAGAGCACTTCGTGCAGGCGCTAAAAAGGCACAAGAATATTATCTTAAAGAAGCTAAAAAAGCTGATTTAGAATCTGCAAATAGATTTCGTAAAGCAGGTGTAAAGATAGCTAATATGACTCTTTCTGACTTTAATAAATGGCGTGAGGTTGCAAAACGCTCTTCATATATAGATTTTGTAAAAGACACCCCTAATGGTAAAAAGCTTTTAGACATGGCATTATCAGTTGATTAGCTCTAAGAGTCCCATAATGGAATCAAAACGTTATAGTCTCAAAGAGCTTGCTATACGATATGTCCATTTTGCGTCTAAATTGTCTGGTGTGGTTTCGGCAGTTATGATATTGCTGTCGGTGCTTGTTACATGCCAGATGATATGGGTACGTTTTGTGTTGTCAGAATCTACTATATGGCAAACTGAGTTTGTAACATATTTAATGATATGCGCAACATTCCTAGGCTTGCCGTACGTCCAGCTGCTTCGTGGACATGTAAATGTAGATTTGCTGCCTATAATGGTTAAATCTCAGTCGGTTAAAAAGGCGATAACGTTTATAACGCTTGGTCTTAGCATAGCATCCATAATGATAATCTTCGTATATGGCTATGAGTTATTTGCCCTAGCTTTAGAAGAGGGCTGGAGATCAGATACAGTATGGGGAGTACGGCTTTGGTTACCTTATTTATCAATTCCGGTTGGGCTTGGGCTTTTCCTGTTACAGTTGCTTGTAGATATACTTACACCTTTTTCTAACAAGGAGAACTAGCTTGTGGATCCATTAGTACTTGGGATATTGGTAGGGCTTATAACAATAGTGGTATTATTTTCTGGGATTTCGGTTGCAATAGGTCTTTTAGTCGTATCAACAGTATTCATATTAATATTCGATGGTTTTTCTTCTCTTGAGCTTTTACCGGAGTTACTATTTGGCAAGCTTGACAATTTTGCATTACTATCTATACCAATGTTTATAATAATGGGAGCCTCAATCTCCTCAACTAAAGCAGGCTCAGATTTATATGAAGCAATAGAGCGCTGGTTAACGCGTGTACCTGGGGGGCTTGTAGTGTCAAATTTAGGAGCGTGTGCATTATTCTCGGCATTATCAGGTTCCTCACCGGCAACATGCGCAGCAATAGGGAAGATGGGGATACCCGAGATGCGCCAACGGGGCTATCCTGATGGAGTTGCTGCAGGCTCGATTGCAGCAGGTGGCACACTTGGCATATTAATTCCCCCTTCTGTAACAATGATTGTATACGGGATAGCAACAGAAACATCGATAGGTCGATTGTTTTTAGCTGGTGTTGTACCAGGCTTATTGCTTGTTACATTATTTATGATATGGTCAGTTTTCTATACATGGTTTAGCAACAGGAGACTAAATACAAAGACCGTACGTATAAGTTACAATTGGAAGGAGAAGTTTCAAATAATACCGAAAGTACTTCCATTCATACTGATAATAATAGGAGTTTTATACGCCCTGTACGGCGGGGTTGCAACACCATCTGAGACTGCGGCAGTGGGTGCTTTGCTTTGCATAATAGCATCAATTACAATATACAAGCTATACAATGTAAAATTGTTATGGAAGGTACTAAGAGACTCAACGAAAGAGAGTGTTATGATTTTATTTATAATAGGTTCGGCGGGAGTTTTTGCCTATATGTTATCAAGTTTATTTATAACCCAATCCATAGCGGAATGGATAGCAAAAATGGATGTTAGCCCGTGGACTTTAATGTTCTCAATAAATATCTTCTTGCTAGTTGCAGGCCTTTTCTTACCTCCTGTTGCAGTAATCTTGATGGCAGCACCTATATTATATCCAATTGTTGTATCGGCAGGATTTGATCCGTATTGGTTTGCGGTGATACTTACAGTCAATATGGAAATAGGGCTTATAACGCCTCCTGTAGGACTTAACTTGTATGTAATTAACGGTATCGCCCCGGATATAAACTTAAAAACGATACTAGTTGGCTCCTTGCCATATGTGGTGTGTATGGTACTTGCTATCGTTATAATGTCAATATTCCCTGAGCTTGTTACTTTCCTACCGGACTTGCTTATAGGTATTGAAAAATAATGTTTAATTACCAGGTTAAAGATAAAAGTAAAAAAGAAAAGTTAAAGAAACTAAATAAAGCATCAAGCCTAATAGAAGATGCTAAGTTTGTGAAATCACAAGACATTGTAAAGCTGCTAGAAATAATAATAAATCCTTATGATAAAGTATGCCTTGAGGGTAACAACCAAAAGCAAGCAAATTTCCTTGCAAAAAGCCTTGTACAGGTAAATCCTAAGATAATAAACAATTTACATATGGTACAATCTGTATTAGCGCTTGCAGAACATCTAGATCTATTTGAAAAAGGAATAGCTAAAAAAGTAGACTTTGCCTACTCAGGCCCACAAGGAGCAAGACTTGCAAGACTTGTTGCAAATAATAAAATACAAATAGGCGACATACATACCTACCTTGAGCTTTATGGAAGATATTTTATAGACCTAACACCAAATGTGAGTCTAATTGCCGCCCAAGCAGCCGATAGAAAAGGAAATTTATATACAGGTCCTAATACAGAAGATACTCCTTTAATAGTCGAGGCAACAGCTTTTAAATTAGGTATAGTCCTTGCTCAGGTTAATGAAATCGTAGATGAGTTGCCAAGAGTTGATATTCCCTCAGACTGGATAGACTTCGTTGTACTAAGTCCCCAAGCAAATGTAATAGAACCCTTATTTACCCGCGACCCTGCTCTAATAACGGATGTACAGATATTAATAGCTATGATAGCTCTAAAAGGGATATACGCAGAATATGAGGTTAAAACGCTTAATCATGGTATAGGATTTAATACAGCGGCAATTGAATTACTCTTACCAACATACGCAAAGTCTTTAAACCTTAAAGATAAGATTTGCCTAAACTGGGCTCTAAACCCCCATCCGACAATGATTCCTGCCATAGAAGCAGGGTTTGCCAAAACAATATATTCCTTTGGCTCAGAAGTTGGAATGGACAAATACATAGAAGCAAACCAAGATATATTTTTTACAGGCCCAGATGGTAGCATGCGTTCAAACCGAGCCTTTGCTCAAACAGCCGGCATGTATGCATGCGATATGTTTATAGGCTCAACGCTCCAAATTGATTTAGAAGGCAACAGTTCAACCGCGACATTAGACAGGATAGCAGGCTTTGGAGGTGCTCCAAATCTTGGATCAGACAGTAAAGGAAGACGTCATATAACAAAAACCTGGCTTAAAGCGGGAAAAGAGGTAAAAAACAAATCAAACACGATGCCACGAGGAAGGAAGTTGGTTGTACAGCTTGTTGAGACCTTCCGAGGCGATATGGAGGAAGTGTTTGTCAAGCGTCTTGATGCATGGGATTTAGCTAAACATCTTAATCTTGAAATTCCGCCAGTGATGATATACGGAGAAGATTTAACACATATAGTGACAGAGGAAGGACTTGCGAACTTGCTTTTGTGCGAGACCAAAAATGAGGTAGAACAAGCGATACGAGGAGTGGCAGGATTTACGGAGGTTGGACTTAATAAAGACAAAGCGATGTACGAAAAGCTTAGAAAACGCAAGGTGATACAAACGCCAGAAGATCTTGGTATAGACAAAAGGCTTGCAAACCGTAATTTACTATCAGCCCGCAGTATAAAAGACTTGGTTATAAGCTCAAAAGGTCTTTATGAGCCTCCGAAAAGGTTTATATCGTGGTAGTTTATTTTTCTTATAAAAGCTAATTAAAAGCTAATTAAAAATACATTGTAAAAGAGCTAATAAAAAGACATGGAAAACATAGAGTTTGAATTCAGTACAGATTATCCTAGAAAGTTAAGAGGTTCGGCTGTTGTGGTAGGAGTAGTTTCAAGTGGGAATCTGGAAGTTTTGGTAGAAGAGCATGAACTTGGCGGCAGGTGCAAATTTAATATTAGTACAAGCGTGAAAGGACATAAAAAGACCTGGCATGAGGTATTAAGGAGTTTTGCAGAGCGTCGTGGAGTATCGGATTTATTATTTTCAATAAACGACATGGGAGCAACGCCTGCAGTAGTAACTCTAAGGCTTGATCAGGCACTAAACGCTTTTTGTGCGGAGTAATAACTTACGGAGTAATAACTTACGGAGTAACAATTTAATGTATTATCTTGAGTCAACAGCACGCCAGAGGGCAAATACTATAGTAGATGAAGGAAGCTTTGTCGAATTATCCAAAGCCAGCTTAAAGAATAGAAGTAAACATCTTGAACTATTAGACCTGCCGGTTTCATTTGACGATGGAGTAATAATAGGCAAAGGGCTTATAGGAGGGCAAAAAGGATATATAATATCACAAGAGGGTAAATTCTTAGGAGGCGGGGTAGGCGAGATACATGGAGCAAAGATAACAGGCTTATTAAAACTAGCGTTAAAGGAAAATGCAGATTTAGTATTACTTTTACTTGATTCAGGAGGAGTCAGACTACACGAAGCAAATGCAGGACTAATTGGGATATCAGAGATTCTAAAAGCCCTTATGGTCCTAAAAGCTAAAGGTATAAAGGTATTTAGCTTAATAGGAGGACAGACAGGCTGTTTTGGAGGGATGTCGATAGTAGCAAGTTGTTCTTCTGCAATTATAATGTCTGAAGAGTCGCGTTTTGGACTATCCGGGCCTGAGGTGATAGAGACAGTTAAGGGAGTAGATGAGTTTGACTCACGCGACAAAGCAACCGTATGGCAAACATTTGGCGGCAAGCACAGATATTTGCTTGGAGATGCAAATTATATAGTAGAAGACAGCATATCAAGTTTTCGAAACAAAGTGCTAGAGCTTTTAAATGCTGAATATAAGTTTGATTTAGAGTATCTTGAGCAAAAACATAAGATGCTAAAAAAGCGTCTTTTACACTTTGAAGGGGTATCTGAGGCACGTGATATATGCAAGGAATATAATTTAGCAAATAAGGATATAGGTTTACTTCCGATCTCACAGTTCATAAAGTTAGTCGATAAAAATATTAATAAAAATATGCAAGGGGACTAAATTTATTATTATGGAGATAAAAAGGCTTCTTAAATTACTCTTTGGAGAAAACCACAATGTGACAATATCATCTTCTAATCTAATAAAGGGTTTTGGGAGGACATGCGATGGGCAAGATGTATTTATAATCGGCACAGCCAATGAAACATACATGGGAGTATCTCTAATCATGAAGTTTTGCGATGAGCTTTTAGAGGTTATAAAAGCCGAGGCAAAGATACCAATATTAATATTAGTGAGTACAAAAGGACAAAGGCTAAGTAAAGAAGATGAGCTACTAGGAATAAATAATTACTTTGCCCTTTTGGTTGAATTGCTTCATTTAGCTAAACTCCGAGGACATAAAGTAATAAGTCTTTTATATTCACTTGCTGTAAGCGGCGCTTATTTATCAACGGGTTTAATGTCAAGTGATTGTTACGCTCTTTTAAAGACTAAAATAAAGGTTATGGATTTACGTGCGATGTCTAAAGTTACAAAAGTATCGCTTAGCAAATTGGAGGAGCTAAATAGAAGTTCTTCAATACTATCGCCAGAAGTAGAAAATTACTATAACATGGGGGGTATAATAGGCATCTGGGAAGAGGATAAATTAGACTTAAAACTCGCAAAAGCGCTTAAAACAGATTCTAAAGTTAATGAAAGTCGTATGCAAAAGAAGTTCAAAGAGGGTCGAAGCCAAGGATATGGAGTACTAAAGGCGATAATTAATGACAGCTAGATTTTATAAAAGGCATTGCTTTGCATGGGTTAGTCCTATGCTATTTGCTAACGCATCTAATTACATTCTAAACAACAAAGAATATAAAGACGATGTTATAAAATGGATTAAATCAGGCTTGCCGCTAATAATGACCAATCCCAAATATCAAAAAAGTTATATCTCACTAGGCCTTAGTCTTTTAAATGGCAAAGAGAAAAATCGTCTTTGCTTGGATGTAGATATAAAATATATAATTGCTTATATGCCAGCCCCTGCCCTTGAACTATTATCTGGTGTGCTTAAGTCAAAATGGTTTTTTATAGAGAAGCTGCTATCAAAGACAAAGGAATTGGGTACTAACTTATATGCATACGGCTCTTACGCATGGGAATATGTAAGTGGACTTTCTTATGTTGATGCAGATTCTGATATAGACATATTCTTTAAACCGAATGATAATCTAGAAAAGGTTTTAGAGCTTCTAATGACTTATAAAAGTTTACTTAATTTAGATGGCGAGATTTGTTTTGCTGATAATAGTTGTGTATGTTGGCATGAATATTATCTATCTAACGATAAAGTATTAATAAAGATGCCTTATAAAGCTTATTTGGAAGCAAAAGAAAAAGTATTAACTAAAAAAGTATTATCTAAATAAAGTAAAGACATGCTAAACTTAATATCTAAAAAAAGAGCATATCATGAAAAAGCAGATATGATATCAAAGCTGGTTATAGAGAGTTTATACGAGGAACTTTTATTATACCCGAAGGCAGGGCTTGTAAGCTTTATTGACAATGGTAGTCATAAAGACATGAATTACAAAACCTTTCAAAAAAGCATAAACGCCCTAAGAAGTTATTATAAAGAAATAGTGCTTGCAGGACTTTGGCAAATGAGTTTTTCAAAGTTAAAGGAGTATGCACTTGAAGGGGAAAGGAGGATGTTTTTGGCAACAGGGGGTATAAATACTCATAAGGGCTTAATATTCTCACTAGGTCTTCTTGGAGCAACAGCAGGTGTGTTGCTTGGACTTAAAAAGCCGCTTACAAAAGACAATATCCAACATATAATAAAAAGCAGATGGCGTTTAGCTATTTTGGAAGAAATAGAGATATCTAAACTAAAAAGCGGCGCAAGCCACGGTGAAAAGATGTTGTATTACTATGCGGCAGGTGGAGCTCGCAAGGAGGCCTATCTTGGTTTCCCGCATATTTTTGATTATGCACTCCCAACTCTATATAAGACAGTGAAGAAAACAAAAGACAAAAGAAAGGCCTTACTACAGACATTTTATGTACTTGTAAGCAAACTTGAAGATACAAATCTATTATACAGGGGCTCAAGAGGCGGTTTACTAATTGCACAAAAGGCAGCAAAAGATTTCCTTAATCTAGGAGGTGTTTATAATAAGGCTTGGGAATTGGAGGCGATAAAAATGCATAAAATGTTTATAACACTTAACTTATCTCCTGGAGGGAGTGCAGATTTGCTTGCAGCGAGTTGGTTTTTATTTAGATTACAGATGGAATTAAAATGAGTCTTTGTATATTATGTCCCGGACAAGCAAGTCAGTCAAGTCAAATGCTAAACCTGTTACCTAAAAACAGTTTAACAAAAGAAATACTAAACTATACAAAGTCATTGCTAAAAAGGGATCTAAGTGAACTCCTAAATTCAAAAGACATGTTTTTAAACATAAACGCCCAACCTTTAATAGTAAGCACTCAAATGGCTATGTGGCAAAGCCTATCAAAACTCATCCCAAAACCTAGATTAATTGCAGGATATAGTATAGGCGAGCTAAGCGCTTACGCTTGTGCTGGAGCAATAAAAACTCATGAAGTAATACATTTATCTAAACTAAGAGCACAAAGGATGAGTAAAGCGAATAAAAGAAAAGTTAAGATGATTATAATATCTGATTTAAGTCGCTTTCATATAGACAAGTTATGTAAAGAATATAATGCACAACTTTCTATAATAATTAATACAAAAAGATTTTTGGTTGCGGTTGACGAAGCTATATTTGCTATTTTTGTAAAACGGATAGATGAGCTAGGAGGAGGATATACGCTTATAAATGTTGAAGTTGCAGCACATACTAAATGGTTATCAGAGGCAAGTCATTTATTTAAAAAGGATCTTGAAAGCTCTAATATAAAAGATCCGCAAATACCGGTATTATCAGGTACAAGCGTAGGCTTAGTATATAAAAGGGATATGCTAATAAAAGACTTATCAAGGCAAATATCCCACTATATAGACTGGCAAACACTAAGCTCAGTCTTGCTTGAAAGCTGCAAGGTAGTTTTAGAGATAGGTAGTAGCAACTGGCTAACTAATATGCTGCGTCAAGAAAATAAATATATATCAGCTCGTGCAGTAGTCGATTTTAAAAACATTGAAGCAAGTGCTTTATGGGTTAATTCTAAACTCTAAAAGCATATAGTTTACTTGGAATGCCGCATATTATGAGGGTTTAGTTTTACTTTCTTTCGTACAATCTCAAAATGCAGATGAGGACCAGTCGAACGACCTGTTGAACCAACATTGCCTATATATTGCTTTTTGTTAACATACTCTCCCTTTCTAACTCTAATACGAGATAAATGTCCATATAAAGTTTTATAATCATAAAGATGCTTTATGACAATAAGCTTACCATAACCACGCGCATAGCCAGTAAATACAACTTGCCCCTTTTGAGCAGAGTATACAGGAGTCCCGGTTGGAGCTGCAATGTCAAGTCCTCCATGAAAAGTTTTCTTATGTTTAAAAGGATCTTTTCGAATTCCAAAAGGTGAGCTTATATATCCTGTTTTGAGCGGACTTGTAAACTTAGACGCATTAAAATACTGCCATTCTTGTTTAGAGAGCCTTCGAAACGGGATAAAGACTCTCTGTCCAGAATAAAGGATGTTGGTATGCTTATTAAATCTATTAACTTTAGACAAAAGCCAAACAGGAGTATTAAACTGCATAGCAAGAGATTTTATATTTGTAATCTTATCAAGATAAATAAAAGAGCCTCTGACATTCGGAATAAATATAGTACTACCTATATTAAGGTCATAATGGTTGCTAATATAGTTTATAGATATTATGCTATCCTCATTAAGACCGATACGGCTTGCGATATTTTCGATAGAATCATGTTTTTTAACTTTATAAGTTGCTATTTTAAATTGGAAAGAGATAGTCTTGCTAAGCTTAGCCAGTGAATTATAAAATATAAGAGTACTTCTAAAATCGCTAAATACAGCGTCATCTAAAGACAAATCGTTTATACGATAATCCTTATCAAAAGGATAAGCTATTTTAAATCCTAAGATGATAAAAGATATCAAAATAAACATAAAGTAAATATATTTCATAAAGTATAGCACAAATTGATAAACCTAATTATTATTATAGATGTTTTTGCAGTAAAATATAGAAAGGAAACTATATTTAAACACCTAAACGTAATATTTTGTTAAAAAAATATTAAGTAATGCAAAAGTATTATTGTATCTAAAATATTTTTATATAAATTTAACAATGGACAAAGATAATGATATATAAGGTAAAGGACATGAGCCTTGCAGAACAGGGCTTAAGAAAAATTGAATGGGCAGAGAGTAGGATGCCTGTATTAGAGGAACTTGGCAAAAGATATGAGAAAATAAAGCCGTTAGCTGGCATGAGGATAGCAGGCTGTATACACGTAACTAAAGAAACAGCTGTTCTTGTAAAAACAATAATTAAAGCAGGGGCTCAAGTAAGCTGGTCTGGGTGTAACCCATTATCAACACAAGATGACATATCAGCAGCGCTGGCACAGCTTGGAGTATCAATATACGCGTGGCATGGAATGGAAAAAGAAGATTTTTATTGGTGCATTAAGAAGACCTTAGAAATAGAGCCAACGCTAACTCTTGATGATGGAGCTGATTTAGTGTTTACAATACACAAAGAGTATCATGATATGGCAAAAAGAGTACTCGGCGGAACAGAAGAAACAACCACAGGTGTAAAGAGATTAAGAGCCATGGCAAATGACAACGCATTATTATATCCGATAATAGCTGTAAACGACTCTATAACAAAATGGGATTTTGATAATGTATACGGAACAGGCCAATCATCACTTGATGGGATACTGCGAGCAAGTTCTGTATTGGTTGCAGGCAAAACAGTAGTAGTTTGTGGTTATGGACACTGTGGACGAGGGGTTGCAATGCGTGCAAAGGGGCTTGGAGCGTCGGTCGTTGTAACAGAGATAAAACCAACTTCAGCGCTAAAAGCTCGTCTTGAAGGCTATGAAGTCATGCCTATGTTAGACGCCGCAAAGGTAGGTGATATATTTATAACTGCAACTGGTGTTAAAGATATCATAACCAAAGAACATTTTAATTTAATGAAAGATGGTGCAATTATATGTAATACAGGACATTATGATTGTGAAATAAATATAAATGATCTTGAGTCTATGTCAGTAGACAAAAAAGAGATCCGCCATGCTAATGAACAGTATAGGACTAAAAACGGTAAGAGGATATATCTTCTTGCCCAGGGACGGCTTGTAAATCTTGCAGCAGCAGAAGGACATCCTTCCGAAGTAATGGATATGTCCTTTGCCAACCAATTTTTAGGATTAATAAAGCTTGCTAATGGTGATAATAAACTTGAAAATAAGGTATATGTATTGCCAGAGGAGACTGATGAGGAGGTTAGTCAGATAAAGTTAAAGAGCATGGGGATAAAGATAGACAATCTATCGGAAGAACAAATTAAATATGCGAGTGACTATAGTGCTGGAACATAAAACAGTAAATGAGAATAAAGTAGATTTATTTTCAAAATGCATTGATTTTTTTAATGCAACAAAACATTATACTGAGAAGGGACTATATCCCTATTTCAGGTCAATAGAATCAGCACAGGATACAGAAGTATTTATAAATAAGAAAAAATATTTAATGCTTGGGTCAAATAGTTATATGGGGCTTACAAATCATCCTAAGATTCTAAAAGAAGCAAAGGGTGCGATAGACAAATATGGATCTGGGAATGCAGGGTCAAGGTTTTTAAACGGGACACTTGATATACATAACAAATTAGAAGAGAAGCTTGCAGATTTTTTTGGTTTTGAAGATGCACTACTTTTTGGGACGGGCTATCTTGCTAATCTTGGGGTAATATCAGCTTTAGTTGGGCCAAAAGATTACGTTATAACAGATAAGATGGACCATGCAAGTATATTCGATGCATCTAGGCTATCATTTGGTAAATTGCTTAAGTTTAAGCATAATGACATGAAGGATTTAGAAAGGCTACTAAAAAGCTGTAATACTAACCGTGGGAAGCTTGTTGTAGTTGATGGGGTATTTAGCATGGAAGGTGATATAGCTAATTTACCTGGCATTGTTGAGCTTTGCAGAAAATACAATGCTCGTATAATGGTTGATGATGCGCATGGAACAGGAGTGCTTGGGAAAGGGGGGCGTGGGACTCCTAATTATTTTGACCTTGTAGACTCTATAGATATTCTTGTAATAACGTTTTCTAAATCACTAGCCTCACTTGGTGGAGCGGCACTTGCATCAAAAGATGTGATATATTATCTTAAACATAAAGCAAGATCGTTAATATTTAGTGCAAGTATGCCTGCATCGGCTGTGGCAAGCGTTTCCAAGGCGCTGGATATTATACAAGAGGAACCCTCAAGAATTACAAGATTGTGGTATAATACCAACAAAATGTTGTCTGCTCTTAATAAACTAGGTTTTAATACAGGGACAAGTAATACACCTATCATCCCAATTATAGTTGGAGGTATGGATGAGACTTTTATATACTGGAGAAAGCTAACTGATGCTGGTATTTTTGTAAATCCTGTTGTGCCTCCTGCCGTTCAACCAGGGCAATGTCTTATTCGTACAAGTTATATGGCAACTCATACTGACGAACAGCTTGACTGGGCTTTGGAAGTTTTATCAAGTGCTGGAAAGGAGCTTAATTTAATTTAATACCTTTTTTAAGTAGTTTATCTAATGCCTTTTGGCTATCCTCTTTTTGCTTCTTATCTTCCTGCCATATCGATAATTCGTATAATGACTTTTTATGTCTTATATAATGTTTTTTTATAACTACTTTAGTCTCTTCTCTATCCTTTGTTTTTGGGATAGTTGCATAAATATCATAAAGTAATACACCTGCTTTGCCTAACATACTAAGTTCATTTACATTATTATAAAAGCTTATCTTTTCTGCTTCTAAGTTAAGTTTAAATGTATCTATCGCCTTTATGACAAGTTTCTCGGAGCTTAAACTTCCAACCCCACTTGATACTCCAATATATTCCATCGTTGCAATACTGCCACTTGATTTGTTTCTTACATTAAATATTTTAGATGCATCTGTTGATAAAAGCTCCCAGCTAGAATCTAGTGTCGCTTCAATACCATGTTTTTCCATCACTACGTCATTTGTAGACTCACTTTCCATTATACTATCTATTACATATAACGCCTTACCATAAAAAAGCTCTCTATTTAACTCGCCTTCCCTTCTATCTTCTAACTCGCCTTTACCTTTACCTTTAACTCCTATCTCTTTCATTTTATTCCCTCTCTCCTCACCCTCCTTTGGATAAGATAATAGTATTAAAACTTCATAAAGCTTGCCGCTTAGCATAAATAAAGAACGGTATAATGTATAATTTACTTCTTCTTTTAGATACTTTTCATGCCTTGTAAAAATACCTTTTGCTATAAGTCTTCCTTTAAACTCTTCCACCTTTTCATATTTTATATTCTTATCTTTTTTAAGCTCTTTTATAAAATAATTTTCTATATCTTTTAAAGCCCTTTCGCTTACTCTAACTTCTCCCATAACTCCATAACGGCTCTCAAACCCAACTACATTACTTGCATTACTAGATACATAATACCAGTCTATTGGGATCTTTATAGTTATACCTGAACTTGTATAACTATTAAATTCTCCTTTATAAACTTTAACTTTTTTTACATTACTTCTTTTTTCTATCTTCTTATTATAACTTGTGCAGTTTGAGCTTACAATAACGTAGGATATTGATACTAATAAAACTATTAACCGGGCTGAGCCTTGCAATACTTTGTTTACCTACCACTAGCTTTTTTAATTATTTTAATATATATTGTTTATTATTTGTCCAACTTTAAATAGTATTTTGTTTTGAATTTATTACATATTATCTTTAGTTAGACGTAAATTATAACACTATATTTATCGGCTAATATTATTCTATAAGTGTTAAATAAAGATTGTATGCTAGATGTTTTAGGTTTTTTTTATACAAAAAAGTCGCTTAATGCTTAGTAGGAGAACACTAATGAAAAAGATTAAGACAAAAGAATTTCAACAGGATAAAATAGACAATAATAAAAATTCTGCGCTTGAGCATAGGGTTGTTAAGGAAATAAGCACGACTAATAATAACTCTTCTTTCACTTCTAAAACAGAAGAGTTTTATGCTACTTTGAAAATGGCTAAAAATTCTAAAGTCTTAATCGTTATTAAAGGCTATCCGGACCCTGATAGTATCGCTTGTGCTCTTACGTTCCAGTATATTGCACTGCATTACGCAATTGAGTCCACTATATTACATTTTGACGAAGTAAGTCATCCTGAAAATAAAGCTTTAATCAAAAAACTATCCATTGAGCTCGTAAGATATACTCAGGACTTCGATTTTAGTCCATATAAATATCTTGTTTTCAACGATACGCAAACAACCGATTTAAATATAGATATATCTCCTGCTATTAAAAATTTAGTACTAATCGACCATCATAAAAACTTGGGAACTAAGGATTGTATCTTTACAGACATTAGAGAAGACGCAGGCTCAACAAGCGCTATATATACTGAATATCTTATACAAGGCCCCGTAAATTTGGAAAGTGGCAATACTGATACCGTCAAGCTGGCAACTGCTCTTATGCATGGTATCCGAAGCGATACTAACAGCTTCCTTAATGCTCAAGGTATTGATTTTCTTGGTGCTGCTTACTTAAGCCAAATTACCGATAAGGAGCTTTTATCCATTATTTCACATCAATCGGTTTCAACTAAAACTATGGACATGACTCAAATAGCTTTACAAAATAAGGACATTAAAGGGACCTACTTATTTGCTGGGGTTGGTTTTGTTCGAGAGGATGATAGAGATGGTATTGGGCAAGTTGCTGATTATTTGCTACTTAGGGATGGGATTGATACTGTCATTATATACGGAATCGTAGGCGGTAAGTATATCGATGGTTCTCTACGCACTACAAGCCATACTCTTGACCCGGATAAATGGATTAAAGATCTTTTTGGCTTTTCCGAAGATGGTAAACCTTTTGGGGGAGGAAGACGCGATAAGGGGGGATTTCAATTACCCCTTGGGGTCCTTGCTAGATGCTCTGATAAAGACCTACTTTGGAAAGTTACCAAGCATACTATCGAAGAAATATTCTACAATAAGATCGGTATCAAAACTAAAGACACTTCCGACAGCTTAAACTAACGCTTTAACTCTTTTATCCTTT
This sequence comes from Sipunculus nudus, assembly GCA_026874595.1. Classification (NCBI taxonomy): domain Eukaryota; kingdom Metazoa; phylum Annelida; class Sipuncula; order Golfingiida; family Sipunculidae; genus Sipunculus; species Sipunculus nudus. Next base: position 1,105,289 of record JAPPUL010000096.1, read on the forward strand.
CGGCATCTTTCTTTAATATCCTATATTATGAATTGGCTTTTCTATTCTTTTCTATTAATTAGAGTCGCTTTTTTACATAAACAGCTTGGCACAAATACATAGTTTATTCATATTCTTTATAAAATATAATTTATTCTCATCTGAAAAATCCTTCGCATATATCATGCGCCATCCTCTTTATCGCATACTTCATATAGTGCAATTCGTTTATTTGTACCTTTAGCCTCTCAATCTTTGAAAATCCTTTTTCAAGACCATTTTCGCCTTTATTTTCTTCCACTTTGCAAAATCCTTTTTACAACGTTTGTTTTTACCCTTTTTTTTTACTTTAACTCTTCCACTATTCTACCCTTTCTAATATCTCTCCGTCTATCACATCCTTTATATGTTCCAAGCCTAATTTACCCTCCCTTAGCTTTATTCCTATGTAGTCTATCCTTAATCCTTTCTCTCCTTTATCCTCCCCTCCTTTATCCTCCCCTTTTTCTTCCAACATAAGATATTCTTGTGCTGACAGCAATATACGCCGCATTTGACGCTCAATTAGATGTTCTTCTACAGACCCATAGCTATCGCTTAATCTAAGCTTTACTTCTACAAATATTATATCTGAACCATCCTCTGCTATTATATCTATCTCTCCATATCGTGTCTTGTAATTCCTACCCAGTATTTTATAGCCTTCGCTTTTTAAATAGTAATACCCTATCTCCTCCCCTAATAACCCCACTACCTTTTTACCTAACTTCACCCTTTTCTAATACCTCCCCCAACACTTCCAACACTTCCTTTATTACTTCCATCCCCGCCCCTTTAATATAGCTTATAACAGCCTCATCAAATCTTACACCGCCGTGTCCTGCATTACTCATTTTCTCGGCTATTTGATTAACCACATTAATAGTTCTTATTTTATAAGAACTATTAGTACTTTTTTCTTCAGCATCACCAAAACCTTTATCAAAACCATCGCATCTATCCTTTAGTCTTTTAGTTCCACCTTTGTATTCATATATTTTCACCCCTTTATTTACTCCTCCCTCATAACCTTCTATCTCGTACTTGGACGCTTGACCCAAAACATTCAAAACACGTACGCTCCCTCTTAACTCTGTGCCATATTCCCCTTTCAAGCACAGTCTTAGCCTCAATAACAATAACTTATCTAAAAATATAGACGGAATTGTTAAAAAACTTTTTTCTCCTTCTTTTACTAAAGTTTTAGCCCCTGCTTGTTCAAATTTATATACCTCTTCTAACATCAATTTTATTTTTTCCCGCTCTTCCAAAAGATTTCTTTCTTGTGACACGGCACCAGCAAGAATTAGATTATCCATATTTAATAGATTCTTTACATACCTCGAAAAATCAAGCCCTCGAAGTCCATAGCTTTTGCAATATCTTAGATAATCTCCATCAAATAATTCGTCATAAAAACTATGATACGATTTGTAAGCCCTATAATAATTATATATTTCTTCTTCTTCTAATCCGTAATTATTATCTAAGTATACTTTAATTATTTTATACAATAACCCCTTATCTCTTAACCCCATTAACCGTCTGCTATAACCTCTTATCAGTTGTTCTATCCTCCCTGATTCCCCTCCTGATACTAGCTCTAGTAATATCATTTTATCCAAATCTTTTACCCGAAATAGATATTTAAAACCAATTTCAAGCTCTCCTAGATAATAGCCATATATAGTATATTGTCTATTTATTCGTATCTTGTATCTTCCGCCTAAATAACTATGTATAACCTCACCTTGTAATAACTCTCCTTTTTTTAACTTGTATTTCATCTCTTTTTCACTTTTTTATTTATTTATTTCTACATTAAATCCATTTTTTACAATTTATTATTATGTTTTTTTCTACCTAATTAGGAAAACTATTACTTTTTAACCTTATTTAATATTCTTTAATATCAAGGTGTTTTTTTTAGCTTTTTTCTTGCATGTTTAAATCTTTTATTCTGAACCTTTCTATTATTCAAATATATATTATTATGGGCTTTGGCTATTTACTAGTCATAATCTCATTCTTTACTCCCATCGCTTTGTTCTCTGATTCTTATATGTTTTATCCTGAGTTGCAAATTGCTGCTTTTGTTTCCCGATTTATTCAAGATAACTTATTTAAACTGTTTACTTTGCCCATAATCATTTATCCATACTTCTTTACCATCGTTTTGCTACTCTTAAGCATTAACTCTATTAGAAATACATTATTTAACTTCTTCACTTTATCTTATAACAAAATACTGCCTTATAAAACCTTAGCTTTTATTATTAGAGCTTTTAAGAAAATATTTGCACTAATTATCGCTTATCTACCCCTTGTCATAAACTTAATCGTTTATACTTCTTTTTATCTTATGCCTATTAAACCTTTTAATATTGCTGCTTTTGGAGTTTTTATTCTCGCTTTCATGTTGTTTTCTAGCTCTTACATAAAAGCAAAACGTCGTAAATACCATAGCCAGCAATTGCTTAGCTTCACCTTATTAGCTTTAGATTATGCTTTGCATAGCGTGCTCCTTGTTAGCATGACAATTATTATATTATATGAACGAAATATTCTTATCTTACCATTTGCTTATCTTGCACTGCTAGGTTTTATTTTACTCTTTATTGGGCTTAGTATTATAGTTTATAAAAAATATCTTGCTCTAACTAAGTTTTATAGTAATGCAACATAAATACTATTTTAAAAATCTGTTTTTAAAAAGACTAAACAGAGTTTTGCTCTTATAATGATATGCTTTATACTAAAATCTCTTTTATGAACCAATTAGCTCGATGACAATATGAGATTAGGCATTGAGGCTGATAAACGTATTGTACCTCATTTCATTTATTCCGGCATTGAGGTTTTGGCCGGTTCTTGTTTCCCTAAGTATGTGCGACTCTTATTAACACTGGGTGTGAACATGCAGATGATATGTCTTCCTAAAGGCTTTTTTAGATATTAACATCTCTTAAAAACAATATGAATAAAGCTTCTAACGCTTTGCCCATACTTACCGATTGGAAACTATCTCGTGAACCCAATTCTAATAAAATTAAAACGCTCATTTGCTAATTAGGTTTTACTTAGTTTGCCGTAGGCAGAAGAATTTAGTTATACCTTATGCCTTAAGAGCTTATCATGTGCCGCCTCAACAAATTGTTTGTAATCTTTACTCTTGAAAAAGGCACTACCCATTACAAATACATTTGCACCAAAAGACGCTACCTTCGCTATATTCTCAAGTGTAATCCCTCCGTCAACCTCTATCTCTACATCATCATAACCCTGTTTTATTAGCTCATTCTTTAACTCCGATATCTTTGGCAGCGCCTCCTCGATTAACTTTTGACCACCAAAACCAGGCTCAACTAACATAACAAGTACCATATCAACAAGCCTAAGATAAGGATATAGCTTTTCTATAGGTGTTTTAGGCTTAACTGAAAGCCCAAACTTCTTACCATTTGCACGCACCCTCTCATATAAAGCATTTACATCTGATACCGCCTCTATATGATAGGTATATATATCACTTCCTGATGACATGAAACTATCTATTGTTTTATATGGCTCTTCTATCATAAAATGAGTATCAAATGGGAGGTCTATATACCTTCGCATATCCTTTATGAACTTAGAACCAAAGGTTAGATTCGGTACAAAGTGATTATCCATAACATCAAAATGTATATAATCTACTTTTGCTTCTGAGAGTCTTATTAGCTCTTCTTTAAGCATTGAAAAATCTGATGAGAGTATTGATGGTGCTATTTTCATTCTTTTCATTGTCCTCTCTTCTTTTTTATTATGTAGTTACTATCTTAGGTTTATTATATTTTTTGTTTACTTTAATTTGTTTACTTTCATAAAGCAGGTTTAGTGTAACTTTTGGTTTTAGGATTTAGAAACTCTATCTAGCTTCCTTATACTCTCTGCCATCAAGCAATACCTTCACTCTCTTACGTCCTTTACTCCGATAGGTGCGTACAACTTCATCTCCAAAATGCTTTTTGCCACTATATATTATTTCTAGCCCTCTATCTCCATCCACTTTTAGAGTTATTTCTACTAGATTACCCCTCTTATCCTTGAAAAATGGATGGGCCCTTGAAGGTATTCTAAAACGGGTTATATGATAATTTCTTATACCATCTCGCTTCATACCATAGGCATATACCCTAAAACCTATTTCTTCACCTCTATATAGTATCTCTCCCTTGTCTGCACTTTGACCTATTATCTTTCCATCATTTTTAGATGCCAGCGTCATAACGTTTTTTATATTTACAAGAAGTCCTTTATCCGAAAGATATCTTGACACCTTCTCAATGTGCTTCCCTACATAATCCTCTATCAAAACTTCGTTCTTAATATAACCACTACTTATTAAGAAATCAACTTTTGTACCGTCCCTCACCACGCTATTTCCTACAGGATTATGACTTATTACTAAGCCCTTAGACACCTTTTTACTCGGGCTTAGTAGAATATCACCTACAAGTAGTTTAGGTTTACTTTTATTTTTTGCTTTTAAAGTTATTAGTTCAAGCGCTTTTGAGAATTTAAGTTTCTTTAAATTTGGCATTATTTTAGGATTTGCCTTACTATAAGATACATAAAGCTTTATATTTTTTCCTTCCTTAAACTGTATATCTCGGGGTTCTGGATACTGCTTTATTACTGTATATAGACCATATTCTAAATTCTCTTTGGGGATTATTTGCAGTGTTAGTTTCTTATCAAGTGTCGCATTTAAGTTGTTTATTATCTGGCTTGCCTCAAGTATGTCCTTGCCCTCTAATAACGGAATCCGGATAAGCTCATCTTCTCCCACTACCATGAATATGTGATATGCACTTACCGTTAGTAATAAAATTACTCCTATCAAAAATATTAATACTATTCGTAATATTCCTCTAAATAGCATCTTACTTGCTGCTCTTTACTTTTAGTTCTATACTGCTTTACTACTGCTTTAGCGCTCTCTCCTTAGATAACACCTATATCCCTACTCTTTCTCATTATATCCCTAATTTATTACCCAATGATAGCTTGTTCCCATTTAAAAACGTTTTATAGTCCATCGTTTTTTTACCCTCAGCTTGTAACTCCTCAATACATATTATCCCATCTCCTATCCGGATTTGTATCCCCACATCTTTATCACTTTTTATAATCTCTCCTGCATCCCCTACACTCTCATCGCTTACATACTTTATCTTCTCTATTACTAGCTTTTTACCTCTATAGTACGTGTAGCTCTTTGGCCATGCCTTATACGCACGTATTTGACAACTTAGTTCTTTATAGCTTGATGCCCAATTAATCTCTCCATCACTTTTTTTAAGCTTTTTACAGTAGGTCGCTTTACTCTCATCTTGCTTTACATAGCTTACTTCTCCTGATTTATAGCGATTCAATACCACATACAGGCACTTTGCTGACAATTTACTTAGTCTATTATTTAAACTTACGTAGTCCTCATCTTCCCCTATCTCAAGCTCCTCTTGGTGTATTATATCTCCTGCGTCAAGACGCTCCACCATCCTTTGCGCTGTTATCCCCGTTTTTACCTCGCCTGACAACAAGGCACTTTGTATTGGAGATGCACCCCTATATAAAGGCAATAAGGATGCATGGAGATTTACTGCATCATATTTTGCGATGCTAAGCACCTCTTTCGGCAAGATATACCCATAGGCGTTCACTATAACTAAATCTGGACCAAGCTCTTTTAGCTTTGATATCGTTAAATCGTCTTTAAAACTTTTCGGCTGGATACACTCTATTCCTTCTCTTTTCGCATATTCTTTTGGCTTTGGAATTAGCTCATCCTTTTTACCTCGTCCGCCTCGTTTGTCAGGCCCTGTATATATACATACTAAATCACTACTCTCTCCAAGAAGCTCAAGCGTCGGCATCACGTACTCTGGGGTCCCCATAAATACTGTCTTTAGATTTCCTTCCATCTAATTACTTTATATATATCTCCTCAGACCCTTGCCCTGTATACTTCTTTCGCAGTTTCTTTAACTTCTTTCCTATCCGCTTCTTCTCCATACTCTCAAGTCGGTCTATAAACAATATCCCATCCAGGTGATCTATCTCGTGTTGTATCGCTCGTGATAAAAGTCCTTCCGCTTCAAAACTTAGCTTTTCTCCTTGCCCATTATACCCCTCCACCTTTATATACTTTTTACGCTCTACCTGCGCATATAAATCCGGTACGGATAAACAGCCCTCAAGCCCTTCTTCCTTAATATCACTACCTGACAATATAACCGGATTAATCAAATCTAGCCGACCAGAACCATCACATAAATCTATTACTACAAGCCTTTTATCAAGCCCTACTTGAGTCCCTGCAAGCCCTATCCCTCCCTCTTTTAACATAGTTGCATACATCATATCTAGTTCTTCTCTTGTCTCCTTATCAATGTTTTTTACCTCTTGTGCACGCTTTGTTAGAAACATATTTCCATATTTTAATACTTCCAATAATATATCTCTCCTTTCTACTTTATATTTATTCGCTTTATTTATATCTTTACCTTAACTTTATATAACACTACATATATCCCTTTATTCATCTCCTTAAAAATAATAATACTCTCTTCATAAAAGTAACACTTTCTAAGGTGAATATATGCCACATTAGATTATTACATTAGATTATTACTATCTACATCTATCTCTATATATACTCCTCTTATTTGCTTTATTCCTTTTGCCGCTTTTGCTACATCGTTTAAATATGTTTGTCTTTTACTCTTTAATATTATTTGCCATCTAAAGTTATTATTTATCTTTCCCATAGGCGCAACAGAAGGTCCAAGCATTTTAATTGCATCTTTTTCCTTTCTACTGCTTAATATACCCTTTATATAGCTTGACAATACTTCTGAGTGCTTTATTACCTTTTCTTCATCACGGCCGCGTATTACGTACCTTAGAATTCGGCTGTAGGGTGGATAAAAAAACTTTTCTCTATCTTTTATCTCTTTTTCGTAAAAGCCTATATAATCTTGCTTCTTTGCACTTTGCATTACATGATTCTCAGGTATATATGTTTGAATTATGACCTCACCTTTTATATCTCCTCTGCCGCTTCGCCCTATTAGTTGAGTTATTAACGAGAATGTCCTTTCTGATGCCCTGAAATCAGGAAAGTTTAAACTCTCATCTGCTAGTAATATTCCTACTAAGGTAACATTTGGGAAATGTAAACCCTTCGCTACCATCTGAGTCCCAATCAATATATCAATCCGCTTCGCCTTAACATCGTTTAATATCTTCTCATGCCCAGAAGCCCCTCGGGTACTATCTAAATCTAATCTAGCTATACGTGCACCTCTAAATATGCTCTTTAGAGTCTCAACCACTTTTTGTGTTCCGTAACCAAGCATAGTTATATTCGTACTATTACAAGAAGCACAGTTTGTTATTCCTTTACTATAAGCACAATAATGGCATAACATCTTATTACTATGTTTATGATAGGTTAAACTAATATCACAGTTAGGGCAGCTTAAACTATATCCACACTCCTTACACATTAAAACCGGGGAATGCCCTCTCTTATTTAAGAATATGATGGTTTGCTCGCCCTTTGATAGTCGTTCATTGATTTTTCGCATAAGTAAAGCACTTATGAAGGATTTTGTCTTCTGGCTTTTCATATCAACAAATTCCACATTTTGAGTCTTATGTGAAGAGTGTCTTTCTTTAAGATGTATTAACTCAATGTTTTTGTTTATTGCATGATAATAAGTTTCTATTGAAGGAGTTGCACTACCTAATACTAAAGGTATTTTAGTAGTTTGAGCAATTTTAAATGCAACTTGACGGGCATGGTATCGGGGAGTATCCTGAGATTTGTAATAAGCCTCATGTTCTTCATCTATTATAATAACTCCTAGCTTACTAGGTTCTACTGAGAATATCGCACTACGTGCACCAAGTATTATATCAATCTTATTCTCTTTGATCTTACGCCAGTTTAAATATCGTATAGAAGCACCAATACGTGAGTGTAAAACTGCTATCCTATCTTTATCAAAGGAACTTTTAAAGTTATCAATAAGTTGTGGCGTTAGCGCTATCTCAGGAACTAGTATAAGCGCCTGTTTACCTTTCTCAATTACTTGTTTGGCTATATATTTATAAACTTCAGTTTTCCCAGACCCTGTAACCCCCAAAAGTAAATAAGGAATAAAAGAAGACTTCTCTATTGACTCAATCACCCTTTTTAAGGCCATAGCCTGCTCATGGTTAAGCTTATGAAAACCATTACCATCAAGACACTCTTCCTTTATCTTAGTATCATCTTCTTTGTTTTGCTTTTTTTTCTTAAGCTTTACTATTTTAGGAGAAAATAAAGCCACCGCCTCACCAAGTGAACAAAGGTAATAGGAGCAAATCCATCGAGCCAAATCTAGAGAAACTTCATTAAAACAAGGTATGTCATCAAGAAGCTCAATAAGGTCTTTACATTCAAAACGTGGTTTATCATTATGTTCATTAACAACAAAAGCCTTAACGTTTTTGTTTTTAAAAGGTACTAAAACACATTTACCAAAAAGGTTTTCGTTAAGCATATGTGTTGGGATTTTATAAGTAAAAGCATCTAAAGGGAGATTCAATACTACATCAACATAGGTATGCATTGTACGTGATATATAAGGTTACAGGTTTTATTAGAGTAATTAAGTTAATCTATCGGTTTTGGCAGCAAATATAAAATCACTTTCGCTAAGACCGTCGATTTTATGAGTCCATAAACTTATCTTAACATATCCCCATCCGAGGTTAATGTCAGGATGGTGTCCTTCAGCTTCAGCAAGGCATCCAACTTTATTAGTAAAATCCAAAGCTTCTTTAAAGTCGGCAAAGGAATATTCTTTTTCGATATGATGCTCATCAAAAAGCCTCCATCCTCCATCAAGCTTTTTATACAAATCCTTAAGAGGCTTATCCTTAAGCGGAGCAACTCCGCCCTGACAAGGCACACATTTTTTATCAGCAAGACTATATTCAGAATCCATAATAAAAATCCTTTATCTTTAAGTACTCAAAAATATCTATTATGAAAAGATAGTAGTAAGAGCATATTAAATCAAGTCTTTACAAGTTTTATTATTCTATAACAAAACAGTGGTTAAAAATGCTTTGTTGAGCTATTCTTTCTTTATATTTTTAGATTATTAAGGAGAGAGATTAATGAGATATTTAACTCTTTTGTTATTGCTATTAGTTTTAATTAGCTGTGGAAGTGCCTTAACAAACCTCGAAGGGCAATGAGGGGCTGGAGGACAAAGAGAAGAAGGAGGGGTTGGAGGAGGAGAAGATAGCGAAGCTGAGTGGCGCCTATTGTCAGGCGATGTTGACGGCCCTAAAGGAATAAAATGCTCAGCTCGTAGTGCTCATCAAGTAGTCGTAAAAGACAATACTTTCTATCTATTTGGCGGGACTGGTCCTAATTCTTACAAGAATGACGTATGGAGCTCAAGCGATGTAGTAAGTTGGACAGAAGTCTCAGCAGGAGGAGCAGCAAGCGAGAGCCAATGGTCAGAACGAGAAGAACATCAAGTAATCTTAAAAGATAGTAATTTCTTTATTTTTGGTGGTTGGCGCAATCAGAATAACCTGAATGACGTATGGGTATACAAATAAAGCTTATAATGTTCTCTTTGATATTTAATTGATATTTAATTGATATTTAAGGGAACATATACTTGAGCTTATATCTCTCTCCTCCTACAAATCAAACAATTATAAAAAGAGTAGTTTAAAAAAGCTCTTAAGGTGTGTTTATAGGTATAAATACGAACTAGTTAAGGAGCGTTAATATGGATACATTAAGATTAAAGAAGAGTTTATATATAGTATTTTTCATAATGGTAGTTGTTGGTTTTAGCGCCTTTATAGGATTTAGTGCATGTACTAAAGACATTCCAGGCTCACTTGGGATTGGAGACGGAGGAGGCGATACAATAACCTATTCTTGGACAAAGCTAAAAGAGAATGTGGAATGGAGCGCCCGTAAAAATCATCCAACACTTCTAAAAGTGGATAAATTTTATCTTTTTGGCGGAAATGACGGTTCTTATAAAAACGACGTATGGAGCTCAAGCGATGGAGCAAGCTGGACCCAAGTGACAAACAGTGCGCCATGGGCAGCCCGTTCTGGCCATCAAGTGGTATTAAAGGGGGATTCTTTTTTTATTTTTGGCGGGAAGGTTGGTTCTAGTACATACAAAAACGACGTATGGAGCTCAAGCGATGGAGAGACATGGATAGAGCTAACGCCAAGTGCGGGATGGACAGGCCGTACAGCGCATCAAGTAGTATTAAAGGGGGATTCTTTTTATCTTTTTGGCGGAAATGACGGTTCTTATAAAAACGATGTATGGAGCTCAAGCGATGGAGAGACATGGACAAAGGTAATAGAGAATGCCGCATGGACCGCCCGTACAGCTCATCAAGTAGTATTAAAGGGGGATTCTTTTTATCTTTTTGGCGGGAAGGTTGGTTCTAGTACATACAAAAACGATGTATGGAGCTCAAACGATGGAGAGACATGGACAAAGGTAATAGAGAATGCCGCCTGGACAGCCCGTAGAAATCACGAAGCGGTATTAAAAGGAGATGAGTTTTTTATTTTTGGCGGGAAGGTTGGTACAAATAATTTAAACGACGTATGGAGCTCAAGAGATGGCGCTACTTGGGAAGAACTAACGGCGAGTGCGCCATGGTCAGTCCGTCAGGGACATGCAATAGTCTTAAAGGGAGAAGACATCTTTCTTTTTGGAGGGACTATAGATGGTACAAATAACTTAAACGACGTATGGGTGTACAGGAGAGACTAAGTTTATGGTCCTGCTTTATAGGAGGCATTAATTTGTCCTCTTACAAGTCCTTTTAATAAATAAATAATTCATAAAAATAATAGTTTAAAAGCTCTTATAGCTGTGTTTATAGGTATAAATAATAGATCTTAGGGAGTGTTTATATGGACACATTAACATTAAAGAAAAGTTTATATATAGTATTTTTCATATTGGTAGTTGTTGGTTTTAGTGCGTTTATAGGCTTTAGTGCATGCAATAAGGACCTAACAACCGATTCTGGTGGTGGAGAACCGAGTGCACCTGAAGTTAATCCTGACGAAAACTATAGCTGGAAAGAGCATACAGCAGCAGCCGAGTGGTCCCCTCGCAAGGCACATCAAGTAGTCTTAAAGGGAGAAGAGTTTTATTTTATGGGAGGACAGGGTAATGGCAAGTGGAACGACGTATGGAAATCAAGCGATGGCACTACTTGGACACCGGTAATAGCGAATGCCGCATGGGAAGGTCGTTATAATCATCAAGTAGTTGTAAAGAATGGAGAGTTTTATTTATTTGGAGGACAGAGTAATGTTGGTCTTCATAATGACGTATGGAAGTCAAGTGATGGGGAAACTTGGACAGAGATATCGGCAGATGACCCAACAACTACAAGCAAATGGCTTCCACGAGGTATGCATAGAGTGCTATTAAAGGGAGATGAGTTTTATCTTATAGGAGGGTTTACTCCACAGACTAGTCCAGGGATACGGAATGACGTATGGAAGTCAAGTGATGGAATAAATTGGACGGAAGTCTCAGCCCATGATGCTGGTGCTACAAACAAATGGGAAAGTCGTTATAATTACGACGTGGTACTAAAGGACGGAGCATTCTATGTATTTGGGGGCTATGGCTTTGTTGGTGGTACTCCTCTAAACGATGTATGGAAATCAAATGATGGGGTAAGTTGGACGCAGATATCGCCCCAGGATGCAAACACTACAAGCAAATGGACAATTCGCCAACATCATAATGTAGTAGTAAAGGGGGGCTATTTCTATCTTTTAGGGGGAGAGACGAACAATGTTAATAGGAATGATGTATGGAGATCAAGCGATGGTATCACTTGGAAGCAGGCATCAGAGAATGATCCGGCAACACCTATGTGGTCAGCTCGGAGAGAATTTGCAGCCCTTGTAAAAGGAGATGCTATATATGTATTTGGAGGTAATGATGGGGCTGATAAGCAAGACGTATGGATCTTCAGTGAAGATTAAAAAGTGAAGATAAAAAAGTGAAGATAAAAAAGTAAAGATAAATAATGCCCTCTTTATTTAAGGGGGCATTAGCCTGTCGTATTACTCTTCTTAAATATATTCTCATCTAATATTTTGTTATTCTTTGTGCATTACAAAGCATCTTACTACTCTAACTTACTACTCTAGCTTAGAAATTAATTAATTCATAAAATAATAGATTAAAAGTGCTCCACACTGTGTTTATAGATATAAATCTACTTAGGAGCGTTTATATGGAGACATTAACATTAAAGAAGAGTTTATATATAATACTATTTATATTAGTAGTAGCAGGTTTTAGTGCGTTTATAGGACTTAGTGCGTGCAACCAGGACCTAACTGGCACATCTGAGAAGAGCTATGCCTGGAGACAGTTAACAGCTTCGGCAGCCTGGCCAAGTCGTTCTGATGTTCAAGTTGTTTTAAAGGGAAATGATTTCTATCTTTTGGGTGGGCATAACGGTGTAGATAGGATGAATGATGTATGGAAGTCAAGCGATGGTGTTACTTGGACAAAGCTAATAGAGAATGCAGCATGGCTTTCTCGTAATGGTCATAGAGCGGCTGTAAATGGGGATTCAATTTATATTAGTGGTGGGCATTCACCTACTCATGAGGATGATGTATGGAAGTCAACTGACGGTGAGACTTGGGAAGAGAGGACAGCGAGTGCACCTTGGGCTGGTCGTTTTTATCATGAAATGGTTGTAAAGGATGAAACGTTTTATGTTTTGGGAGGGAGTAGTGGTACAACTCCTTTGAATGATGTATGGAACTCAACTGATGGAATAACTTGGGAAGAGAGGGCAGCGAGTGCACCTTGGGCTGCTCGTAGTAGATATAAAGCGGTTGTAAAGGATGGAGAGTTGTATATTTTTGGAGGACAGGGCACGGTTTTGTTGAATGACGTATGGAGGTCAAGTGATGGAGCAAGTTGGGTAGAGGTTACAAAGAATGCGCAATGGTCTGCAAGACGCTCTCATGAAGTGATTGTAAAGAATGGCGAATTTTATCTTTATGGGGGCGAGTCATCCGCTGGGAACCTGAGTGACATTTGGAAGTCAAGCGATGGAGAGACTTGGGAAAAGGTTACAGATAGTGCTCCATGGGGTATGCGTGCTACTCATCAAGTGCTTTTAAGAGGTGATAATATCTATCTTTTGGGAGGAAGCGCTACAAGCGACGTCTGGGTATACAGCAAAGAGTAAAACTTAAAGATTAAACTATAATGTAATGTCCTCTTTAATAAAGGGGACATTAACTTGCCGTAAGCTTACTCTGCTTAGGTTTATGTTCTCTACCAAGCTAATACATTCTAAAAACAAAAAAACAACTTAAAACTACTCTACACTAAGCAAACTCACCAAATAGTTAATTCATAAATAAAAAAAAAAGAATAGATTAAAAGTGCTTGTAGCTGTGTTTATAGATACAAAATCTATGATATTGGATTTAAGGAGAGCGCTATGAGTGAATTAATATTTAAAAGGGGTTTATATATACTACTTTTTCTATTAGTAGTAGGAATATTTAGTGCCTTTATAGGATTTAGTGCCTGCAGTACGGATATAGCAAGTACAGGAGGCAGTGGTGGTGGAGACACCCCAACATTCTCTTGGGAAAAGCTAGGGACGGGTTCATGGTCAGCCCGTGATGAGCATCAAGTTGTATTAAAGGGAGAAGAGTTTTATTTATTTGGAGGTTATGATGGTACAAATAATTTGAACGACGTATGGAAGTCAAGTGACGGTGTTAGTTGGAGTATAGTGATAGCGAATGCAGCCTGGGGAGGCCGTCGATCACATCAAGTAGTAGTAAAGGGAGAAGAGTTTTATTTATTTGGAGGGATTACTCCTACGGATAAGAATGATGTATGGAAATCAAGCGATGGAGAGACTTGGACTCAAGTGACAAGTAATGCAGCCTGGACGGCGCGTAAATACCAACAAGTAGTATTACATAATAACGAATTTTATTTATTTGGAGGTTATGTGGATGATGTAGGTAATAAGAATGACGTATGGAAATCAAGCGATGGAGCGACTTGGACTCAAGTGACAAGTAATGCAGCCTGGGGAGGTCGTACAGGGCATCAAGTAGTCGTAAAAGATGGAGAATTCTATCTTATGGGTGGTACTAATGGATTTGAACTGTATAATGATGTATGGAAGTCAAGTGACGGAGCAAGTTGGACACAGCTATCACCAGACGAAGATGTTACAGGGAAATGGACAGGACGTATATATCACCGAGTGGCAGTAAAGGGAGGGGAGATATATCTTACGGGAGGTTATATGTCTACGAGTCATAATGAAGTATGGAGCTCAAGTGATGGAGTAAGTTGGACAGAGGTATTATCAGATGGTCCAGCAAGCGATAGTCAATGGTCAGCCCGTGATAAGCATCAAGTAGTAGTAAAGGGAGATAAGTTATATGTATTTGGAGGAGGTACTAACCCTTATAATAACGATGTATGGGTAAGTAAATAAGTTGGATAAGTAAGTTATGTGTCCTCTTTATTAGGAGGACATTAGCTTTTCTTCTAGTTTGACTTTTCTAAATATCTTATAATTTTTCTGTATGTTTTACTAACTACAAATCATATATTTACTACCTATATACATTATCCAATGCATAAAAAAAGTTGTCTAGAATACGAAATTCTGTTATCTTATAATAGAAATTAAATTACGAGGAGAATGTAGATGAACTATTTAAGTTCTATATTAAAGACAAAAAAAAGGTTTTACCTTCTATTCTTGTGCTTATTTGTTTTAAGCAGTTTAAGCAGCTGTAACAACGACAGGACAAACACAAACGGCGCTGCAACAAAAGCAACATTATTAAAAGAAGCAGAAGAAAGAGTAAAAAAAGCAGAAGAAAAAGTAAAAGATCCAAAGCTAACAGAAGAAGAACGTGTAAAAGCACAAGTAGAATTAGCACAAGAAAGACTAATAAAAGTAGAAATAGAAGGAGATGAAGCAAAAAAAGCATTAGCAAAAAAAGCATTTTCAGATGCACAAGAAGCACAAAAAGCAGTAGAAGACGTAAAAGCAAAAGCAAAAGCAGTAGAAGAAGCAAAAACACCAGAAGAACGTGTAAAAGCACAAGACCTATTAGCAGAAGCACAATTAGCAAAAACAGTAGCATTAGTAAAAGCAGCATTTTCAGATGCAGAAGTAGAAGTAGCAGAAAAAGCAGCAAAAGACAAAGCAGTACAAGACGCATTAGCAAAAGCAAAAGAAGCAGTAGAAGACGTAAAAGCAAAAGAAAAAGCATTAAAAGACGCAAAAACACCAGAAGCAAAAAAAGCAGCAAAAGAAGCATTAGAAACAGCATTAGGAACAGCAGTAAACCCATTCGAAGAATTAAACAAAGCATTAAAAGAAGCATTACAAAAGAAGCAGAATAAGCAGGCCCAAATCAAGTAGTATTAAAGGGAGATAAGTTATATGTATTTGGAGGAGGTACTAACCCTTATAATAACGATGTATGGGTAAGTAAATAAGTTGGATAAGTAAGTTATGTGTCCTCTTTAAATTAAGAGGACATATAAAGATGTGCAATCTTGTAGTAAGTTAGCCTTAACATCTCTTCTAAAAGGATCTGTAGAACCTTAATAGCTAATATACAATTTAATCTATAAAAACAGTTGCCTAATTGGTTTTAAGCAGCTGCGGGAGAATAGATGGAATAAACGGCGGTGGAGGTGGAGGTGAGGAAGTGAGGAGAGGGACAAAAGATGGAGCAAACGGCGGTAGAGAGCCAAATGAGGAAGTGAGGAGAGGCACCAGATGGAACAAACGGCGGTAGAGAGCCAAATGAGGAAGTGAGGAGAGGCACCAGATGGAGCAAACGGCGGTAGAGGTGGAGGTGAGGAAGCGGGGAGAGGCACCAGATGGAACAAACGGCGGTGGTGGTGCAAATGGGGAAGCGGGGGACAGATGGGCAGCTCGTGCTTCTCATCAAGTAGTAATAAAGGGAGAAGAGTTTTATCTTTTTGGAGGGCTTGCTGGTAATGGTTCTAAGAATGACGTATGGAGCTCAAGTGATGGTAAGATTTGGACAGAGGTATTACCAGATGGTGAAGAAAGCGAGAGTCAATGGGAAAGACGTTATGGTCATCAAGTAGTAATAAAGGGAGATTATTTCTTTCTTTTTGGTGGCAATGCTAAAGAATATAAGAATGACGTATGGAAGTCGCGTGATGGAGCAACTTGGACAGAGCTAGAGAATAAATAGACATCTCGTTACGAACATCATGTAGTAAATGAATGGACTTTCTATCTTTTTGGGAGGAATGAGTCTAAAAGGGTTCAAGAGATAGAACTACTTGGACACCGCAGTCAGAAGGGCCCTGATGGAGTAATCGTACTAGCTATGAATAGTCTTGTCGCTATGCTCATCAAGCAAGTGGTAAAAGCCGGTGCTATCTTTCTTTTTGTAGGTATTCTTCTTATCCTCCGAACTTCTTTCTTTTTATAGATACTGTTTTCCCTCTGAAGTATCGTCCTCAAAGAAATGACATATAGGTTTTTAAGTAACAAAAAATAAGCTTAATGTCTTTTTATTAAGAGTAAATAATCATCCTGTCCTAAGTTTAGCTCTTCTAATATTTTAAAGTGTTTTGTAAGCTACAAAACGTCTTAATAACCTCACTTAGAGATTAGTTAAGTTGCTAAGAAATAGTTGTTTAAAACGCTAAGTTGTACTATTCATTATTCTATATTATAGATTAAAATGAGTAGTATTAATGAGCTATATACGTTATTTTCTAAAGTTCTTTAAGATAAATAAGGGTATATATTTGTCGTTATTTTCGTTATTGCTTTTAAGCAGTTGTGAAGAATATGCAGTAAAACAAGACAATCAACCAGAACTTGGTAGTACTGAGTCTGTGTGGACGGAAGTCTCAGCCCATGAAGATGAGCCTAAAAACAAATGGACAGGACGTTTTGTTCATCAAGTGGTATTAAAAGATGAGACTTTCTTTCTTTTTGGTGGCAATACCAAAGAATATAAGAATGACGTATGGAAGTCGCGTGATGGTAAGGATTGGGGCCTAATCTCAGCCCATGAAAACAATCCTAAAAACAAATGGTCAGGACGTTTTGGACATCAAGTGGTATTAAAGGGAGAAGAGTTCTATCTTTTTGGAGGGCTTGTAGGGCTTGCTGGTAATGATTCTAAGAATGACGTATGGAAGTCGCGTGATGGAGTAAGTTGGACAGAGGTATTAGCAAATGGTGCAGAAAGCAAGAGTCAATGGGAAAGTCGTTATGAACATCAAGTAGTAGTAAAAGATGAGACCTTCTTTCTTTTTGGTGGGAAGAGTTGGAGGAGTGATGATTCTAAGAATGACGTATGGAAGTCGCGTGATGGTAAGGATTGGGGCCTAATCTCAGCCCATGGAAACAATCCTAAAAACAAATGGTCAGGACGTTTTGGACATCAAGTGGTATTAAAAGATGAGACTTTCTATCTTTTTGGAGGATATGATGATGATTTTAAGAATGACATATGGAGCTCAAGCGATGGTAAGAGCTGGAAGCTAATCTCAGCCCATGAAGATAATCCTAAAAACAAATGGACGGGACGTTTTGGACATCAAGTAGTATTAAAAGATGAGACTTTCTATCTTTTTGGAGGGGATACTGCTTATACTAAGAATGACATATGGAGCTCAAGTGATGGTAAGAGTTGGAGACTAATCTCAGCCCATGAAGACAATCCTAAAAACAAATGGACAGCTCGTTGGGGGCATCAAGCGGTTGTAAAGGATGGGGCTTTCTTTCTTTTTGGAGGGGTTGAGCCTACGAAGGACCGCAGATATAAGAACGACGTATGGGTTTTTAAGCCTAAACTATAAAACATATCTAAAGTATAAAATAACTAGTTATATAATGAAAATATTCAAGTACAATAAAAATCTACTAACATCTAATATCTAATTATATAAGAGCTTGATTAGCAAATTACTTATTATCTTTCTTTAGAAAGAAGGAGCAATTATAAAAGCTTACAAAGTGCGTATCCCTATGATACCACATAGCCTCAAAGTCAGCACAAAAAGCTTTTTTATTTTGAGTAACAGTTAAAGACTTACAATTCTGACAAAGTTTAGATTTTTGTATTTCGCAAGAAATAACATTCATAAAGTCTGCTTCATTTTTGATACCATAAACAAAATCTGGTTTTTTGTTTTTTCTAAGCATGATACGTTTTTGCTCTTTCATAAAACCTTAAACTAACCCCTCCCAAAAGTAAATAAATAAACTTAAACTAAATAAATATAACTCTTATTATTAAGAATGCTATGAATGTATAACACTAAATGTAAAATAAAGATATAGATAATTTTGTACTAAAACCGTTTATCAAACTAGGATAATTATATATAATTACAAAGAAAATACTAAAATAGATATAACTAAGCAAGGATATTAAAAGGCTATAAAAAAGTTAAAATCGACATATAAGGTTAGAAATAAAAGCTAAAAAAATGAGAATACATAAAACAGCATTAATAGAGGACAATACAAAGATAGGAACTCACGTCGAAATAGACGCATATGCAATAATCCGACAAGGGAGTATAATAGAGGACAATACAAAGATAGGGACTCACGTTGAAATAGGTTCTAACGTAAAGATTGGCAAGAACAATAAAATCTTTAAAAACGCCTACATAGGAGCCCCCGCACAAGACAGAGGATATGATATAAATAGTCAAAATGGCTCAAACAAAATACTAGTTGAACTAGGAGACAATAACATAATACGAGAATACGTAACAATTCATAATGGGACAAAAGGCAAGACGATTTTAAAAGACAACAATTATTTAATGTCTTATAGCCACATAGGCCATGATTGTGAGGTGGGGTCAAATGTAACGCTTGCAAACTACGTATCCCTAGGCGGCCATGCAATAATAGAAGATTACGTATTCATATCAGCCCACAGTTTAATACACCAAAAAACGAAAGTAGGAACACTAAGCATGATAGGAGCGCTATGCCCGATAACGCAAGACGTCCCTCCTTATTCGTTAATAGCAAATTCCTACGGCAAGCTAATAGGTTTAAATAGCGTTGGGCTAAGGAGGCATACAGATTTAAGTGCAAAGCAAAAGCTAAGTTTAAAGAAAGCGTTTAAGATATTGTATAAATATAATATGAGTAAAGAGGCAGGGATATTAGAGCTTGAGAGGCGAGGCGAGGAATTTAAAGAGATAGAAGAACAGGTAAAGAAGATGCTATCGATATTTGGCGGGGAGCGGGGTGTTTTGCGAAAGTGGCGGGTCTAAATAGTTTATAAAAGTTACCATATTGTCTTATAACAAACCTGCTAAAGAAGTAAGAAGCGTCTAAATAGTTTATAAAAGTTGCCATAGGAGATAAGAATAATTATAATTAGCGTTAATCTCGAACAAAGGAAAAAGAAAAATATGAATGAAAATGAAAAGATAGTAAATAAGCTAAATAGTATAATGGAACTTGAGCTTGCAGGAGTTGTAAGGTATACCCATATAATAGGATACCGATAGTAAGCTGGATGCAAGAGAATGCGCAAGAAAGTTTAGATCATGCACACAAAGCAGGAGAGATGGTGACATTACTTGGAGGGCATCCGTCGTTGAAGATAGGGAGCTTACTTGAGACGGAAAAGCATGATATAGGAGACATTTTACGAGAGAGTTTACAACATGAAAAAGAAGCGCTTGGTTACTACTATGAACTTGCCAAGCTAGCAGAAGAAGCTAACAACGTGATAGTTGGCGAGTATGCAAGGGAGATGATAGTGGCTGAGGAGAAGCATTTAGACGAAGTAAATAAGATGCTAAGGAAACCTGGCGACATAGACAGGTTTGAAGAATAAAAGAATATAATAAAAGGCTATGAAGGAATAAAAAGATAACGTGTAAAGCCATACATCTTATAAGCTGGAATGGTTGTGCTTAAATAGTTAAAGTAAATAAGATATATAAAGACATAGAAAGTAGCGATAATAAGATAATAAAGATAACAAGAGGTAAAAATAAGAAAAGGAAGGTATAAATGGAAGGACAAAAAGTAGATATAGGGATAATAGGAGGGAGTGGGATATATAAAATAGAAGGAGTTGAGATATTAGAAGAAGTATTACCAAAGACGCCTTATGGAACGCCCTCAGATAAGATTGTGATATGCCAGATAGGCAAAAAGCGTGTAGGTTTCTTACCAAGACACGGGGCAGGACACAAGTTTCTACCGACAGAGATACCGGTAAAAGCGAATATATATGCGCTAAAGAGTCTTGGCGTAAAAAGCATACTAGCAATAAGTGCAGTAGGGAGTTTGGCAGAGGAGATAAGACCGAAGGATTTAGTAATACCAAATCAAATAATAGACAGGACAAGACAAAGGGCACTATCCTTCTTTGGCGATGGGATAGTGGGGCATGTAAGTTTTGCAGATCCCTTTTGCAATGAAAAAGGAGAAGCTCTATACTCCTATCTAGACAGGAGAGGTTATAATGCGCATAATAAGGTAACATATTTATGTATGGAAGGTCCCTTATTCTCAACGCGAGCTGAAAGTCATTTATACAGGAGTTGGGGATGCGGGATAATAGGGATGACAGCGTTACCTGAGGCAAAGCTTGCGCGCGAGGCGGAAATCTGTTATAATATGATAGCCTTATCGACAGATTATGATTGTTGGAATGAGGCAGAGGAACACGTAACGACAGAAATGGTTATAGAAAACATGAATACAAATGTTAAAACAATAAAAGGGATATTACCTGATTTATTAAATGAACTTGATTTAAGTAAAGACTGTGGATGTCATCATGCAGCAGAAAACTCTGTGATGACCTCGCATGATATGCTTAATGAGAATAAAAAATTGGAGCTTAATTTATTATATGGTAAATATTTTAATAAAGCATAAGTATTTTGTCCTACTCCTTTTTATACTGCTTTTTTGTTATGCAGAAAGTAGTTATAGCCAAGAGAGCTTAAGAAATGCATCTGAAGGTGTAAATAAAGGGTTAAATAAAGGCTTAAAGCAGGATAAAAGTCTAGAGGATAAAGGAACAGATAAGAATATTAAAAATAAAAAGAAGGAGGAGAAAAAGCTAGAAGTAGATAAATCTAAAGACAAAGAAAAGATATATATAGAAAGAGAGAAAGAAGAAGTGTATGATGATCCGCTGCCGGGACGAAAATTTCCAAGTATACTAGAGCCAAACAAAGGGGAATATCGCGAGAGTAAATTCAGACGATTTGATATAATATTTTTTCTAGCTTACCCTGTATTTGTAGCTTATCAATATATTATAAACGAAGTAGTTAGCAGAACCTACGCAATAAACGGACAGGCAAAAGGAACATTTTCTCTTAATCAAAATTTATATATCTTCCTTTCTAGTGTTATACTAGGAATAGCGGTGGCCTATGAGGATTATAAAGCAGTTTGGAATGACAAAAATCCAACGGGGCTACATAATAGTAATGAGGGTAAATTAATAACAGAAGAGAGTAATTTTTCAATAGTGTTATTACAAATAGATTTTTAGGAAAACACACAATACGAGGTAAAAAGAATTGGAACGGCAAGACATAATCAAATGGATACCTTTGTGTACAATAGGTCTGGTACTATTTTTAGATCAACTAACAAAAGTACTTGTAATAAAGAACATGGAACTATATGAGGCAATAAGCGTGCTTGGGGAATATGTACAGATACGGTTTATATTGAATCAAGGGATGGCGTTTGGTATTTTTGCAGACTTAGATAAAAGTGTAAAAGATGTTCTTTTCACAACGATAACCGTAGTCTCAATAGCAATTGTAATATACTATTATAGTATGGTACACAAAGAGCATTCATGGAGCAGATTTTACTTTGCACTAATACTTGGTGGAGCGCTTGGAAATTTAACAGATAAGCTTTTTGGACATATAATATTCAGAGGAGAATTCAAATTGTTCTATGGGCAAGTAGTAGATTTTATAGATATCGGCATAGGCTCTTATCGTTGGGCAACTTTCAACTTAGCTGACATAACTATTTCAATTGGCGTATTTGCTCTAATCTATATAATATTATTTCGGAAGGACCAAGATATAATACATTACAAGACAATAGAAGAATAATAGATTAGAGTAAAAACATACTGATAGACAAAAGGTTGTTGATTTTGAATTAATTTGAAGTTAATTAAAGAAAGCTTTAAAACGATGCAAGATAATAGTTACAAAGAATTAAAAGATTCTGATTATACTAAATGGTTTTCAGAAGAATATAAAGATGATAATAACTATAAAACCTTTAATAAATCGTTTAAAAAGATACAAAAACGCAATATAGAAATCCCAACAAACATAAAAAAGCCAAAAATAAAGTCCAACGCCTCCAAAGTTACAAAAGCAAAAGGGCCCAAAAATCCAAAAATAAAAAAGATAACAAAAGATAAAAACCCACTAAAAAGTAACAAAGTATTAAATGACGAGCCTGACACTAGTAAAGAAATGGAAATAAATGTTTTAAAGACAGGGCAAAAGTTTAAAATAGAAGACAAAGAGCTTTTATATACGTGGCTTGAAGCAAATCCAATTTATGATAAAGACAGGGCAAAAGATAGGGAATTAGAAGTTAAACCTAAAAAAGGGATTGAGTTAGAACAAGATGCAAGTAATCTTGAAAATAATCTTATAGTAACTAAATCACTAGATCTACATAATCACACAGTGAAGGAAGCTATTGCACTATTAAGACACACCATTTTAAAAGCAAGATACCACAATGATAAAGTATTTAAGATTATACATGGTAAAGGTAAACATTCTAAAGACAAAAAGCCAATTTTAAAAGAAGCTGTACAAGCCTGGCTTGAATCGGAAGAAGGAAAGAAATTAATTATGAGATATAAGGAGGCACCAAAAATATATGGAGGCAGTGGCACTACGCTAGTGTGGTTACGCCAAACAAAGTCAACCTAAAGATTAAGGCACATCGTTATTATTATTATCTTCACGCGGAAAATCTAAAATGACTCCAAGAGACTTTAAACTAATATAAGCATTTTGCTTAACCTCTAATGAATAGTCATTAGAGTAGACGTGCAGAAGAAACGGAATAATACGCTTATCTTTAAACTTTCCTAAAGCTAAGGCAACATAAGCACGAACTGACTCATTCTTATCGAACAATACATCAACCAAATGGTTTATAATCTCAGGATACTGAAGTTTAGCAAGCCCCCAAACAGCGCTAACCCTAACCTTATAGTGTTTATCATTCAAGGCAAATATTAAAGGTTTTAAAGCAAGCAAAGACCCAATAATCCCAATAGCTCTAACAGCCTGATTTCTAACATTAAAGTCATCTTCAGAAACAAGCTTAAAAATATGTTTAATAGCTTTATGAGCCTTAAGTCTGGCAAGAGAGCGCACGGAATTAATAAGGACTTTTGAATCATCATCATCTAGAGCCTGTATTAGAAAATCAACAATAACGTTGCGAGCACGCGAGAAATAGTATTGCCCAAGAAAAAGAGCAGCAAGCCGGCGTTTAAGAGTATTAGTATCATAAATCAAGATGTATATATTGTTTCTAATTTTCCTATCTTCGATATTATTCATAACTTCCAAGTTATGCTTTTTGAGGATATTAGAAGAGAGGTCCTCAAGTTTTTGTTTATAATCGTTTTTTTGGAGCTTACCTTTTGTTAAGGAGTTAATATTTGAGTTTGCTTTCTTTTTTTTGTCTTCTTTGTCTTCTTTGTCTTCTTTGTCCTCTTTGTCTTCTTTGTCTTCTTTGTCCTCTTTGTCCTCTTTGTCTTCTTTGTCCTCTTTGTCCTCTTTGTCTTCTTTGTCTTCTTTGTCCTCTGTCTTTGGAGCACTTATTTTGTTACTATCGTAAGGATTGCTTTTGTCAAGTGGATTGTCCTGTTCTTGGTTTTGACTATTAATCTCTTCTACTGCATAACACAATGCAGTAGAAGAAATTAAATATAAAAGAGTAAACAAAGCTAAACAATAAATCCGAGTAATCATAATAAATATATCCTGTAACTAAGGGGCAAGTTTATATAAAAATATAGACACTAGTTTGACAAAATAATAACCAAGGGTTAGATTTTTTTGTAAAAAAAGTTAAGTCAATTCTTAAAAGGGTTTTGATAAGAATATAACATTAGGATAAATAAGTGCATAAAATTATAAAAGAGAGATTAGACGAACTAAAAGAAGGGCTTTTAAAGCGCTGGAGGTTACTTTGAATTAGACGAAGCAAAAGAGAAGATAAAAGAGATAGAGATTAAAATGTCCAAGCCTGGCTTTTGGGAAGCGAAGGAAGAGGCCAATAAATATACAAAAAATCTAAAACAGTTAAAGAATAAAACGAGCAGTTGGGAAAGCCTAAGGAATGAAATTGTAGAAGGACTTGAGCTTCTGGAGATTACAGAAGAGGGAGACGAAGAGAGTTTATCTATTTTGGAAGGGCTTTTAAAAGAGCTTGAAGACAAGTATCAAGAGCTTGAATTTAAGGTTATGATGAATGAGGCAGAAGATATAAATAATGCCTTTTTATCAATAAACGCAGGAGCAGGAGGGACAGAGGCATGTGATTGGGTAAATATGCTACAAAGGATGTACATGAGATGGAGCGTATTAAGAGGCTATGAGGTTGAGACAGTAGATTATCTTGAGGGCGAAGAAGCCGGAACAAAAAACGTAACTTTATTAATAAAGGGGGAATACGCATACGGATATTTACGCAGTGAAATAGGAGTACATAGACTAGTAAGGCTCTCCCCCTTTGATTCAAACAAAAGACGTCATACATCTTTTGCCTCAGTATACACATTCCCCGAAATAGATAACAAAATAGACATAGAAATAAACATGAACGAGTTAAGAATAGACACCTACCGAGCCCAAGGAGCAGGTGGTCAGCACGTAAATACAACGGACTCAGCTGTAAGAATAACTCACCTCCCAACAAATATCACAGTTCAATGTCAAAACGACAGATCACAGCATAAAAATAAAGAAAACGCATTTAAAGTCCTAAAAGGAAGACTATATAATCATTATAAAGAAGAGCGAGAGATAGAAAGGGCAAAAGATGAAGGTACAAAATCCGAAATATCCTGGGGTTCACAAATAAGGTCATACATACTCCAACCGTATATGTTAGTAAAGGATCACAGAACAAATTTTGAAGTTGGAGACGTCGATAGCGTATTGGAAGGACGCCTGCTTGATGAGTTTATAACAAGCTATCTAAAACTGTTTACTCGAAAAGGGAATGGACAGTAATAGTTATAAGTAATTATGATAAATTATTTTTTTTCCTTGACAGGTTAAATGAATTTATCTAAATTGAAAGAGATGATTTTTAGGCATGCAGATGAAATATAAGTAAATAGTTAATATACATTTAAAGATGTGGATGAGAATGGTAGAGGGGTAGATATGAGCTGCATGAGATGGTTGGAGGCTATTTTAGTGAGTTGAGGAAGGGATTAGGAGGAAGGGATTAGGAGGAGGGATTAGGAGAAGGAAAATGCTTAAAAATCTTAGTGCATTTCTAAATAAATTGTGTGTGACATAGACTGGGAGGGGAAATGTCATGTACGATTTATTTATGTTGCACAAAAAGGGTAGCAGAGAATGAGTAAGAGAATGAGTATAAGTTGTGGGTGTAACTACGGGTGTAGCCAGAGGCAAATATGCTTACACCGACTATTCTAGTATTACTTACAATGTTTTGTATACTAGCAAATCCTATATACAGTAAAGAAAAGTGGGATAAACCTACCAAAAGAATAGGTTTTGAGAGTATAAATAGCTCCCAAAATTTAATTACTTTAAATACAAAAGATAAAGCAAGTAAAAAGCTCGTCATAAAAGATGGATTAAATGATAAATTAGATAAGAGCCTAAAACCAAAAGAAGAGCTACAATTGCCTAAGAAGGGTTCTCAGATTGGTCTGGCAGTGGGTAATGACGCAGCGAAGTTTTACAAGCGTGGATTTTTAAAAGATGTAGAGCCTGAGGACAATGTATTGGAAGAGATTTTTGAGGAGGGGCATATAAAGCTGTTTAGTATATTTGGGTTTAATGTATATATAAGATTTAATAAACGAGAGAGGGGAGAAGGGCGAGGGTATCGTTTTAGAGAAGCGGTTATGGAAGATCATACAAGGCGTAACAGATTAAGAGATTAACGGTTTGCTTAGGGTATGAATTTTTAGAGAACGCTATTAAGGGACAAATTTATAAGTTAGAAAAATTAAGAAATATGAAGATATCGCTTGGGTCAGATCATGCAGGATATAAGCTTAAAGGTAGTATACTAGAGCATTTAAATAAGAGAGTATTAGATGGAAAGCTAATAGAATGCATAGATTACGGAACTAATGGGACAGAGGAGAGGGTAGACTATCCGGATTATGTATCAAAGGCAGCGGAGGCGGTGATAAAAGGGGAAGTAGATATGAGTATAGTTATATGCGGTTCTGGGATTGGGGCTAGTATAGTAGCAAACAAGATAAATGGTATTCGTGCGGCACTTTGTACGACAGAAGAGCTTGCAATACTCTCTCGCGAACACAATAATGCAAATGTACTTGCATTGGGGCAGAGGATATTAGATAAAGAACTAGCACTTAAGATAGTTGACAAATGGCTTATAACAAAATTTAAAGGAGGACGGCACAAAATAAGAATAGATAAGATAGATAAATTAGAAAATAGATAAATTAGAAAATAGATATAAAAAAGAAAATAAACAAGAACCACAAAAAAAACATCAAAAAGACAATAAATCACTAAATAAATTAAAGATGATAACTTCTAAAACGGCGTTATATGGTATACTGGGCAATCCTGTTGGGCACTCACTATCTCCACAAATGCACAATATAGGATTTCGATATCACAATCTAAATGCAGTGTATGTAGCCTTTGAGGTCAAGTTAGAAGACCTTGAATTTAGTCTAAATGGCTGTAGGGGGCTTGGGATTAAGGGACTTAGTGTAACTATTCCGTACAAGGAAAAGGTAATAAAATATTTAGATACTCTAGATGAGCATGCAAAGAAGATAGGAGCAGTTAATACAATCTTAAACGAAGCTGGGAAATTGACAGGTTATAATACAGATGGTCTTGGAGCTTATGAGGCTATAGTTTCACGAGAAGACATAAGCGGCAAGTCTATTTTCATAATAGGGAATGGGGGAACAGCAAAAGCGATTGTGCATGCATTAGTTAGTAAGGTTATGGGAATAGACATAATGGTATGCGGGCGTAGTCGTAAAAAGCTTGAAGTTTTTATAAAGGATGTAAAAAAGAGTTATCCAGAAGCAAGACTTAGTTTTTGCACATACGAAGATGAGGGAGTTGATATTTTAGTTACAAGGAGCAAAGTGATAATAAACACAACACCGATAGGGATGGCTGGTTATGATGCTGGTTATGATATAAAAGAGAATATTCCGCTACCGCTTGAGACGCTATTATGTAAAGAACATATATTATTTGATGCAGTATATAAACCATTGGAGACCAATTTTTTAAGAATTGGCAAAGCCAAGGGAGCGGTTATAATAAACGGTCTTGAACTTCTTCTAAATCAAGGGATATTACAATTTGAGTTATGGACGGGGCTTAAGGCTCCCAAAGAAAAGATGTACAAAGCACTATATGAGAATATCAGTATATGAGAATATAGAAAAATAGTTATTCTTAGTGTTTAAGTTAAGGCGTTAAGTTAAGGAAGTAGCGGTGCAGGGATTCGAACCCCGGACACGTGGATTATGATTCCACTGCTCTAACCAACTGAGCTACACCGCCAAAAATGAAAGATGATATAATTACCTAAAAAAAACAAAATCTAAATAACATACTAAAGATAGTATAACTAAATCATTTGGATAAGAGAAAAACTGTTGTATTTAAATTAGCGGGGGTAGGACTTGAACCTACGATCTTCGGGTTATGAGCCCGACGAGATAGCCATCTTCTCCACCCCGCAACGATATGTGTATAGATAATGATAGTACATTTACAATATATGTCAAGGGTAGTAGCATCTAAAAAGCAAACTATGTATAGATAGTTTAAAACAACACCAATTATTAAGATTCCAAGCTAATTAATTTAAAACTAGTAAGACAAACTAAAACAATACATTACAACCACTCATAAAACACTTCATATATATATATAAAAATGCTTAAGCCAAAACTCCAAAACAAATCGCCGCAATACTAAGAGCAAACATAACATAATGTAATATTCGTATGCGTTTAAAAGCTGCATCAATAAGAGCACTACCCTCTGATTTTTCTAACTTATCTATATCTCTCTTTATAATAGGACGTACAACAAATATTACTAAAATCCATAAAAGCCATATCAAAAACATAAGTAAAACATAAATTCCCCTCC
The DNA here is from genome assembly GCA_026874595.1 of Sipunculus nudus. Taxonomy (NCBI): domain Eukaryota; kingdom Metazoa; phylum Annelida; class Sipuncula; order Golfingiida; family Sipunculidae; genus Sipunculus; species Sipunculus nudus. The sequence continues at coordinate 1,133,881 of JAPPUL010000096.1, forward strand.
CTTCAAAAAGAGCTGAAAAAGAAGTTTTATAAGCTAAGTGCATAAGGTAAAGTCCACTAAGTCCTACTATTATACTATATACCTTTGCATATGGAGTAAAGCCCTTTTCTATATCTCTAAAAGATGATAGCTTATCTAAAGGATTAGTAAGCTTATTAAGAGAAGGTAGCAAAATCAAACTTACATAAGCACCTCCTCCTGCCCAAAAAACTACACTAAGTACATGAATAATTAGAACAATTTCAAACATAATTTTATTCTCCTACCGTTTCTTAATATAATAATCTTATTAAATTAATTAGTTATTATAAAATACATAAAAAAAAACTTAAGGACTAACTATATGGGATTTTCATGCGGCATTATAGGACTTCCGAATGTCGGTAAGTCAACATTATTTAACGCATTAACTAAAAAGGGTGCCGAAAGTTCAAATTATCCATTCTGCACTATAGACCCCAATATTGGAGTTGTGCCTCTGCCTGACACTCGTATGCAAGAGATACTTAAGCATGTTATTACTAAAAAAGTCGTTCCTACTTTTATGCATTTTACTGATATTGCAGGACTTATTAAAGGCGCAAGTCAGGGGCAGGGGCTTGGTAATAAGTTTTTAGCTCATATACGAGAGGTTTTGGCTATTGCTCATGTTGTTCGCATTTTTTCGGATAAGGATATTGTTCATGTTGGACAGATTGACCCTATTGGTGATTTTGATATTGTTATGACAGAATTAAAGCTTAAGGATATGGAGAGTATAGAAAAGCGTTTATCTCGTCTTGAAAAGGAGATTAAATCAGGGAGTAAGGAAACAAAGGAAGAACATAGATTTTTAAAAGAAGTACAGATGCATTTAAATGGTGATAAGCTGTTGTCTTCCATAAAGATGGGTAATGAAGAGCATGCTTTACTTAAAGGCCTTAGTCTTTTGACATTAAAACCGCAAATAATCGTTGCAAATGTTAGTGAGACCCAGCTTAAGGCTCTTGACGATGACAAGTATTATACTAAATTAAAACGTTATGCAAAGGAAGAGCATAATATAAAAGTTATTCCTTTATGTGCACAGATTGAGAAAGAACTTGCGAATGACCTTACTGAGGATGAGTATAGCCAGTATTTAGAAACTTTTGGACTTAAGGAGTCTTCTTTGACTAAGCTTATAACAGAGGGGCATGAGCTGCTTGACCTAATTACATTTTATACAATTGGAGACAAGGAATGCCGTGGATGGGACATAAAAAGAGGTTCTAATGCGCTTTATGCAGCTTCCAAAATACATACAGATATAGAAAAAGGGTTTATACGTGCACAGATAATATCATATAAAGATTTCGTAGAAAATGAATGTTCATATTCAAGATGTAAAGATAAGGGTAAAATGCGTCTTGAAGGTAAGGATTACATTATGGAAGACGGAGACATTGTACATTTTAGGTTTAATGTTTAATATTTATAGGTTTAAACGATATACAACAAAAGATAATAAGTAAAGCTTATCTGAGCTGGACAGCCTTTAGTAATTAATTTGACTTATAATATTTTTGTGTTATAATTGTTCATTAGACATTTTCCTATTGTCATTTTTTTTTTATTGGAGAAATTTAAAAAATGAAACACTCTATCACAATGATACCTTTAGTGCTTATTGCACTTTTTGCTCTTACACTTAGCTCATGCAAAAGTGATGGGACAAGCACGGACCAACAGAACAAGAATAATCCGAGCAAAACAACGAACCAACCGACAGATGATAAAAGCGTCAGCTATACGTCTGATAAATCTATATTTAAAGACTTCCAAGAAGAACAAGAGGCAAAAGACGCCAACAATAGAATAACTCTTGTGAAGGGCCAGATTAAGAATGAATACGTTACTGGTACCAAGATCCCTGGAGCCGCTTTCGACCAGAATTTTCGCGCCAAAATCGCAGGGAACCGCGTACACATTATGGCTTATTTAGCTCATACTGGAGCAGGAACTGAGAAAAACGGCTCAATAAGCCCGCCTAATATAACAGAAGCAAAGGTAGCACTACCCACAAATAAGGATGAACTTGCATTTCTACTCTTAAACATAGAGAAAAGTAAATTAAACGCGGACATACCACAAACAGCAGATAAGAACTCACTAAATAAAGCTAACTTTAATAACACTAACCCAAATGATGTAATATACAAAAAATGGAATTTAGCAAAGCCGACTTCTTCTAAACATTTTAATGTTTACGTTTTTCAAGTATATGAAACCAACGGTAAAGTTGTTATTTCTGAAGGTATAGATAGCGCTACACCTTCAGATATTGCCGGCATTATGGCAGCTATCGACATTACGCCCCGATCACCATTACATCGTGAAGTACACTTTACCTATAAGCCTTAGATAAATTCTAAGGCTTTTTTACCTTTCTTGGTTTTAGCTTAGGTTTTACCTTTCTTGAGGTTTATATTTTAAGTAATTATTTATATCTTTTAATAACTGGGTTATCTTTAAACTTAAGTTAATGATTGATTTAAATACTAATATCGGAAGTCTAATAATTAAAAATCCCGTTATCGCTGCATCTGGCACTTGTGGATACGGAGTTGAACTTATTGACATTTTGGATATTAATAAACTAGGGGCGATCTCGGTCAAAGGTCTACACCTAAACCCTCAGAAAGGTAATTCTCCTACTAGGATATTTGAAACCCCTTGTGGAATGCTTAATGCCATTGGTTTGCAGGGTATTGGGATAAATGCTTTTAAAAAGGACAAAATGCCCATCCTTAGAAACTTTGATACTCATATAATACTTAACTTTTGGGGGAAAACTCAAAAGGAATATGAGGATGCTCTTTATTTACTTAATGATTTTGAGGAGGGAGATATTTCGGCTCTTGAACTTAATGTCTCTTGTCCGAATATTAAAGAAGGTGGCATTACATTTGGAACTGACCCAAAAGCCCTTGGCAAACTCGTTAATTCTCTTGCCAAAAAAACGTCATTGCCTCTTATCGTAAAACTCTCTCCTAATGTAACTTCTATTGCGACAATGGCTAAAATAGCTCAAGACAATGGTGCAGATGCTATTTCGTTAATTAATACCTATCCTGCTATGGCAATAGATATTAAAAAAAGAAAACCTATCCTTTCTAATGTAACCGGAGGACTATCAGGTCCTGCCATTAAACCTATTGCCCTTAAAATGCTTTGGGATGCTTATTGTGCTGTTGATATCCCTCTTATTGGCATCGGTGGGATTATGTGTGCTAATGATGCTCTTGAATTTATTATAGCTGGGGCTTCCGCTGTGCAAATTGGTACTGCTAACTTCGTTGACCCTTTTGCTACCTTGAATATTTTAAACGGGATTTATGATTATTGTAAAGATAACAGTATATCCGATATAAAATCTTTGATAGGAAGCTTAGAAGTTTAAAAGCAGGAACAAAAGAGGAACAAAAGAGGAACAAAACATTATGCTAATTAAGAAAATATCGACTATTCTTGTTGCACTCATAGTTATAATAGCAATTCCAAGCATTACCATGTTTAACGATAATAAAGCTCAGGCTTACTTTTATGTTTCAATGCGATATATTGGTCTTATAGAGCTTGGACAGCTTGATTCTAACAATAAAAATATTAATAAAGCCCTTAATTATGCTCAAAAAGCTTTAACTTTTAACGAAAACCACCCTCAAGCAAATTACATCTACTCTCATACTTTACTAAAGTATTACAACAACCCTAAAAAGGCTCTTATACATATGAAAAAAGCATTAAACGCATTCCCACAAAGCCCAAGATTAAATAGTATAACTTCTCTTATATATCTTGAAATTGGAAGTAGAACTAACAAAACACATGCCATAAAGAATAATCCAAACTTACAAAAGGCTTTGGAACATGCTAATATTGCATTGGAATATGCTAAAGAAGATAATGAAAGAATAGCTTATATTAGCCAGATTTCCGAACTACATTATAAATTGAAAAACTTCTCTAAAGTCGATACTTTGTTTACAAATAGTTTAAAAGACTTTCCCAAAAGTTACGTCCTCCACAACAACTATGCCTGGTTCCTTTTAGAGGAATCTTCTTTATTTAATCCTCACAAAGCTTTAGTTCATGCTAAGAAAGCTGCCGAATTAAGTAGCTCTTTAAAACCATATATTTTAGATACTTTGGCTACTGCCTATTTTAAACTTGGACAAGTACATAAGGCTATTGAACTTGAAAAAGAGGCTTATAAATTATCTTCTTCTAAGAAAGATAAAGAATTGTTCCTAAGAAAGATTAACAAGTTTAAACAAAGTTTATAGCTTTTATCTATTCTTTTATAACTTAGACTTTATAAGCTCGTAGGTCTTTTTACTCCCATTTCTACGCTTTTTGAAAACATCTTTTGCATTATTACCTATAATCTTTCTATAACCAGGGCATAGAACTAACTTACGGATGTTTTTATATATAAAAGATTTGACCCCTTCATATTCCTTATTGCAAACTATTAATCCACACTCTTTTTTAGATTCATTTACTATATATTCTATACTTTCATAGTAGGGACCTACTAAAACTGCTTTTCCAAAGTGCATTGCCTCTAGTGGATTATGGCCGCCAAGCCCTTTTATTAGCGTGCCGCCAAGTATCACTATATCAGATAGCTTATAAAACGATACAAGTTCTCCCATTATATCAACTACTAGTACTTTTAATAATATATCATAAAGAGAAACTCCTTTGTAACCACCTCTTATATATTCACTTAACAAGATAGTCTTAAAACCACGCTCTTTACTTGCTTTTACACATTTTAAAGCCTCCTTAACATCTCTTGGGGCAAGTATTAAAAACAATTTATCATTACGTTTTAAAAGCTTTGTAAAACTATCAAGCACTAATTCGTATTCTCCCCCATGCACGCTGCCAGCAACTATATATTTTTTCCCCAAAAACTCCTCTTGCTCCAAAAACCTTTTCTCAATACCACTTAATCTGCTATCTACTAATATGTCAAACTTTAGGTTATCTATAATATTTATCTTGCTCCCTAAAATGCCCAGTTCCATAAGCCCTTTACAATCTTTTTGTGTTTGTACAAAAAGATGATTATGACAATTGAATACTTTACTAAACAAAAGCTTTAAACGTTTGTAACGCCTTATGACATCATCTCCTATATGGCCATTTATCATGTATGTCTTTATTTTTAAAAGCTTTGCCATAAGCAAAAAAAAGGGCCATACCTCAACTTCTGCAAAACATACTGCTTTTGGCTTTATCCGTTTAAGATATAGATACACAGGTATAGGATTATCGTATGGGAAATAGCTTACTTTGTCTTCTTTATATATACGTTTGGCAAGAACTAGCCCAGACTTTGTATTCGTTGTTATTAAAAGTCTAAAACCCTTTCGGGCAAGACTTGCAAAGTACTCCAAAGACGCAAGTTCTCCTGCTGATACTCCGTGTAGCCACAAGATATCCTTATCCTCATAATCTGATTGCTTTTTTGACAAATCTTTTGACAAATCTTTAAATGGGAATATTTTCTTCTTATGTTCTTTCCACCCTGGAATATACAAGAACATAAGAAGTATATAAAGACTTGATAAAACAAAATAAACTATTAGTAAAATAAAAAACATTCTCACTATTATCTTAAGCTATTTATTCATATATTATATTTATCTTTTATATTTATCTTTAAAACTATAGTGTTTTTACTTCTTAGTATTTATTGTTTTATTTATTTGAAGCTAATTAGTGTATCGTGATTACTCTTAAAGACGTCTCTAAAACATATAAGAAAGATAATTATAAAGTCCTTAATAAGATAAACTTTACTTGCAAGGATAAGGACTTTTTATGCATTACAGGTCCGTCTGGTTGTGGCAAAACTACTTTGCTTAATATAATTACAGGACTTACAAAGCCTTCATCAGGTGATATTTTCTTTGATGACAGCAAAGTTAAAGGCTTTTTTGATTTTAAAAGCTCTTTGTTTCGAAGTCAAAATATTGGCTTTGTATTCCAAGATTTTAGACTTATACCCTATCATTCTGTTTTGGAAAATGTAATAATGCCTCTAAAGTTCTCTGATATCCCCCAAAAGGAACATAAAGACATTGCCTGCTCTCTTTTAAATGATATGAAGATCTTTGATAAGCGTCAGCATAAACCTAACGAACTCTCTGGCGGTCAGCAACAACGAGTTGCTATTGCGCGCGCTATGGTCAAAAAACCTAAGGTGATACTCGCTGATGAGCCTACTGGGAATTTAGATGATCTTAATGCCAAAAGCATTATTAATATTTTTATGAATATTAACTCAAATCTAAATACCGCATTCGTTATTGCAACACATGATAAATTATTTATGCAACAAGCCCAGAAAGTTTATACACTTGAAAATTCGAAGCTTACTAACTCAACCGATAAGGAGTACAATTAGCAAAGTATGTTTAATAAATTTTTAAATATTACCTCCATACTGTTTATAAATCTAAGACGCAATTGGGGAAAAGAACTCTTTATTGGATTTGGGATAATACTTGCTTTAATTGTACTAATTACCGGAAACACCATTACAAAGGGGCTTAAAACTGTTTATGAGAAAAGCCTTTTTAGCAATATCCCGTTTAACGAGATTAAAATTGATGGCTCTGTTAAAACAGTTATTGAAGGCAGTATCTTTAATATTCAGGAAGTACAACGAAAACGTACCGTACATAACATATCACAACAATTTATAAACGAAATTAAAACTTGGGAAGAGGTTAAGACCATTTATCCCGTTACTAAAGCTCTATTCCCTATCAGTGTATATGTCATTGCAAAGCCGCCTATAAGAAATAATGAAACCATCTTTATTCTAGAACCTCCGGTCGTAGGCATTCCTGAACCCATTGCTGATAAATATATTAAGCAATACTCAAGTAAAGACGCTCTTAAAGAATATAAAAATAACTTCCCAAATGGATTTAAAAAGCATAATGGCTTTATTCCTGTTCTTATCCCTCGTTATCTGCAAGACATCGGGACTAGTGTTATGCAGGCTAATACATTTCCTGATATGAACTTATCTGTATTACAAAATTTCTTCACCCTTAACATCCTTTTCAACAAATCTACTTTCATTTCTTCTCAATACCAAAAATCTAATGTAAACAACTTGTATGGCAAAATAGTTGGCTTTTCTGATCTGAACTTAACTGCTGGTATTGCTATGCCTCAGGAGGAACTTGAAGCTATTAAAAAGACGGTCTTGTCAGATAACGAAAGTTCTGGTTTTGAGTCTTTAATCATACGTTTTAAAAAGGATTCTAACGTTAAGGCATTTACACAAAAGGTCAAGACTTTTGCTTTAAAGCATAATATCAAAGTTGCTGAATCGTCTTTAGTTTCAAAGCTTTCTGAGTATATTCAAAGCTTTATACAATATTTTGAGTTAACTATATTTATAATTGGTGGGACTATTTTATTGGTTAGTGCTATATCTATATTTTATGCTTTCTCATACCTATTTATTCAACGCAATTTGGAACTCGGTCTTTATAGATTCTTTGGCGCCACCAATACATATATTGCAATATTAACCGCACTTGAAGCCCTCATTATCGGCATTTTCTTCGCTGCTTTAGGTTTTATTTTAAGCTATCTTATAACAGATATTTACATAATTAAAGATTCTCAAAGCATTATGAAGCTTTTACCTGATAATATTAAAGCTTACATCTTTAACCAAGAACTTAAAGATATTTTTAAATTCTATTACAACGATAATATAATATTTATTGCCATTGCTTGTCTTACGTCTATCTTAAGCGCACTTAGTGTCGCTATCATAAACACTATTAGGTGGAATAATAATAACTGATTTTAGTATTCAAATTTTAATTTATTAATAAAACGAACTTTTTATGTGTTCGTATAATGATTTTGGTTTGGGGGATTCCTCACCTCTTAGTGTTGCAAACTCCTTCAGAAGCTCTTTCTCCCGTTTGCTCATGTTTTGAGGGGTCTCTACTATTATCTTTACTAAAAAGTCTCCTTTCCCATATCGATTTAAATAAGGTATGCCATGCCCTTTTAGACGAAGTATCTTATTACTTTGGGTCCCCTCTGGCACCTTAAGTTTTATCTTCTTTTCATCAAGTGTCGGTACTAATATCTCACATCCTAATGCTGCATTTACCACAGGTACCGATACTTCACAATATATGTCATTTCCTTCCCTTTTGAAAAATTCATGCTGCAATACATTTAGTACTATATATAAATCCCCTGAACTTCCATTATGTTTTCCAGGTTCACCCTCGCCTGATATCTTTATCTTTGTTCCCGTTTCAACGCCTGCCGGAATCTTTATAGCTATCTTCTTACGCCTTTTGACTACTCCTCGTCCTGCACATTCTCTACACGGATTACTTATCATTACCCCACTACCATTACAACTGTGGCATGTTGACGTGAAACTAAAAAAACCTTGTGACCTTGAAACCTGTCCCCGACCCCCACATGTACTACAGGTTATTGGATTTGTCCCCTTCTTTGCACCACTTCCATTACATTCACCGCATCTTTCGTCTTTCGGAATCTCAACCTCTGCTTCTTTCCCATATACTGCATCTTTGAAGGTTATCTCTAAGTCAAAACGGTAGTCCGCACCTCGTCTGCCTTGATTCCCGCGACGCCTTGACCCTCCTCCAAAAAATCCTTCAAATAAATCTTCAAACCCTTCAAATATATCGCCAAATCCTCCTCCCCCAAACCCTCCAAATCCTCCCCCTTGTGCTCCATCAAATGCTGAATGTCCAAATTGATCATACTTTGAGCGCTTTTGTTCGTCTCCAAGTACCTCATACGCCTCCGTTGCCTCTTTGAACCTCTCTTCTGCCACCTTGTCTCCTGCGTTCTTATCAGGATGATATTTTACTGCAAGCTTCCTATACGCTGATTTAATCTCACTCTGACTTGCAGCCTTACCCACTCCAAGCACTTCGTAGTAATCTCTTTTATTTGACATACTAGACCCTTTTAAATCCTTCTCCTTATTTATATATGAATACTATTTCCTATCGCCTTCATCCACTACTTTATAATCTGCATCAACTACATCTTCATCTTTTTCCTTTTTTGTCTTGCCATCCTCCCCTTCTCCATTATTATATCCCGTATTCACATTGCCTGCACTTCCACTTTGACTCTCTTGTTGCTTCTTTGCCGCTTCCTCGTAAAATATCTTTGATAGTGCATGAGAGGCTTCCGTTAGACTCTCTACTGATTTGTTTATCTCGTCAATATTACCACTTTTTAAGGCTTCTTTTGTCTTTTCAATCTCTACTTCAACCTTCTCCTTCTCAGCTCCCCCTACCTTATCTCCATATTCTTTCAATATGTTTTCTGTTTGATATATTAAATTATCTGCTTTATTATAAAGTTCTGCTTTCTCTCGCTCCTTCTTATCTTCTCCTGCATGTGTTTGTGCATCCTGTACCATATTATTTATTTCTTCTTCTGTTAATCCGCTTGATGCCTCTATCCTTATACTTTGTTCTTTGCCTGTCCCCAAATCCTTTGCTGATACGTGTATTATTCCATTTGAATCTATATCAAATGTTACTTCTATTTGCGGTACGCCACGTGGTGCAGGCGGTATTCCCAATAACTCAAAATTCCCTATGAGTTTATTATGAGCTGCTATCTCTCGTTCACCTTGATACACTTTTACTGTCACTGCTTGTTGGTTGTCTGCTGCTGTTGAAAATACTTGACTCTTTTTTGTTGGAATCGTTGTATTGCGCTCTATTAATGTCGTCATTACTCCGCCAAGTGTCTCTATACCAAGTGATAGAGGCGTTACGTCCAACAATAGTATATCTTTTACATCCCCTGATAATACCCCCCCTTGTATCGCTGCTCCCATCGCTACTACTTCATCAGGATTAACTCCCTTATGAGGCTCCTTACCAAATATATCTTTTACTAACCTCTGCACTAATGGTATCCGTGTTGAACCCCCAACTAGGATTACCTCATCTATCTCGCTTGCTGATAACCCCGCATCTTTTAAGGCCAACATACAAGAGTTTCGTGTCTTCTCTACCAACGGTCCTATCAATTGTTCAAACTTTGAGCGTGATAAACTCATATTTAAATGTTTTGGCCCTGCTTGATCTGCTGTTATAAAGGGCAGGTTTATATCTATTGTTTGGGAGCCTGAAAGCTCCTTCTTTGCCTTTTCCCCCTCTTCTTTAAGCCTTTGCAGTGCCATTGCATCTTGACTCAAGTCGATACCTTGCTCTTTCTTAAAAGAATCTACCATCCAATCTATTAATACTTGATCAAAATCATCTCCTCCAAGATGAGTATCCCCATTTGTACTCTTTACCTCGAATACACCATCTCCAAGTTCTAATATCGTTATGTCGAATGTCCCTCCTCCTAAATCATACACTGCTATCTTCTCATTCTTTTTCTTATCAAGACCATAGGCTAATGCTGCTGCCGTTGGCTCATTCACTATACGCTTAACTTCAAGACCTGCTATGCGTCCTGCGTCTTTTGTTGCCTGCCTTTGAGCATCATTAAAATATGCAGGTACTGTTATTACTGCTTCGCTTATTTTTGTGCCAAGATAATCTTCTGCCGTTTGTTTCATCTTTTGTAAGATACGTGCTGATATCTCAGGTGGCGAGAACTCTCCCTCTCGTACCTTTATTCTAACATCGTTATTACTACCTGCTGTAACCTTATAGCCCACCATCTTTATCTCTTCTGATACTTCGTCAAAACGTCTGCCCATAAAACGCTTTACTGACCTTATTGTGTTTTCAGGATTCGTTATCGCTTGATTCTTCGCCGATTGCCCAACCAGCCTCTCCCCTTTTTTCGTAAATGCCACCACTGAGGCTGTTGTGCGAAATCCTTCTGCATTAACTATCACTACAGGATCTCGCCCCTCCATTACCGATACACACGAATTTGTTGTCCCCAAATCTATTCCTATTATTTTACCCATTGCTTTAACTCCTTTTTATAATTTTACATAATCTCATTTTTTTTATTTACTGCTGAGAATACTTCTTTTAATGCACGTAACTTATTCGCATTGCCTACTATACTCTCCTTGATTATATACTCTCCTTCTCCTTTATCATATGAATCTATTATTATTTCTACGCTCTCTTTCTTCTCTTTCTTTAACTCATTCACTAGCTTACTAAAATCTCTATCATTTATTGCCTTCGGTACCTCAAGTCCTTCTACATTCTCAGCTTCAGCAACACTCGCTTTGGCTATCACTACCTTAGAATGACGCAGCATCTTACCTTTTAACATATAGCCTGTCTGCCATTCCTTAACTACTGTATCTGTTTTATATTCTACTCCCGCATCTCCATCCACAACCTGTATCGCTTCATGTAACAACGGATCAAATTCTTTGCCTTCTGCTTCTATACGCTCAACTCCATTTGATTCCATAAACTTACTAAGTTGCTTCCCTATTAGTATAACTCCGTCATACAAGGCTTTATCATCTACATTTGATACATCCACATTCAATGCATTTGTTAAACTATCTGCTACCGGTAACAAATCTTCTAAAAGCTTTTTATTTGCAAGCACTCGATATTCTACACGCTCACGCTCTGTACGCTTTTTGTAATTTTCAAACTCTGCTTGCTTGCGTCTTAATATATCTTCTTGCTCGCGTATCTGCTTTTCTAGCTTCTCTACCTTCTCCTTATTACTTTTTAGTAGATTCTCAAGCTTTGAAAGCGCAATCCCTGTACTGCCCTCCACCCTTAAATCTCCTTTTCGCTCCTTTCTAACAGCTTTCTTCCCCTTATTCGTTATTTCTACCTCTACATTAGAATCTCCCTCAGCAGTTTCCTCAGAGCCCCCTTCTTCTTCTCCTCCTTCGCCAAATCTTTTTATAACCTCTTCTAGATCGCTTTTTTCCACTGTGCTTATTCCCTCTTTTAAGGTATATTTCCCGTTTTCGTTTATATACAATTTCTTTATAAATTCCTTCTTCTCAAGCTCATCCGCTTCCTCAAGTCTACTCAATATCTTTTCAAACTCTTTTGTACTTTTGGGACTTAGTATATTATTCATAATTTCCTCTAGAAATTAATCTATTAAAGCCTTTATTTTCTTTATATAAATTAAAAACCAATAGAAAGCCTCTTTTTCTCCATGCCATTAAGTTTCTTAACTGTTTTTCACTATGTTTTTATGCGTTATACTCTTTGCATATACAGCTTTGTGGGACTAGTCTAAGCGTTTTATTAGGATAGATAATAAGATTTTTTTACTTTGTCAACAATATCGCTTACCTTTTATTCCTTAATTTAAGACAAAAAAAAACCGACTTTATAACAAAATAGCAGTTTATAAAGGTAATTAGAATCCGCTCATATTGATAGTATAACTTGCTTTATTCTCTCATTTGCATCTATTTCACAATCTATACCAATTGTCTTTCTTCCTCTTTTTAACATCATAAGTATTTCATCCCTAAGAAAGCCTTTTGTTAAATCCTTCTCCTCTATTATCTTTGCTAGGCCCTCCTTTTCTAAGTATTTTGCGTTATGATATTGTTCGTTTCCAACTGCTATTGCCAGGGGGATTAAAACAGATGGTATTTTAAAGGCTTTAGCCTCATGTACTGTGCCCGCTCCAGAACGCCCTATAAGCAAATCGCAACTTGATAATATATTCTTTAATTCTAAAGCGTATATAAAATCTCTTATTACATAACGGTCTTTGCGTACTAAGCCTTCTCGCTTACTACTAAGCTCTTTAAAATCATCATGCAGCTTGCTACGTCCACATTGATGGATTATATTACAATGTTCAAGTAACTCTTCTAGCAGTTCACCTATAACCATGTTTACCTTGTGAGAGCCTTGTGAACCGCCAGTTATGTAGATTAATGGTAACTTTCTCCCATGAGCATCCTCCTCTTTAATCTCAAATTGCTTATAAAGTTCATCTTTACTCCCTCCTAGTATCTCTTCTCTAAGCGGTTGGCCTGTATGAATTACCTTCTCATTTGCAAAATATTTTGCCGAAGACAAAAACGCTACTAATACCTTCTTTGCAAAATAACCTCCTATTCTATTTGCAAGGCCTACCAAAACTGTTTGTTCGTGGATTATTATCGGTATGTTTAATGTTTTTGCTGCAAGTACTACCGGTACTGAGACATATCCTCCTGTACTAAACACTACACTTGGCTTAAAATTACTTAGAATCTTAATAGAATGTAAATAGCCATGCAACACCTTGAATATATCTACAAAGTTCTTAAATGAGAAATACCTTCTTAGCTTGCCGGTTGTTATGCTTCTATAACTTACTATATTCCCCATCAAGTCCCTTTCTAAGCCATATTTGCTACCTATGTATAAGATGTTGTTTTTATCTTCTTTTGTTAAGCTTTTGCATACTGCTAATGCCGTTATTGTGTGTCCACCTGTTCCGCCGCCTGTCATTACTATTTTCATTTCTTTACTATTAGTTCCTTAATATATTATATATTCACTTTGACTATTCGTTTATTATAAAGTATCTTGTCTTTTTTATATTTTATTTTTTTTTATGCTTTTTATTTGCTCTTTTGAAATATTAAGCTTCTATATAGTTTATTGAGAGTTCATTGTGGCTGCCTTCTTTAAGAATATTATTTATAACTTAAGCAAAAAGACATATCTAAAACTTTTAATCTCTTTAATCTATTTGAGCTTTGCTTTAATTAATTGTAATCAAAATAATGTCTTTTACGAAGAAGAACCTAATTCTCTACTTAAAAATGCAACACCCATTAAAATAAATAAGCCCATTAGAGGAAACTTTGACTCTTTAAATGATAAAGATACTTTTGTTTTAAACCTTGAAAAGCTAAACTCTCCTGCTGCATTTAATATCACTTTGTCAAGTACTCAAGATTATGATACCCAAATTACTTTATATGAGGGTAATACGATTATTAAAACTGTTGATGATAACAGGAAAAATTCTATTGAACAACTAAATAACATTATCTTGAAAAATAAAATATATTACATCCTTATTACGATTAGTGACCTGCAGACTTCTATTCATAAAGCTAATTTACAAAACATTAAAAAAAGCAATTTCCCGTCAAGTAACTATACACTAAGTATAACTCCTCAAGATATTAGCCTGTTTTACGAACAAGAACCTAATGACTCTTTCCTATATGCTAACAAAATAGAGGTTGATAGGTTTATTGAAGGCTCTTTTATCCCTTTTTACAATAAAGCAAGCTCTAATACAAAATTCCCTTATAAGCATTCTATTGACAAAATCTTTCAAAACCTTGACTTAGATTGGTACTACTTTGACTTAGGTGATGAGAGCTTAAAAGTATCTATCATTTTAGATGGCAAACCCTTTATTGACGCTATACTTGCTATATATGCTGAGGACTTTTATCGTGTTATTGACAGTCGTAAGGCAGGTTTTGGAGAGCGTATTGATAATCTTGCGCTTAAACCTAATAAGCGTTATTATATAATCGTTGCTGGGATGCCACACGCTTATAAGTATGGTTTGGAGGAAGGTTTCATTTATCGTTTATCGATTAAGAGAATTGTATCTTCTAAAGACGAAACTTTTGAATCCGAAATTAATAATTCCCTTGAGAAGGCCAACATAATTAACATTACTGACTACAACAGCATTCAAGGTCTTTTAAGCACTATAGATGATAAAGACTATTTTTTATTACATATCAAAAAAGGCAAATCCTATAATAGGAAAGATAAGGATAGTCAGATTGCTTCTGTTAAAGATAAGCTGAATAAAAAAGGACTTGCTAAACAAAAGATTCCTAAAAAGCTATTAGTAAGACCGCCGCCAATTGAATATATACTCCCAACAAAGACTTATAGCCTATCGGCAACGCTCTCAGGCGTTGATGGCGTTGATATTGCTTTACTTATATTTGATATTTCGGGTAAGCTTATAAGAGTTTATGACAACAATGGGATTGGTGAGGGTGAGGCTATTAATACTTTTAATACTAACGGGCTTAAGAGCATAATATTTTGCGTTACAGGCTCAATTAATAACACTTCTTACAATTACAAAAAACCTTATGTTTTAAAAGTTGAACTTAGCAAGGTTCTTAATAGTTATGAGCTTGAGCCTAATGACATTGTATACAATAATAGTTTTAATCAAAACATAGAAAACATAATAACACATAAGAAAAATAAAATATACCCCAACAAAATGATTTATGGATACATAAACCCCAGCAACAAAAACCCTATGCAGCGTAATGATATTGACTTCTTTGAAGCTAAGTTACAGGGTAATAGAAAATATCAAGTAGTTTTTGTTTCCCCTAATAATATGAGTGCTCTTTTATCTATTTATTATAAGGATGGCAGCGTTGTGGAAGGGTTTCCTATCATGAGATCTGTAAATGGCAGGATTGTTAGACAAATACTTAAAACTCCTCATATCCCATTTGACCCCATGTCTAACATTTATAATATCAAAATAGAATCAGAATTTGCAAGTAGTGGCAACTCTAATATACCCTATAGGTTTAGAATAAAAGAGCTGCCCCAAGAAAATTAATCAGACTCTACTTTAATGCCCTTTATAATAGCATTTCTAAATGTCATAGTACAAAGCAAATTCATAAGGATGCGGTCTTAAATCAAGTTGTTTTACCTCTGAGTTCATCTTGTACTCTATCCAAGACTCAATAACATCTTCCGTAAACACATTACCCTTAAGCAAGAATTGATGGTCCTTTTCAAGAGCTTGGAGTGCTTCAGAAAGGCTTGCTGGTGTGCTCTCTACCTTTGCAAGCTCCTCAACTGGCAAATCATATATATCGGTATCTAGCGGGTCACCTGGGTCTATCTTATTTTGTATACCGTCAAGGCCAGCCATAAGCATTGCTGACATAGCAAAATAAGGATTAGAACTTGGGTCTGGGTATCTTACTTCTATTCTTTTGGCCTTTGGGCTTGGAGAATACATCGGTATCCTTATTGCTGCACTTCGGTTTCTTGATGAGTATGCTAGATTTATAGGTGCCTCAAAGCCTGGTATAAGACGTCTGTATGAATTTGTTGTTGGATTGGTAAAGGCAGTAAGTGCCCTTGAATGTTTTAATATTCCACCTATATAGTAAAGACCAAGCTCACTGAGGCCTGCATAATCATCTCCTGCAAAGAGCGGTTTCCCATCTTGCCATAACGATTGATGTGTATGCATACCTGTACCATTATCTCCAAACATTGGTTTGGGCATGAAGGTAACTGTTTTACCATTACGTCGTGCCACGTTCTTTACCACGTATTTATATATTAGTAAATCATCTGCCATGTTTACTAATGTATTATATACCATAGATATCTCAGATTGTCCGCCTGTTGCCACTTCATGATGATGTGCTTCTATCTTTATTCCAAGGTCCATTAGCACCAACGACATCTCACTCCTAAGGTCTTGATGAGTATCCATTGGCGGTACCGGGAAATATCCCTCCTTATGGCGTATCTTATATCCTTTATTACCACCTTCTTCACGACGTCCTGTATTCCATGCCGCTTCATCTGAATCTATATGATAATAGCCTTCTTTTGAGTTTTGATCAAATCTTACATCATCGAATATGAAAAACTCTGCCTCCGGTCCAAAATATGCTGTGTCTGCTATTCCTGTCGATTTTAAGTATTCTTCTGCTTTTAATGCTATATTTCTTGGGTCTTTTGAATACCTTTCTCCTGTTACTGGGTCCTTTATACTTGTTACCATTACTAATGTTTTATCTTTCATGAACGGATCTATAAACGCCCTGCCTGGATCTGGTATTATTAGCATGTCACTTTCATTTATCGCCTGCCAGCCCCTTATTGAACTGCCGTCAAAGCCTAAGCCCTCCTCAAATACACTCTCTGTTATGATTGATGACGGAAATGTACAGTGTTGCCATAATCCAGGAAAATCCATGAAGCGAAGATCTACCATCTTTATATCTTCTTGCTTTATGAATTCTACTACCTCTTGTGCTGTTTTACCTCGTTCTATCATTTAAATCCTCCTTTACAAACTTTACAAACTTTAAAAAACAATATCACAGCTTTTCTAATACCATAAACTACACTCTGCTCATAGCAAAAAAAACTGCTAGCAACAACTCAATAGCATAATACTTAAATAGCCTAATATCACACTAGCAAATAGAATGCTATTTCTCTTTGTTTTGAATTACTTTTTAATCTAATTTTAAGGACTTGCATCTCACTCTTTTTGCCCCACGGTAGGCCCACACTCTGACATCCCGTCCTCTTCCTTGTTAAGACTACTATAAAAATGGTTTTTTGGCAAGCTAATTTAATACATTTTTCTAGCTCTGTGTTTTATATCTTTTTAAGATTCTTAATATACCATTAGAAAGCTCTTCTTCGTCAACACTCCTAGATTCCTCTTCCTCGCTTAACCCTTTTACAAAATTATATGCCTCCTCCCAAAAACTTACCTTCTTCGCTCCTTCCAATATCTTATTATATTCTAGCCTGTGCTCTTTAAAGTGTTTTAATAACACATTATATTCGCTTTCATACCGTTTTATGAAATCATCCCGTATCTTCTTACCCACTATGGGTGCATTACCATATGTATAGTACGACATTATTATTTCACCTTCTATAACGTAACTTGACGGAAACGAAAGCTCACTGCAAACTACACTCGCATCGTTATATAATATTTTATGCCTTTTACAGGATTCTCTTATCTCTTTATTCTTAATTCTATCTGATGTTGTCGATATGCACACTTCTATCTCTTTAAGATCATACTCATTATACTCGCGTTCTGCATAACATATCCCCTGTTCATCTAAATACTCTCTAAGCTCCCGCTTTAATGTTTTAGATATTACCTTAAACTCTTTTGTATAGCCAGTTAAATATTTTATCCGACGGTGGGCAACCTCCCCTCCTCCCACTACCAAAACTCGCTTCCCTTCCATGTTTAATAAGATCGGTAAATAGCTCATCCTTTCTGTCTTTTAATTAGTTCGCCAAACACAATAACTCCCATCTATCTAAATAACTCCTCCAAGTATTTATACGGTATCTTATAACGTCCATCCCGCCCGCTGCCAAGCTTTATGTCAGGCTTTAGCTCTCCATGAAAATCACTGCCGCCTGTTACACATAAGCCATTTTCTGCCGCCATACTCAAAAACTCATTCACTTCTTTTTCTCTGTGTTCCGGATGGTATACCTCAAGGCCTTTTAAGCCTGCTTGCTTAAGCTCTTTTACAAACTCTTTAAACCCTTCTTCTCCTAGTCGCTTCTTTACGTAGATCGGATGCGCAAGTACTGCATGTCCTCCGTAATTCATTATGAGCTTTATTGCTTCCTTTGGGCTCATGTCTTCCTTCTTTACAAAACATTTTCCGCCTTCTGATAAATACTCTCTGAATACTTCTTTATAGTCTTTTGCGTATCCATGCCGAACTAATGCTTTTGCTATATGGGGACGCGTTATTGCAAGGCCTTTTGCTTCTAACTTTATCTCAGGTAAGCTTATTGCTATTCCAAGTTCGTTAAATCTCTTTACTATCTCCTTATTTCGCTTATCTCTTACTCCTTGGACCAATAAAAGCTCTTTGGACAAAGATTCATTCTTATAATCTATTCCATAGCCTAGTATATGTACATCTCCATTATAATAACTGCTTAACTCAATCCCTACTATGACCTCAACCCCTTGCTCTTTACCCTCATTAAGCGCTTCTTCTATTCCTTCTATTGTATCATGATCTGTTATTGCTATTGCTTTAAGTCCTTCCCGTTTTGCAAGCTTTATTAGCTCACTTGGCTCTAAACTACCGTCTGAAGCCGTTGTATGGCAATGCAAATCTATTATACCTATATCCATTCTTATATTACCTTAGTGTAAGTCCAAAATACTCCACCATCTCTTTTGCTGTTAATTCCTCCCCTATTACAAAAAAAGGCAGCTTGCTTAGCTCGAACTTCTTACCACAATTCTGATCCCTTGCGCATTCTACCTTAGCTTCTTTCAATACAAAATATCTTAAAAATTCTACCACGCTCTTATCTTTACTAAACTCTTTTACTTCTACTATGTATTTTGCTACCTTGTACCCTTTTATATTATATCCTTCCTTTTTATCCTTATTCGAGGGATCTTTTGATGGAATGTAGTATAATATTCTATAATCCCCTGCTTTGACCGCATATCCTCTCTTGTAAGTCTTTGAGAGGTCTTTACACTCCTCACCTAGTATATATTCCCCTCGCTCCCCAGATACAGGTATTTGTATTATCTCTTCCTCACTTACATTTTCTTTTTCCTTATATTTATATAATATTTTGTTACCCTCTTTTCCTACAAATTGCACCTGATATCTTACTCTGTAGCTCCTTACCTCATCCTGCACTGACACTCCTACATCTACTACCTCTTCTCCTAAACAATAAGGTATATATCCTCCCTCCCCCCTAAACAGTATAGTATATAATAATCCCATCTCTTTGTTAGCTCCCAAGCCTTTTACATTTTGCTTATTCAAAAAGCCTTTGGAAGATATTTTTTCACTTAGTGAACTCTTTTCTTCTAGTGAAGCCTTGCCTTCTACAAACATCTTAACTGGATCATCTTCTCTCTTACTAACCATAGCTTCATCTTCTGCTCCAAGTAAGCTGGTTCCTTCAAAAGCTAAATCAATACCTGCCTTATTCTCATTCTCTACTAAAGATACCATGTCTTTATGTTTTGTTGCATTAAATAAGTTTTCAACTACCTGCTCTTCCTCACTTCCATTTTCATTTTTATCTTTTTTCTCTTTGCTTGTATACTTTGATTTGAAATCCTTTATCGTTATTCCCGGCTCTTTATAATCTAAATAATACTCGTCTATTACATCTTGGAATAGTAAGGTCGGTATATATTCTCCTATATATAGGAAATCATGTTCTTTCTTCGATAAATCAAGCTCATCTGCTACTTTACCATGCACAATCTTAACTACTGGTCGGTTTGGGAGGCTTGTATATCTTATTACTTTTGCATCGTATAACTTTTCTTTTGAATTATTAAAATTATATATTGGCACCTGCTCGCCTATTTTATAAATCGATATCGACGATAAGAAACTCTCAAGCAAATATTTATCAAAGCGCTTAGTATGTTTTATATATGTATCAAAATCATATTTGCCTTGTGTGTCTATTTCTTGACCGTATCTATTATATCCGCTGTTTAGGAGCATGTGGCGTACCACGCAGTCTCTCTGAAACGGGATGTGTAATGGAGAGTGGGCAAGGCAGTCTACAAAAAAGCTAATTATCCCTACTAACCGTGTCATCTCATGTATTGGAGCATCAAATGTCTTCCTCTCAAAAAGCTCTATGCTCCCTTCCTCATCCCTTTGCGATAGCTTTGTCGTAATGAACTTTCTCTTTGGATATCCTTCCCCATTAAGCCAGCGTCGGTTATTTCTTAATATGTCTTTACTTAGTGGCAATGTGAAATCTATTTTATTACCAGATGTAAAAACATAATTACTAACATGTGCTCTTTTTAAAACTATTAGCTCATTCATGTCATTTAATATCGTATATCCGCTGCCTTCAAGCTCTCCCTTATTTGTATAATAGGGATTTGTATTCCTTTGCATTATTAAATCTATTGCGTGATGTAAATATCCATACTCAGCAAATAGTGCACTCAAGGCTCCTTCTACTATCTCATCTTGATTGTATGTTTGTCGCCTTGGTATCTCTTCTTCTCCTCCTTCATAGCCTCTTCGCATACGAGCTGTTTGTATCTTATTTATTGTAGCTATAAAAGATAGCGCTATATCTAACATAAACAGTAATACAAAATTGCTCCTTACTCTATCCTTCTTATTTATCACTAGTTTTGTCCTCTTTTGCTTAAGTTCCCATAAGTTGCCAAGGCAATAAGAATTGTAAAGTCCTACCTTTTCTATTTGCTTGTTGTATAATATGTTAAGTATATACTTAATTCCTCCCATCTGCTTGTTTGTATTTTTTCCGAATAAACTTTGTCTTATGTATTTTGCTCCTTCAAGTTGTAAGGGTTCTAGGGTCTGTCTTAGTAAATCGTTACGTTCTATATAATGTATTGCACTGCCGGGCTTTTTACCATGCGCTTTCTCGTCTATTACTTTTATATGTTTTATCAATATGTTTTCAAGTTCGCTCTTGTAATACGATACTTCATCTTTCCTATTTGCTGACTCGCTTATCTTTTTATCTGTTACCCATATTAAATGAAATCCATAATCACGTAAAAGTCGTGCCTCTTCAAGGCTAAGTAAATGTCCTCTCTTTAATCCTCCTGCACCTAATACGCTACAATCTTCTTCCAGATACAATTCTTTTGGTATGTCTTCTTTACCTTTATCTGTACGTCTTGAATCTCTTAGTTTTTTCTCGCGATCACGTAGGTAGTTTATAACATCATTTATAAACATTCTGCATACCATTTTCTAGCCCTTTCCTTTTCTATATTTATCTTTAGCAGATTTGATACTGTAATAGTTTTAATACACTTAAGATAATATTTAAACTATTTATTTGCAATCTATGTACAATCCCTATTTCTTTTTTTTTTTAAACCTTGATTTTACATTAGTTTCTCTTGAGATTAAGAATAGCCTTTAACTAGTAGATTAAATAGATTAAAACATTTTTTTATTTTATCTTTATGTTAATAAATATGTTACTTTACTAAGACCTTTATAACTATAAGTTAGTTAAAAAAAAACTAATCTTCTTTTACTTTTTTCGCATATTCTTTTACTTTTTTTCGCATCTTTATTTATATTTAGTCTCAAAAAGCACAGATTAGCTTTTAAAGCTGTTTTTTTGTCTGCTTTACATAAGGATTTTTATTCGTGGATTCTAAATTACAGGTTGGAGATAAAGCTCCATCATTTACTCTTAAAGATACTAAAGGTGAGGATGTAGCCTTAGATTCATTCAAAGGTAAGAATATTGTACTATATTTCTATCCTAAGGACGATACCCCCGGATGTACTAAAGAAGCTTGCTCTTTTCGAGATAATGATAAATTGTTTAAAGATAAAAATGCCATAATAATTGGAATTAGCAAGGATGATGCTCAGTCTCATTCAAAGTTTATTAATAAATATAACCTTAACTTTTTACTGCTTTGTGATGAGGAGTTAGTTGCATCTAAGCTTTATGGCGTTTGGAAAGAGAAGTCTAACTTCGGTAAAAAATATATGGGCATTGAACGTTCTACTTTTATCATCGACGATAAGGGATTTATTAAAAAAATATTTAGACGAGTTAAAGTTGATGGCCATACGGAAGAAGTCCTTAATGAAATATAAGCTCCTTATGAAATAATATGCAATCTTACATTGTAGATAATAATATGAATGGTAAAATAGTTAACAATGTCTGAAATATTAAGTCCTACGGCTAAGAACTCTAACATTAAAGACAATGATATAGACAGTGATATAGAAGCTCGTTTTGAAAGGCTTGCGGGAGAGATACTCAAAGACTTATATGATAATGGGCTTATACTTACGTGGTTCCGTGATAAAAAAGATGGGTATACTCTTGCATCGGGTAAATGGTCGCCTTTTTATATCAATTTACGCCGCCTTTCTGCTTATCCACATATTCTTAAGAAAATCGCTTGTGCTATGTCTTTATTAATTGAACATAAGATAAGGACCGATATAGAACGGACAACGCTTATCGGGCTTCCTATGGCTGCCATTCCTATTACAACCGCTATATCGCTACATTCAAATATACCGTCTGGGTTTTTTAGGCAAAAGCTCAAGTCCAATAAAGAATATGAAGAGAAGGAAAAAGCATATGGCGTTTCGTCTTTAATTGAGGGTAGGTTTTCTAATAACGATAGTGTTATTTTAGTTGATGATGTTGCTAGTTTGTTTACTAGTAAAGAAATTTATATTAATGCTTTGCGTAAAGAAGCGAAAAAGCAAAATATAAATATATCTGTAAAACATGTTCTTGTTCTTATTGATAGAGAACAAGGTGCATCTTTAGCTGCTTTAAAGCAAAATTTTTCTTTAATAAGTCTTATTCCTTTTAAATCTAAAGGTCTTGACCTTCTTTGTGACTTTCTTTCCGATATTGAATATAAAGTTATTAAAGATTATTTGAATGACACTGATGAAGTGTTTCAAGATAGAAAGTTTCAAGAGGATATTATTAGAAAAAGTAAAAGTAGTTTATAATAATTATTAATTATTTTTACCCCTTAATACATCTAAATAACACTATGTTTTGTAACAACTTGTCAGCACAAACCCCTTTATCAAAAACAAAGTCCTTTACTTTTATCCTAAAATAATTGTTTGTTTGCCCTTCTCTCGTGTTTTATATTATGTAAACTAAATATTGTGAGGTCAGTTATGAAATATCACGTTAGCTATAAGAAAAGTAAAGCATCTATTTTGCTTTTTGGGATCTTTGCGATTATGCTCTCTACCTTCTTTTCAATGTCTTGTGAGCCTGTTGGTCATGCTGATCAATATGCTATTAACAAAACAAAGAAGGCTATTGGTATTAGCAAAAAGATAGTTATTAAATCATTGAAAAATAGCGATTTAATTACTCATCGCTATTTCAAAAAACATTATTTGCTATAACATAGTTTAAACATAAATTTAAGGAGGTAGTTTAAAATTTATGTTAATGTATCTGAGTTTGCCGGCTTAAGCTCTTTAATATAGTAAGATGCTTTTGCCGGCTTTTACAGTTTATTAGCATATGATTTTTTAGTATATAACTTAGTATATATAACATCATTTAATTTGTCATTTAATCTACTTATTAACCTCATTATTATTAACCTTCTTACTATAAACTAATACTCTATGATTACCTTTATCTGCTATATATAATTTGCCATCACCACCTGATACTATATCCCAAGGATACATAAATTCACCAAGTCTTCCCCCTCGTTTGCCAAAATAGCCTATTAAGTTAAATTCTTCTGTGTAGACCAATATCCGGTTATTATAAGTATCTGTTATATACAAAAGTCCGCCGCTATATTCAAGCCCTTTTGCATAACCCATATAGCTGCTTTCTCCTTCTTCTATATTTATCTCTTTTAATAGTTTGCCTTCTGCTTTATACATTAGTAGCTTGTTCTCTCCAAGTATATAAATCCTTTTCCCATCTTCGCTTATTGTCAAATCTTGTGCGAATACCAAATTGTTTTTACTATTCTTTAATTCAAAAAAACTCTTTAAATTAGCTCCTTTATCTATTTCTAATATTCGACTGTTTCCTTTGTCTAAAATGTATACCTTATCTCCTCTTGCACTAAGCTGTATCGGACAGCGTCTGTCTCCCAATATTTTATCTTCATGGGTTTTAACAATTTCAAATTTGCTACCTTTATTACGGTATAACAATATCTTACTATTCTTTGTATCGGTTATATATACTGTCTGTTTATCTACATATTTTAAGCCCCTTATTGATACTTCTTCTTCCCTATCATCTGTCAAAACTATTTTTAGAACCACGTCGTCTTTAATCTTTTTTTGCTTAGCTTTTCCTTCTTCCTCCTCTCCCTCCTCTTCCCCTTCTTCTGAATTACTAATACCTTTGCTTTCTATAACTCCTTTTTCTTGCTCTAGCTTTACATCTGCTTTCCTTCTAGTATTCTCTTTTTTTGCTTCTTTTTTTGCTTCTTTGCCTATAGATACTTTATATAATATCCCTTCTTGGCTGCCTACCAATAGATTCTCTCCTCCTTCATCTATAGTCAACGATACAGGTGATACAAAATCATCATTCCCTCTTGAACTTATCTCCTTTAGCAATTCACCCTCTATCGTGTATAGCCTAAGATAAGGTAGCCCATTATAACTTATTAGTACAATGCCTCTTGAACTTATTCTTATATCCTTTGCATGTCCACTATATCTTCCTCTTGTATCCACTTCCCAAGATTTTACAAAATTACCTTCATTGTCGTATACCCTCACCTCCTCTTTCTCTCTATCTAATAGATATATATATCCTTTGTAAACCGAAAGCGAAGATAAATCTAAACCCCTATCAGCTAACGTTATCTTTCTTTCTATACTATCTTCTTCTCCCATAACATATAATGTCGCCTTAGCTCCATTGTTAAATAACCAGTACGACTTCGTTGTCTCATATGTTACATCCATAAAGCCTTTTACATTATCAATCTTAAGATTAGTACCAACTTGTACTGCATTAACAACTCCTTGCACTTTGTCATATCTTATAATGTAATATTTACTTGATGACGTTTTTATATATAGCCTATTTACTAGTGTAAAAACTTTTAACGCTTTATCTTCTCCTTCAAGATCATAGCTTAGCTCCTTTACTATCTCAAGTTTGCGATTTAATATTAATAGTTTATCTCCTTCTAATAAATATAAAAGCCCATCCTTGCTAACTGTTAGACTCTTTGGTTCTGATAGTTTTATCCTATATATTACATTATTTAATGCTCCGCTAAGTAGTTTATCTGTATATATTACTCCTACCACCTTTTCTACTGTATCAAGAAAATATATGTAACCTTGATTTGAAAAATAACTCTCTGCTATATTTACAAAATTATACTCTGATTGTCCTCCTATATCCTTAATCACTTCCTTATCCAAAAATAAGCTCGGTGGGTCTTCTCTTTTATCGTATCCTCTAAGGCTTTGTAAGTATTCTTTTATCTGCGACTTTATTACATTTATAGGTACTATTAGATAATTATCTCCTTGTTTTATATATAGTCCTACTACCTTATTTTCTATTTCTGAGTAAACAGGTCGCCCCTCATCTTCTTCTCTTCCTACAAAATCTGTTAGTATATTATCATGTTTATATCCATTATATTCTAACTCTCTCGATAATACTTCGCCATATCTAACCTCAGCATCGCTTACCATGTATAGTCTATCCCCTATATCAACTGTATCTGAGTCCCCAAGTTCTACTACTCTCTCGCTTGATAGTATCTTTTCTATTTTAAGCAGGGTATAGCCTCGCCCTCTATCTGTCTTTAATTTTAGTAAGTCTTCATTATATCTCTTGTATAATTGTATCTTTGTTGAGTATATTCCTTCCATTATGCCGGCTTGCGTTAGGAAATGTCCTTCCGTTGTTATGAAAAATCCTCGCGCTATACCGTTTTTAGTATTGACTTTATAGGTCTTATCGACAAAAACATTACCCTCAGCTTCTGCTCCATACACCGTCTCTATCTTTAATATTATGAAAAGAACTAATAATAGCTTCTTAATAAACTCATTTTTAATGCCATTTTTTACCGCGTTTAACATATATTAAGCCTTAGCCTCTTTACTTTTTTTTTTATAATTACTTTTTATGATAATTTAGTTTATCCTAATTTACCTTTAATCCACATATATAGACACTTTAACTAATATCGTTTTATAAAAATAATTAATTTAGCTTTAATAGTAATATCGATTAATATCAATATTAGATTGCTTTATTTATAAATTATTATATCATTTCAATTATATACTCGATTATACACACAAAGAGTTATTACAATATAAGGTATACTCTCTAGCGTTCCTTTAAATAAGGTTCTTTAATGTTTTATAATTTTATTACTCTCTCTTATATCTTGCTTTTGGCGTTTTCCTTAAATCTTTCTACATACTCTTTCTCTTTTACAGAATCTAAGAAAGAAAAGAAGGAACAAGAAGACTATCAAGGAATTCGGAAACTGCCTTTGGAGCTTAGAGTGTCTGCTGAGAAGCGATATAAGAATCTTATTAAAAAGCTTTTTGTGCCGGAGGATAAAGATGTTATTTGTAATCAGCTGCTTTATATTGAAAATGGATACCTTGATTATGGATATAATCCCGAGCTCGATTTCTATTTTAAGCACAAGAATATTCCTGAGGGCTTTTGGGTATATGTTTATCCTAATTGGTATATTTGGAAAACTCAAGTTTTATTTTAATCTACAAAAAAGAAAAACAAAATACTATAATTTACTATCAATAGAAACTACACCTGGGGGTATTGGTTCTTTTTAGATTACAACTGCTCTAACACTTATAAAGAAAATGTTGTAATATTATACTAATACAAAATATACAAAATATTAAGCATAAACAAAACGCCATATGTCAAAGAAGACTTTATTAATCATAATAATACCAATAACAGCTTTAATTATTGCAATAAGCATACGGGCATATCAAAAACTATTTGTTGACGACACAAAAAAGGCGGCCTCAAAAAAAACTAATAAGAGTAAAGCTAAAAATAAGAATAAAGAAAATGCCTTCAAAATAATAGAAGTCCAAAAGGCTAAAAAGAGACATAAATTAATATATTACGAAACGCTTTTACCTAAGATACACCTTAAAATATATAGCAAGCATAAAGGGTATGTAGATAGCTTGTCGGTTGATGTTGGAACTCGTGTTTATAAAGAAAGCACTTTATTAAATCTTGATGATGTTGACCTTGTAAAAGACAAGTTAGAACAGGAGGCACGTCTAAAGACAGCTTTATCGGCAATAAAAGAGCAACGGGTTTATACAAAGCATAAAAAGATAGTATACGATAGGACCAAAAGGGCATATGCTAAAAATATAATATCTATTAGCGAGCTTGATGAAGCAAAATACTCTTATCAAACAGCTAGAACGAAGATAGAGACTTTAACCTATAAGGTAGGCGAGATTCGAGCGAGCTTGGATCGTATAAATAATAAGATATACGATATGCATATAAAAAGCCCTATAAAGGGGATAGTATCCAAACGGCTTGTAGAGATAGGTGCACTTATAAAAGCTAATGAACTTTTGTTTGAGATAATTAACGTAAGCAAGTTAAAGGTTATAGTACATGTTCCTGAGAAAGATTTAAAACACATATTGGAAAGAGGTAGTTTTAATATACTTAAGGGTACAAGTTTTTACATATTCCTCCCATCGTTACAAAAGGAAGTTCGTGCGAAAGTGAAATTACACTATCCGATGCTTGATAAAACGACTAAAACATTAAACCTAGAGCTTGAAATAGATAATAAAGGCTTAAATTTAAAACCGGGACTTGAGATACAAGTAATTATCACATCTCCCAATAAAGAGGTGGTTGAGCTATTGCGAGACGATTTATTTTATGATGAAATAAACAAGATGTATATGGTATTGGAGGTTTTAGATGGGAAAGTATACAAACGTGAACTTAAGGTGCTGGATAGAGGGCTTGAGGATAAGGTAATAATAGAAAGTGGCCTTAGAGGAGGTGAAGCTAGTCAAATACTTATACCTTATCGCAATGATATAGAAGACGGAAGAAGCTTAAAAAGTATATTTATAGAAAGTCCAGAATCTTCTAGAAAGGGGAGTGAGAGAAGGGAGTAAGAGAAGGGAGTAAGGAAATAGGAGGCAACGGAAGGAAAATGGAAGGAAAAATAGAAGCAATTAAAAATTAAAAAGTAGTTATTATTAGATTGGTTATAAATATTATATTACACAAAGTTGGCAAAGAGTAGGGTTAATTAAAAGGAGGAGAATAAAGATGTCAGATACAATGCTGGTACAGGTAGTTGAAAAGTACGGAGAAGACTCAGAGTTTAAGCTTATAAGGAAAGAGCGACCAAAATGCAAAGCAGGCTATGTCATAATAAAGGTTAAGGCAACAAGTATAAATCCTATAGATGTAAAGATAAAGGCTCTTGGCATACCTGTTATAGCGCCGCCCTTACCAGCAGTATTACATGGAGATGTATCAGGAGTGATTGATGAGGTAGGCGACGGGGTTAGCGATTTCAAGGCAGGAGATGAGGTATACGGCTGTGCAGGTGGCTGTTATAATGAACCTGGAGCTTTGTCAGAGTATATGCTTGCAGATGCACGTTTAATATCTCTAAAGCCAAAGAATATAAATTTTATTGAGGCAGCAACATTACCCCTTGTAGGCATAACATCTTATGAATCTTTAATGGATAAGGGTTTGGAACCTAAAGAGAATATATTAATCCATGGAGGTTGTGGGGGGGTTGGACATATAGCGATACAGATGGCAAAGACACTGGATACAAAGGTATACACGACGGTATCGACAAAGGAGAAGAAAGAGATAGCTTTGTCTCTTGGAGCGGATGAAGTTATAATGTATAAAGAGGAGAGCGTTAGAGAATACGTAAGACGTCTTACGGGCGGGATGGGATTTACTCTTGTGCTTGACACAGTGGGAGGTGAGAATATAAGTCTTTGTCTTGAGGCGGTAAAGATACGTGGGACAGTGGTAACGATAATAGCCCGAGGGGCAGTGGTAGACCTTTCGATACTCCATGCAAAAGCAGCGTCATTACACGCAACATTCATGTTATTACCTCTATATACAAGCAAAGGAAGAGAAGAGCATGGCAGGATTTTAAGACAAGTATCTAAATGGGTAGAAGCTGGACGGATAAAGCCGTTGGTAGACAAAGTATTTAATTTCAACGAAGTAAATGAAGCTCATAGTTATTTCAAAGAAGGAAAACATATAGGCAAAGTCGCAATCAGTATGGACTAAATAGCTTTATTAAAAAACGACTCTAGAATAGAATTATGATCTATAGTCAGCGTTAATCTTTATATAATCGTATGATAAGTCATTAGTATACATTGTTTTAGAATGAGTGCCTATGTTCAAGTCTATTTCTAAATAAAGATCATGCCTCTTCATATATGATGCTACTTGCTCCTCTATAAAATTAGTCCTCTGTCCTCCTTTAACCAAAGTAATATTACCCATCTTAATATCAATATTTTCCTCTATTAACTCACATCCTGAAGCACCCACTGCATATATAAATCTACCCCAATTAGCATCCTCACCAAAAAAAGCAGTCTTTACTAAAAGAGAATTCGCTATATGAGCCGCACACCTATTTGCATCATCACTTGATAAAGCGCCCTTTACTACTATTTCTATAAACTTAGTTGCCCCCTCTCCATCCCGCACAATCTCCTTAGCTAAGGCTAAG
Organism: Sipunculus nudus; assembly: GCA_026874595.1. NCBI lineage: Eukaryota > Metazoa > Annelida > Sipuncula > Golfingiida > Sipunculidae > Sipunculus > Sipunculus nudus. The sequence continues at coordinate 1,163,962 of JAPPUL010000096.1, forward strand.
GATAAGTCCCCTAACATAGACCTAAATAAACGATAGTCCTCATTATCCTTAGTAATAATATGATTACCAGCTTCTCCATTGGCAAGCACTATAACACTATCATTAGTACTCATATCACCATCTACTGATATAGAATTGAAACTATCGCCAATAACCTCGGATAACGCTCTTTTTAACATATGCTCAGATATAGCAATATCTGTAATAATAAATGCTAGCATTGTTGCCATATTAGGAAATATCATTCCTGCGCCTTTAGCTGTACCATAGATATTAACTGCCTTATCACCAAGAGCAAACTCAAACTTACTCTCCTTTACTCTTGTGTCGGTAGTCATTATAGACTTTGCAAAATTCTTATGATTAGCAATATTATCCCTAACTAGCTTCGTAAGACTTCCTATTCCTCTTTTAATGTTCTCCATAGGGAGATACTCGCCAATTACTCCTGTTGAAGAACATAAGAAATGTTTACTGCTATAACCAAGCTCGTTAGAAAGCATAGTTGTCATAGCATTAGCGTCTTCTAATCCTTGTTTACCTGTAAAAGAGTTTGCATTACCACTATTAACTACTAGTCCATGAATAAAGTTACCAAGTCTCTTTTGGCAAAGCTTTACTGGTGCCGCTTTAATCGCATTCTTTGTGAAAACTCCTGCATAACTACAAGCACTTTTTGAATAAATTATACCTATATCAGCTTGTAAGCCCTTTTTTATACCACAAGATGTCCCGTTTAAAATAAATCCCTTTGGAAGCATATTTTTTTTATTACCCTATAATTTTATTTAAGGTAAAATAATAAATTTAGCTATAAAAGCGACATATTAGTTTTAGACGTATTCTACCTCTTATCTTACCTTAGAAAGGCTGTTATAGAATAATTATTTAAAACTAGAGTAATAAATATATATAAATAACAAAAAATAACTTTATTAAATCTTTTATTATTGACAATATTCAAGTGCAATTATATCATTAAGTTATGGCAAAAATGTACCCCCAAACCCTTCCCAAATCATACGATATTTCATATGCAGAACAAACATTATTTCAAGCTATGAAAATGCAATTAAACAATAGTTTTAATGTTTATCACTCTTTTCATTGGTCTGAAGCTCGTAACACCTCAAGAGAAATTGACTTTCTCATTTTGCATCCTGATAAAGGGTTTTTAGTTTTAGAAGTAAAAGGTGGATTAATCTCAATTCACAATGACCAATGGTTTTCGGAAAATAAAAATGGAGTACATAAAATAAATGACCCCTTCAATCAGGCAAGACGCAATATGTTCCTTTTACTAGACTTTTTTGAAAAACGTACAGATTCTAGCTTTCCAGGCATTGCCTCATATGGAGTTTGTTTTCCCGATTCTAAATATGTACCAGATTACATGCATCCTGAAATGACTCAAGAAAATATACTTTTTAATCATCATTTAGATAATATTCCAGATTGGATTAATAGACTTTACGAAAATACCTATTCTAAAGGCAACAAGTCCATGAATCCTAAAATCATGCAAGAGTTTCATAATATGATAAAACCTTCACTGCAAATTCCTCTTTCAATCCGCTCTGCAGTACGCCAACAGCAAGAAGAATTAAAACAAATCGATTTCTTTCAAGATTCTCTTTTAGACATCTTTGAGGATAAAAATAGAGTTGCAATTCAAGGGTCAGCCGGAACAGGCAAAACATGGATTGCTATGAAAAAAGTAAAGAAACTAATTGAACAGGGAAAGAACTGTCTCTTTTTATGTTACAATAGCTTGTTAAGCCAATACCTAAAAAACTTAGCCACGAAGGATATTGAAAAGATTGAAGGTGAAAAAGGACAACTTGATATTTATACTTTTCATGCATTCTCAAATCATATTTTTGAAGATTATATAGAGTCTATTATTAGCGATAATGATAAGCAGAAAGAATTATTCTTTGAATCAGCAAAAAACCTCTTTCCTGATAACAATGGTGTAAAATCAGTACAAGGTTTTATTGGACTTCTGGCCGGTCAAAATAAAGAGACAGCTGATAGAGTTGACAAATCAGTTTTACAGGAAGTCAAAGGTTTGGATATTAGGCTTATCAATCTCCTTGATTCTTTATTAACTGAAAGCAAGGAAGGATATTTTAATTTTAATGTTCCAATAGCTTTGTTAACGCTTCTTGAAGATAATTCATATTTGGTTGAAAAGTATGATGCTATATTAATTGATGAGGGTCAGGACTTTGAAAAGACTTGGTGCGATTGCCTTACCCATTTCTTAGAGAATAAACGAAAACGGATTGTATATATTTTTTATGACGATAACCAAAATATTTTTATGAAGAAAAAACAACTACCAATTATAGATTTAATTTCAAAATACAATGTAAATCCCTATCTTTATAAGCTTCGGAAAAATATCAGGAATACAAAGAGTATTTATGATTATGCCTCTACTAAAACAGACTTAGGTAAAACTGCTAATGCTTTAAATTTTGAAGGAATCAAGCCTTATGTTTTTAAGGTGGACTCAGAGAGAAAGGTTCAGAAAGAGGTTGGGAAACTCGTTACAGAATTAATTAATGAACATCATTTCTTAAATGGCGAAATTGTTGTACTTACAGATTGTTCAATATCAAAGTCTGTTTTCAAAGAACATAAAGAAATTGCTAACTTTAAACTTACAGAAACAGGCAAAGGTACATCCAAAAACTTTATCCGATTATGCTCTATCCGTAGATTTAAGGGACTTGAATCTAATATAGTTATTCTGGTATTACATCCATTTGACAGGGAATTAGAAAATCGGAATGAACTTTTGTATGTTGGTTATACGAGAGCTAAATTTTTGCTTTATGTAGTTGAGATTAAGTTGTAAATAAATTCTGCCAATGTTTTAAGAAAATGAATAGTGAACATTTTATTAGGAATATGCTTGTTTTGAGCTGCTTTAAGAGAATTAATTGTTATATATATTAATTTATACAAATGTAACTTAGGCTTAAAAGATTGTCTTAATATAATTATTCATTTGCAAATTAGAATAAATAACACCTTATCAAGGTAAATATATATATCCTACATATAAAATAACTAGGCATACTACTATCCCAGATATTATAAACCAACTTACTTTATTATCCTGCTTAGCCATAAAAGAATTCTTTAAGTGATACTCCCCCTCGTAAGACTCTTCTATCTCTGTGTAGAAATATGCCCCAACATCAATCTGTCTTTCTTTTGCTATCTTAACTATATCTGATAATATCGGGATTCGCTCACCTATAATAGGTATAAACGATATTGCAAGTACCCCAATTATTGCTATTAATAGCAATATAACCCATTTCTTTACTCGGGAACGTCTTGCAAACCTTGCTTTAATATCATTAATATTATTTTTCCGAACTGCCATTAACTATATTTTAGATGCTATATCTGTTATTACATAAAACATAAGATAGGCAACGGCAAGAGTAAGAATAAGATTAAAGCTTTGTCCGGTAACATATAGTATAAAAGGCTTGCCACCCTTAAAATGCTCTTTAAGTTCACGGAAGTTAGTTGCAAGTCCTATACTAACAAAAGCAAGAGAGAAAAACCAACCCCTATAAAGATCACTCATACCTTTAACTGTACCCTGATCTATCATAGAATATCCTAACCCTGTAGCTTGTGATTCAGCCGCAGAATAAAAATAAGAAAATACTATCGAAGCTACAATAAAGCCAATTACAAACTTTGGAAATCTATACCAAATCTCTAAAACACTAACCTTTTGTCCCGTTTCTTGTACCTCAACCTTAGTTGTAAAGTAAATTGCAACAAACAACGCTATAACACCTATAAGAACATTTTGAATCATCTTTATAGTTGCTGCAACATATAAAGCTTTGTCCCCTAAGAAAGCCCCAGCTGCAGCTACAGCTCCAGTTGCATCAATAGTACCCCCCATCCATGCTCCACCTAAAACCATTTGCATGTCTGCTGGGAAAAATGCCTTTATAATAGCAGGCATAACTACCATCATAATTGCTGTAAATACCAAAGAAAGTCCTACCGCTAAAGTTAACTCCTCCTTTTTAGCCCTACATGCTGCTGCTGTAGCTATCGCTGCCGATACTCCACAAACTGACATGTCCGAACATATAGTTGCGTTTAACCTCTTTGATGCCATCTTTAAAACCTTTTGTCCAAACCAAAAAGTCACTAGCCATACAATAGGAGTTACTACCCATGCAACAAATATTCCAGCCTGGCCTATTATTAGTATCTTCTCAAATAATATCTTCGCTCCAAGCAACACTAAACCCGTTTTTATATAAAACTCTGTTTGTACTGCAGGTTTAACCCATTTAGGCGTCCCTATTGTGTTGCTTATTATCATACCAATTATAATCGCCCAGGCCGCATAGCCTATTCCATAAAACTTCATAGTAGATTGATTGCTTATTAACCAGGCAACTACTGCTATAATAAATACATATGTAAAGCCAACAAGAAACTCTCGTAAGGACTTGCCCATCATCTTTGTGCCTATACCAAATAGTAGAGCAAAAAATACTCCAAGACCTATAAGATAGCCTATCCTATTATAAGGCTTTATACCCTTAGCCTTACTTGCTAAGCTTTTAAACTTCTTGCTATGAGCCGTATTCCTCCAATTATCAATCGCCATAACAGCATTTGTATTTAACTCGTTATCTTGAAAATTAGCCGCTTGCGCTTTCCCTTCAGCCTCTTTTGCGCTGCTAAATGACTCATCCGCCTTAACCTTTGCTTTTGCATACTTTAACTTAGCCTCCTCAGTCCTTCGTAAAGCCTCCTCTTCACTCAAATAAAATGCCTCTATAGGGTTTGCTGTCCACTTAGAAGGCTTGCTTGTAAACTTCTTAAGCCATTTGCCTGTAGATATACTATTAGCCTTAAGCTTCCTCTTAGCATCATATTTTTCATACCATGCTATGTTCTTAAAAGGCTCTGTCCTAACTTTAGCATCCCACTTCTTGTCAATGTCAATAATCTTATCTTTTATTCTACTTTGTTCTGGCAAGTATATAACCAAACCAGCAATTAATATGATAAACGCAAGCCATATTGCCCACCAGTCTTCAGTCTGCCACATCTCCGCCCAGCGCCATCTCCCCACATCTTTTACAACATCATTATTATTACTCATCTTAGCACTCCTTCATAAAACTACCTTAATAAGTTGTATCATCAAATGACTATCATAAATCTCTTATTATTAATAAGTTAAGTATACTAAAAGTATATTAAATATGGTAGGCATTGTTTTTACTATTTTAAAATAACGTTCTAATGTAAATAGATGTTCTTATAGCAGATGTTCTTATAGCAGATGTTATTACTAGAGGATAGCTTCGGAGGTAGTGATTTATCGCAAGTGCTAATTAGAGTGTATACGGACAAGTTTTAATAATTAAAAAATCTAATTTAACTTTCTACTTATCAATGATTTATAATCTTAGCAACAGCAGTGCTTGCAAGACTTGCTTCTGGAGAGCCTGCTCGACTGTTTAATATTATAGGGACCTTTGCTCCAAGTATAATGCCAGCTGCACAAGCACTTAAAAAATATATCATAAATTTAAAAAGAGCATTCCCTGTCTCTAAATTCGGTACTAATAGTATATCAGCATTACCTGCAACTAAATTATCTATCTTTTTAATAGAAGCAGCTTGTTTTGACAGTGCACCATCTAAAGCAAGGGGGCCATAAACATCAGCATCTAACATATTATCACTTGCTCATCTGCTAAGAGTATCAGCTTCTATACTTGATGGTATAGAAGTTACAACCTTTTCTGTTACAGAAAGAAGTGCTATTTTAGGCTTTTTATATGAAAGCTTTTTTGCAAAAAAGATAGCGTTTCTCAAAATATCTCTTTTAACCATTTGATTTGGAGATACATTTAAAACACAGTCTGTAAGCATAAGAGCTTTATTAGAACCTTCTATTGTCATGTAAAAAAATGTGTGACAGAATACCACTCTTAACTAAATTCATTTTTTTACTAAGAATACTTTTTAATAAAATACCGGTATCTATATAACCCTTCATAATGGCAAAAGCAATCCCATTTGAGGCAAGCTCTTTTGCTTTATTTGCACTATCTTTATCATCAGAACTTTCACAAAAATGAAAGTTTCTAATATTCTAGTTTAGTTTTTTTGCACAATCTATAATACTTTTAGAATCTCCAATAAAAATAGGTTCTATTATAGGCTTATCATATGCCCACTTAACACCCTGCATAGAAGATATAGTAATAGGATTAACAACAGCAGTTCTTATAGGACTACCCTTTTGTACTTTTGTTAAAAGAAAATCGGGGCATTTAAATTGTAGGCAGATAAAGTATAACCATCTGCTTTAGCCTTTGACGCAAACCAATTCCAGCCAATTTGTCCGCCAGCTCCAGGTTTATTTAAAATAACAAATGGTTCACCCAAAAACTCTTTATTAGCTGCAGGTATAGTTACAATACGAGCTTGGAAATCTGTTGCACCACCTGGACTATATGAAACAACTAAACTAATAGGCTTGCTTGGAAATTCATCCGGTTTATCCTCCTGCCCCTCCTTCTGCTCCTCATTAGAACATGATAGTAAAAATAAGCTAAAAACAAATAATAACATTGTTTTGCTTATACTTTCTATGATGTTTATACTATTTATAGTTTTCATAACTTATATTCTCCTAAAAAATATATTTTTAAAATATTAAAACATCTGGTATAGAAGTTTTAAGTACTAATATAAAAAGCACATATAATGCAAAAATAAAAATACTGCCGATAGCCACAACCTTTGACACAGCCTTAAGCAGACTAATATTATCTTTTGGCATATAAAATATGCCAAGTAATATAAAAAATACCCACGAGGTAAAGAAAAGCCCAATAATCTCTACTACAAAGGTATAAACTAATACTGAAGTCAGAATAACTGCTAATCTTTTAAAATCAAAACTAAAGCTTACTTCCTCTTTTGGCTTCTTTTGAAAAATAATAACTATAGCAAATAAAATTATGACAACTGCTACTAAGTTTGGGACAAGAAAGGCATCTGGATTATTATAAGATAAACCATAAAATAATAGTAGGCATGCAATAATAAGCGAAATTATGTTTTCTTTTGATATGTATCTGCTAAAATCAATAGTTTTACGCTTTTTTCTTTCTCTACCTTCAATGTATATGCTATAAGTTATAGAAAATATAACAACAGCAATTATCGCTATATTAAGAGTGCCTGTAAAAAAAATAGCTAAAAAGACCACCATCAGAACTACTTGCAATGATTTGCCCTTGTAAAAAATTATTTTCAACTGTAGGACCTAATATAATACCAAGTACCATAGAAGCTGCACTAAAGCCATATTTGCCTATGAAAAACATCCCAATACCAAGAAAAACCATAACTACAACATCATCAAAGTTCGTCTGAATATTGTATACACCAAAAACTGCTAAAATAAAAACTGCAAGCCCCATAAAATATTGCAGTATTGAAATAATAAAATAACTATAGCGACTTATAAATAAACCAAAAACAAGCATTATAAGTTGACCAACAAGAAGAGTCATCAATAAAAGTCCAAGTTGTTTGTGCATATACCGTAAATAACTCACTTCCAGGAAAAAGTTCATGTATTAAAAGACCACCAAGTAAAACAGCAGCAGTTGGACTGCCTGGTATACCAAGAGTTAATAAAGGAATTAAAGAAGGCCCAATCATAGCATTGTTTGCAGATTCAGCACTTACTATTTCCTCAACTTCTCCCTTACCAAAGTTTTGTGGCTTTTTACTAAACTTCTTTGTTTGATCATAAGCAACAAGCCCCGCAATCTGTCCTCCAGCACCAGGAATAATGCCAACAATAACACCTGTTATAACTCCAATTACAAGAGCCTTTATCTTTTTTATACTAGTAATGAAAGAAGCCCAGATGCTAGTCTTTTCTATTTTATTAAAACTTAATTTAGTATCCTTGCTAGATAATATATTAATAACCTCAGGTATCGCAAAAAGCCCTATCAAAGCTGCTATAATGTGAATGCCGCCACTAAGATGGTCGGTAAAGATAAATCGCTTTACCCCAAGTGTAGGATTATAACCAATAGTTGAAATCCATAACCCCAAAAATCCTGACATAAGACCCTTTATAGGATTTTTAGAACCAACAGATGCTATAACTGTAATACCTAAAATAGCAACCCAAAATAATTCAGAAGGCCCAAATCTAAGAGAAAAATCCGCTAACAGCGGAGTGAAAAAGATTAAAATGAAAACACACCCCGCCTATAAAAGAACTTATAAAGCAATAATTAAGAGCCTCAGCTGCACGATTACTTTTTGCAAGAGGATATCCGTCTAAAAGTGTAGCAATGTTTGCAGGTGAACCTGGTATGTTAATTAAAATAGCGCTTATAGCTCCACCTGCAACTGAACCTGCATAAACTGAACCTAGAAGAATTAAACCTATTTCTGGAGACATTTGAAAGGTAAAAGGCACTAAAAGCGCTACTGACATAGTAGAACTTACGCCGGGAGTTGCCCCTAACATTACACCACTAATAGTACCTATAACTAATACTAGAAAGTTATTAAGGTAAAAAAACATTAATTCAAAATGCCTATATGGTAGTTTTGTTTGAAAAGGGAAGGGTATGTATTAATTTTAATATAGTCAATGGCTTTTCTATGTTTTTTTCATAGTAACAACTATATATTTTATTAACCCTATATTATTCTGTACTTTATATGAGGCGTTTTGCGCTAACTGTGCTTAGATTTAAATAGCTATATAACTATCTAACTCTACAATATTAAACCAATTCTTGACAACCTGATTATTATACTACTATCTGGTTAAATATTAATACTTTGACAAATACAACAAAAACTAATATATTATGATTCATAAAGCTTATACCCTATAAGGAGATATTATGTCAGACTCATTACCTTGGCAAGATGCTATAATAAAAGTTCTTAAAGATGCTAAAAAGCCTCTTTACTACGGGGAGATTACGGAACTTATCATAAAAGAAGGCTTACGTAAGAAGGTTGGCGCTACTCCTGCTAATACTGTGGTTTCACAAATTACTACATCAATGAAACGTAGTGGTAAACGCTCTCCATACATAAAGCTTGACAGGGGTAAATATGGCTTAAAAGAATTTAACTATACTGTCATAGACGATAGTGAATCGGAAAAAGATGATTCACATGAGATAATCACCTCTTTTAGTATGTTTTGGAAAAGAGATAACGTAGATTGGAAAAAAAACAAACATATTTGGAATAGAAAGACAAGGCTCCGATCCTATTAACTTTTATAATCAAGTTGGAGTATACCTTCTTTACGATAGGAGAGAACTTATTTACGTTGGCCGTAGTGATGAGAGTATTGGAAGTAGGCTAAAATATCACACTAAAGACAGACTCTCAGGAAGGTGGGATAGGTTTTCTTGGTTTGGACTTTTACCTATTTCTGAAGATGGGAAACTAGGTAAACTTCCATCGGGCTATAAGACAGAAAAGTTAATTAGTGTACTTGAGGCTATTCTAATTGAAGCAGTTGAACCTCGTCAAAATAGAAAGGGAGCTGATGGCTTAAGTGAAGCTGAATATATACAGGTAATTGATCCTAAACTCGAAAAGCAAAGAGCTAAAGCACTTGTTGACAAGCACTTTATTGAGATATCATAGTATATTAATTATAAAAACTGTTTTTGAACTAATAAATATAAATGTAAATGTAGATGAAGTATTTAATTTAAACGAAGTAAATAAGGCTTTCAATTATTTCAAAGCAGAAAAACATATAGACAAAGTTGCAATCAGCATGGACTAAAAAATATATAGCTGTTTATTTACTTCATAAGAACAACTAGTAACATTATTTATTATATTAATTTATTATATTACACAAAGTTGGCAAAGAGTAGGGTTAATTAAAAGGAGGAGAATAAAGATGTCAGATACAATGCTGGTACAGGTAGTTGAAAAGTACGGAGAAGACTCAGAGTTTAAGCTTATAAGGAAAGAGCGACCAAAATGCAAAGCAGGCTATGTCATAATAAAGGTTAAGGCAACAAGTATAAATCCTATAGATGTAAAGGTAAAGGCTCTTGGCATACCTGTTATAGCGCCGCCCTTACCAGCAGTATTACATGGAGATGTATCAGGAGTGATTGATGAGGTAGGCGACGGGGTTAGCGATTTCAAGGCAGGAGATGAGGTATACGGCTGTGCAGGTGGCTGTTATAATGAACCTGGAGCTTTGTCAGAGTATATGCTTGCAGATGCACGTTTAATATCTCTAAAGCCAAAGAATATAAATTTTATTGAGGCAGCAACATTACCCCTGTAGGCATAACATCTTATGAATCTTTAATGGATAAGGGTTTGGAACCTAAAGAGAATATATTAATCCATGGAGGTTGTGGGGGGGTTGGACATATAGCGATACAGATGGCAAAGACACTGGATACAAAGGTATACACGACGGTATCGACAAAGGAGAAGAAAGAGATAGCTTTGTCTCTTGGAGCGGATGAAGTTATAATGTATAAAGAGGAGAGCGTTAGAGAATACGTAAGACGTCTTACGGGCGGGATGGGATTTACTCTTGTGCTTGACACAGTGGGAGGTGAGAATATAAGTCTTTGTCTTGAAGCAGTAAAGATACATGGCACCGTGGTAACTATAATAGCAACAGGGGCAGTGGTAGACCTTTCGGTACTACAGGCAAAAGCAGCGTCATTACACGCAGTATTTATGTTATTACCTCTATATACAAGCAAAGGAAGAGAAGAGCATGGCAGGATTTTAAGACAAGTATCTAAATGGGTAGAAGCTGGACGGATAAAGCCGTTGGTAGACAAAGTATTTAATTTCAACGAAGTAAATGAAGCTCATAGTTATTTCAAAGAAGGAAAACATATAGGCAAAGTCGCAATCAGTATGGACTAAATAGCTTTATTTAATATATAGCTTTATTATAAATATAAAGATATGAAACTTATATCTTACACAATAAAACATCCTATAACAATATCTATGATAGCCTTAATAGTTATTGTAGTAGGGCTTGTAAGCTATCTTAGCTTACAAATAGATTTAATGCCGGATATATCGTTCCCAATAATAACAATCCAAACAGATTATGAAGGTGCAACGCCTAACGAAATTGAGACTTTAATAACAAAAAGAATAGAAGAGACTGTATCCGGCATCGAAAACATAGACAGACTAAGCTCATACTCCTACGAAGGAAGGTCTTTAGTTAGAATATATTTCAAATGGGGACTTGACTTGGATGAGGTTGCAAGCGATATACGTGATCGTTTGTCTCGAGTTAGATCTAGATTGCCTGAAGATGCAAACGATCCTATACTACTTAAATTTGACATCAACGCAATACCTATAATGTGGATTGGGGTTCAAGGGAATTTAAGTTATAAAGACTTAAAACATTATACAGAGAAAAATATAAAAAACAGTTTTGAGAGGATAAAAGGAGTTGCACAGGCACAAGTATCAGGAGGGCTTGAACGTGAGATACATATAAACCTCAACTATAAGCTTTTACAGACTCAAGATATATCATTTGGCGAGGTAATAAAAGCGATTCAAAATGAAAATAAAGACATAACGATAGGCGAGATAGAAAAGCCGACAAAGCGTTATTTAATAAGGACTCCTGGCAAATTCAAAAGTATAGACGAGATAAAAGAGGTGGTAGTAAAGCGAGTAAATAATACTAATGTGCTTATAGGGGATATAGGGAATGTATACGACAGTTTTAAAGAGATAAAGACATTTGTTAGAGTAAACGGAGAGAACGCAGTACTTTTAAGGATAATAAAACAATCGGATGCAAACACGGTACAAACGGCAGCAAATATATTAAAAGAACTTGAGAAACTAAATGAAAGTCCTTCAATAAAGCAAAGGGGAGTTAGTCTTAAGGTTACACGCGATACATCGGTTTATATAAAAAGGTCAATAAACAATGTGCGTCTTGCATTAATATACGGCGGTTTCATAGCTTTAACGGTACTTCTTATCTTCATAAGGAAAGTCCGAGCGACCTTAATAATTGCAATAGCAATGGTACTCTCAACGATAAGTACCTTTATATTGATGAGGAGCTTTGATCTTACCTTAAATATAATGACGTTTGGCGGACTTGCACTTGGCATCGGGATGTTGGTAGACAATAGTGTTGTGGTAATTGAAAATATAGTAAGACACAAAGACATAAGCGGAAAAGAAGCAGGTTATACAGGTACTAAAGAAGTTATAAAGGCGATAACAACTTCGACAATAACGACTTTGGTAGTATTTATGCCTCTGTTTTTTTTAGAAGGAATAAGCGGCATAATGTTTGGTCAACTTGCGCTTATGGTAAGCTTTGCACTACTTGGCTCGCTAATAACCTCTATAACACTAATCCCTGCTTACTCAAACTATATACTATATTCTAAAGACACAAAAGATGATAATGCTTATAATGCAAATATTAATATTATAAAAGCTCTTAATCTTAAGATGGAAGGCCTTCTTAAGAGACTTTCAAATGTGTATATAAAAGGGCTTTATATAATACTTGAGAATAAGATAAAATGTGTATCAGTTTTTGTATTCTTTCTTTTAGTAGGCTTATTTTTGCTACGTTTTATGGGCTTTAATTTTATGGCTCAGACGGACGAAGGTGAGATTAGGCTAAATGGGGACATGGTAGTTGGAACAAATATAGAGACAACAAATGCTAGATTTAAGGGTATAGAAAAGCTTTTGCTTGAGAACTTTGATAATGAAATAGATGTAATATATACAAGGATAGGGCAATCAGGCTGGAGACGACCACAGGAGCATTCCGGATATAGTAATATATACCTAAAGGGGCTTGATAATAGAAGCAAGAGTTCAAAAGACTTATCGCTTGAGATCTCAAAACTCATAAGTAGTAAGCTAAAAGATATAAGATTACGAGTAAGGCCCTCAAACTTCTTTTTATTCAGATATATGCGGGGTGGAGAAGACAGAATAGAATTACAAGTACTTGGTCATGAGACTGAATCTAATAGCCAGCTTTCGGATTTAATAATAAAAGAATTACAAAATATAAAAGGTATAACCTACTTAAAAAAGTCGCTTGACAGGAGTGAGCCCCAATATGCATTACGAATAGACAGAAGGAAGGCAAAAGAATTTGGCATATCCTTACGGGAGGCGGGAGAGTTTTTACAAAATGCAACACTTGGGAATGTAGTAAGCTATTATAGTGATGGTGAGGATGAGTATCCGATTAGGGTTAGGATATCGCCTGAGGAAATAAGAAATATTGATGCGATAGAGAATCTTAAATACACAATGAATAATAAAAAGATATACATGAAAAACCTAATAACGGATATAAGAGAGGAGAAAGCTCCAAGCGTGATAGAGCGCTTAAACCAGCAAAGGGTCATATATATTCAAGGGGGTATCGGCAATCGCGACACAAATCATATATTAAACGACATAAAAAAGGCAATGGAAAGGGTAACAATACCTAAAGATACATCTATACATTATGGTGGAGTATTTGAGGAACAAGAAAAAGCACTACAAGAACTTATGCTTGGAATCATTATGGCATTTGCTCTTGTTTATATGGTAATGGCAGGACAGTTTGAATCATTTAAGGCTCCATTCGTTATAATATTCACAGTACCGTTTTCATTTACCGGAGTCATACTTATGTTCTTTTTACTAAACTATTCATTTGATGTACAAAGTTTTATAGGTGCCATAATGTTAACGGGAATAGTCGTTAATAATGCTATTGTTCTAGTTGATTTTATAGAGCGTGAAAGAATTAAAGAAGAAAATAAAAGTAAAGACCTAAAAGAAATAATAATATACGCAGGAGAAAAGCGTCTTAGGCCAATATTAATAACTAGTTTATCTACTATACTTGCACTAATTCCACTTGCAATTGGCCTTGGAGAGGGTAGCGAGACTCAAATACCTATAGCTCTTACGGTAATTGGAGGACTTAGCTATTCTATCTTTGTATCCCTTTTGCTAATCCCATGTATTTATTTTATAATATTTAAAAACGTTAAAAATAAAATATAATTAAGCTTATATTTTATATTGTCTTAATAAGGATATACTTATGAATAGTGCAGTAGTTCTTTTCTCAGGCGGACAGGATTCAACAGTATGTCTTGCCTTTGCAAAAAAGCAGTTTGATAAAGTTTATGCTCTTTCTTTTGATTATAAACAAAAACATGATATCGAACTTAAGGCTGCATCTTACATCGCAAAAGAGCTAAATGCTAAACATGAAATACTACCAATTGATACCTTGCATGAACTTGGCGGCAACTCACTTATAGATACAAATATAAAAGTAGAAAATGAAAACCATGAGGGCAAACAATATCCCAATACATTTGTCCCTGGGCGTAACTTGATATTTTTAGGCTATGCTTGTGCTTTTGCTTACAAAAAAGATATAAAGAATATTGTTGCTGGAATGAATCAAGTTGATTATAGCGGATATCCGGACTGCAGACAAGAAACTATCAACGCCATACAAAAAGCCATAACCCTTGCCATGGACTTTGAGTTTAAGATACACACTCCCCTAATGCACCTTAATAAAAAAGAGGTTTGGGCTTTGGCTTTTGAACTTAATATCTTATCGCTTGTCAAGGAACACTCTCATTCTTGCTATAATGGGGTTTTAGGAGGCTGTGGAGTTTGTAATGCATGTATTTTACGAAATCAAGGCCTTAAAGATTTTTTGTCTACACAAAGTTAATTATGACTAAACAACAAAAACATAATATTTACTACTCAACCTTCAAATCCGAAATAGGCAAACTCTTTATTGCAACTAAAGATAAGCTTTATGTTAACTTTATCACTACCACAGACAATAATGCATATATCGATATATCAAATACTTATAACCTTATTAGAGATGAGACTTTACCTATACTAAAAGAGGCTAGACATGAGATTATTAATTACCTTAAAGGAGAAGGTTACATTCCTAAAGTAAATATAAAACTAATCTCCTCTTTGACTCCATTTGAAATACAAGTTCTTACTGAAACTAAACAAATCCCATACGGCAAAACAATAACTTATAAAGAGCTTGCTAAAAGTGTACATTCTGAGAACAGCTTTCGGGCTGTTGGGAATGCTCTTGCTAAAAATCCTATACCTATAATTATACCTTGCCATAGAATTGTACGTTCAACTGGAGTGTATGGTGGCTTTGCTCTTGGCAAGAATATTAAACGTTTCTTAATTAATCTTGAAAAAGAATCTACTCTAGAGTAGGAAGATATACATTAAATGATAGGTCCTTTACCTTTCGACCATCTATATAAACAGAAAGTGTATAATTCCCTAAAGCTAAACTCTCTCCCTTAAATACGCCTCGTATATATCCTCCCTTCTCCCCTGACGATACACTCCCTCTTATACTATATTCTCGCCCTCTTAATCTATGTGTTGAGCTTTTTGTATTTATTGCATACGATATTTGTTTGCCCTGCGATAGCTTTGTCCAACTCCCTGAATTCCATATCTGCATAGAATTTAATACTTCTGGAGTCTTTAGTAATAACATATAATCACATTGCACTCTGGAATTAAGCTCTACAGTAACTGCTGATACTAACTTATCCCGTTTGGGCAGCTTCCTTGTCTTCTCGTATATTATATACGCATACTCATCATATTTGCCAAATTCTATTGCCTTTACTACTCCCTTTACAGCTTCCTCTCCCCTTCCTTCTACCTCCCCCTTTTGCACCCTTTCCCCTTCTATACCATAGACTTTTAGCACTACTAAAAATATTATAACTAAAACCCAAACTAGCTTCATAATAATTCATACCCTCTGTAAGTGCTTCTCCTCTTTAAGACGATTTATATCTTTTAGCTTACCTAGTACCAAATAGCTTGCCTCTAAACTTAATTTATCTGTCTCCATAGGCTTAAAACGCACTCCCTTACCACCCCCTAATACCGCAACCACCAGCAACCCATATCTTTCAAGCTCTATAAGCCTTTTTCCACAAAGCTCTGACGTCGGCTTTAATCCAATCTCTTGTAATGAAAACCCCTCAAGCTTATTTAATAGTGCATAGCTACTTGCGTCTACCCCTTCCCTCTCTAAAAGCAAATCTACCATACGTCCTCCACTTACTATATGCGGTGATAATACTCGATCTGCTCCCGCTTTCAACAGCTTCGCATCGTTTCCCACTTCTTCATATCTTGCTAATATATATATTTTTGGATTTAAATCACGGCCTGATAATGCTACAAATACGCTATCTGCATCATTCCCTACAACTATTACCAACGCTTGTGCTCGCTCTATCCCTGCTTCAAGCAGCCCCTTGTCTTGAGTTGCATCTATATCTATATAATTCCAGTTCCGACTCTGTAATAGCTCAACTCGTTCCTCCTTCGTTTCTAATACCACAAAAGGTAACTTATTCCTAGCAAGCTCCTCACATATATAATCCCCTATCCGTCCATACCCACATACTATATAATGATTTGATAACTTATCTATTCCGCGTATCATCTTTACCCTTGCTAAATATTTGTTTAATTTCCCCTCCAATATAAGTTCTGCTACTGTTGAGGCTATATAATACGTTATTATTACCCCTGAGACTATTAAGAATATCGTGAATAGCCTCTCAGATTCAGATAATGTATGTACCTCGGAATATCCTATCGTGGCTAATGTTATAAGCGTGAAGTATAATGCATCCAGTACTGTCCATTTCCCATCCTCTATCCATAAAAAACCTATTGTCCCTACCATAAATAAGCCCAGCATTAAGATTAACAAAGAAATCCCTTTCTTTACCAATGGTATCAAGCTTATTTTATCTCCTAATTTCTATAGTTTTTACCTGTTGCTTCCTTAATACATTATTAATACATTATTTTTATCTAATACGATTATCTCTTTTACCTAGGCAAGCTTTGTCTTTGGATCTATATCTTGCCCTTCTCCTTTCAAATCTTTACGCGTTAGTGCATTTTCTTCTTCTGCAACACTATCTCCTCCCCCCATAACCCCTCCACTCCCTCCTGCTCCTTCTATCATACTATTATCACCATCAGAACCACCCTCCCCTCCTACCATAGTCACTAACTCTTCCACCGCCTCTTCTCTATCTTCGCTCCCTACAGGACCTAGCAGCTCCTCTATCCCTGCACGGTCTATTGTCTCTTCTTTAAGTAACGCTTCTGCCAAAAGTTCAAGCTTTTCTCCATTCTCATACAGCATGTCGTGTGCTTTCTTAAAACACTCATCCACTATCCGTTTTACTTCCTTATCTATTAACTCTGCTGTCTTTTCACTATAATCCTTATGGCGGGCTATCTCCTTGCCTATAAATATTGGCTCCTCCTTTTGACCATACGTTATCGGACCAAGCTTATCACTCATCCCCCATTCGCATATCATTGTTCGTACTAGCTTAGTCCCACGCTCTATGTCGTTTGATGAGCCGTTTGTTATCCCTTTTGCTCCAAACTTATATTCCTCCCCTATCCGTCCCCCAAATAATACTATAACGTCAGACAATATTGACTCCTTTGTTCGAGTGTAACGCTCCTCCGGTAAGGTCTGTGTCACCCCAAGCGCTTGCCCTCGCGGTATTATCGATACTTTATATAAATGATTTTCGTTAGGTAGCATATACGCCAATATTGCGTGTCCTGCTTCGTGATATGCCGTGTTTATTCGTTCCTTCTCGCTTATAACTAGACTCTTACGCTCAGGGCCCATTAGTACTTTGTCTTTTGCGTATTCAAAATCTTCCATCTGTACCTTTTTACGATTATTACGAGCGGCTATTAAAGCTGACTCATTTACCAAATTAGCTATGTCTGCTCCCGATAACCCTGGAATTGAACGTGCTATGCTCTTTGTATCTACTCCTTCTGAGCAGGGAACGTTCTTCATGTGAATCTTTAGTATCTCTTCTCGGCCTTTTACATCCGGGGGACTTACGATTACTCTTCTGTCAAATCTACCTGGCCTAAGCAATGCTGGGTCTAACACATCTGCTCGGTTTGTTGCGGCCATTACTATTACTGTCATGTCGGTATTAAATCCGTCCATCTCTACTAGCATCTGGTTTAACGTCTGCTCACGCTCATCATGTCCTCCGCCATAACCAGAACCTCGCATCCGTCCAACTGCATCAAGCTCATCTATAAATATTATACACGGCGCATTCTTCTTCCCTTGTTCAAATAAATCTCTTACTCGACTTGCTCCAACTCCTACAAACATCTCTACAAATTCTGACCCGCTCATACTGAAAAATGGCCGGTTCGCCTCCCCTGCTACTGCCCTTGCCAACAAAGTCTTTCCTGTGCCAGGTGGCCCTATAAGTAATACCCCTTTTGGGATCTTCGCTCCCAACTTTTTAAACTTTCCGGGGGTCTTTAGAAAATCTACTGCTTCTTTTAACTCTTCTTTTGCCTCCTCAACTCCTGCTACATCGGCAAAGGTTACCTTCTTTTGATCTGTATGGGCAAGACGTGCCTTGCTCTTTCCAAATGATAAGGCCCGATTGCCTCCCCCTTGTATTTGTCGGAACATGAAAAACCACAATATCCCAAATATCAAAAGCCAAGGGATTATTGGCAGTATTATACTTTTGAATATACTTGTTTCTGGTGGCGATGAATTAAATTTTACACCTTTTTCTAATAACTTATTTACCATTAAAGTGTCTATTGATGCTGGACTGTAGGTTGTTATATAATATTCCACTTGCCCCTTCACCTCTTCTTTCCCTTCTTCATTAGCAGATGTTCGCCCTACATGTTTATACTTTTTATACTTATTCAAATATATATCGCTTTTATTCGCATTCTCAAGCCCTGCTATATCTAAGCTAAATCTACCTTGAATGTCTTTTGATACTATATTTATTATATTCCATCTTATATATTCATCATCAAGCATACTAAGAAATTCAGAATATGCTATATCATTCTTACTCTCTGGCTCCTCATTCATCATAAACAACAACAACCCTGCTAACAATATTATCAAGAAAAATGCTAGGTTCTTTGATTTGCCTTGCGGCGCACCTCCTAGATTTTTGTTGTTTTGGCCCCCGTCTTTGCCTTTATTACTTTCATCCATACCTTATTTTGTCCCCGATACTTTTCCTTTTTAATTATTTGGCTTTTATTGTTCTATTATTATCTATCTTTATGTTAGAACATCTTCTTAAATAGCAAATCCAAATATAACATAATATTTTTAGTTTGTCAATCTATACCTGCCTACATTCTAGCCGCTTAATCCTTATCTACAAAGCCTTTTTAATACTTTATCTCCTCCCTTTTTTACTACTACTCGTAAACATTCCTTTGTTAAATCATCTAGCATATGCAAAGCCTTTAGCATTACAAAACCATTATACCCTAAAATACCTATCCCTTCATCCCCTTTCCGCAATATCAAAAAACCTCTCCTGCGACTTTGGCATACCTTCTTATTTATTAGTACCTCCTTTATACTTTGTAATCCTATATCCTCTCTAAAACATAGCTTCTCACCCCTATAGGCATTCGTAATGCTTAGCTCCTCAAGCAATATGCCTCCTATATAAATATCCCCTATACTACCTCTCTTTAAACCCATTATTAAGTCTTGCACTTCTTTAACTCCTCCAAATTCTACCCGCTCAACATATATACTATACCCATACCCTGTCTTATATTCCTTTCCTATCTTAATATCTTTTAACTTTATATTTTCTTTTAACAAATAACTAAACCTTATTTGCTCATATTCTACGAATATTCCCGTATCATAATCCTTGTACAACAACTTGCTCCCCTCTCCTCTAAAACTATATAGAATTTCTAGCATCTTTTCTATATGTTTTGTCCCAAATACCCTATCTTTTAATTTATTATAACATCTTGGTATTATTAGCTTTACAAGCTCTTTAGCAAGACCCTTTAAGCCCTTTAAGTTTAGGCTTATTCCTACTTCATCCTCTTCAACCTTAAGCCGCTTTATCCATAACTCAGCTTCTTCACTCATATATTTATATGTTTTGCTTAAATCCTCTATTGTACTTAATATCCCTTCCCTATACATAGGAAATGCCCCCTCCAAACCTTTGCATACCTTAAGTCGTATCGCATTCCTTTTATAGGATAATCCTTCGTTTGAACTATCTTTTAGATATTTATATCCTTCCGTCTTTAAGAAAGTTCGTATCTTTTTACGCTCAATACCTAGTAAGGGTCTTATTAATTTTAGTCCCTTTATATTTGATGTCATATTAAATGTTACCAGACCCTTAAGACCGCTTCCTCGAGATATCCGTAATAGAAAATTCTCTATTACATCATCTTTATTATGACCAAGTGCTACCTTATTATAGCCATGTTTATAAACTATTTCCTTAAAATAATTAAGCCTTATCTCACGTGCTTTCTTTTGTATGTTGCTTTCTCCCAAAGGCCTTTGTCGTTTTACGTAAATTGAAAGCCCATAACCCTTTGCAAGCCCTCTTACAAAAGATTCCTCTTCTTCCGTTTCCTCTTTGCTCCTATATAAATAATTTACGTATGCTACTCCAAGTTCAAGAGAATACTTATCCCTTATACGCATAAGTAAATGCAATAAGCATGCTGAATCCCCCCCTCCGGATACTCCAACAACTACTTTATCACCTTCTATTAACAGTTTATTCTTTTGTAGAGCATCTAAAAAGATTTTATCTACTTGCATATCAGTTTTGTTTTATTTTACTTCGTTTTGCTTCGCTTTTCAATTGTAGAGATTCATGCTACGCTCAAGCCCTTCCTCTAAAAGAACTTTTAATGCATTTGTAACTCGGGTTAATACTTCCGAAAGCTCCTTCTCTTCGCTCTTTTTAAAATTTGATAGCACATACTCACTCCCATAACGCCTCTGGCTACCATCCCCTATCCCTATCCGTACCCTCACAAACTTATTTGTTCCTAGTTTTTCTATTATCGATTGAAGCCCATTATGACCTCCTGATGTACCCTGCCCACGAAGCCTTATCTTACCAAACGGCAGTGCATAATCATCGTATACCACTATTATGTCTTTTGGCTTTAACTTATAATATCTCTTAAGACTTAATACCGCCATTCCGCTATTGTTCATATACGTTGTCGGCTTTGAGAGTATCACTTCTTCCCCATATAAATCTCCTTTCCCATAATAGTTTAAATTACCTTTACGAAGATTTATTCCCATTAGCTTGCTTAATACATCTATCTGCATGTATCCTACATTGTGTCTACTCTTTGAATACCTTAATCCAGGATTTCCAAGACCCACTATTAATTTCATGCTAACTTGTTCTGCTATATGATTTTTTTACCTACTGTACCTACTTATCTTATCACTCTTGCTTCTCTTGTCCCTCTTGCTCTCCTTCTTTCTTCCCTCCATCCTCTTCAGAAACCTTTAAGTCCTCGTTCATCTTTGTTACTCGTGAGTGGGAACATGCACAAACTGCTTGCCTTGGCTTAGCTAAAACTTCAACCCTTTCACTAAGATTTAAATCCTCTACATATATACTGTCGCCTACATTAAGCTCGCTTGTATCAACTTCTATTTTATGCGGAATATCCCCCGGAAGGGCGCGAATCGATATTTGAGGAAGTTTATGTTCAAGTACTCCGCCGAGCTTCGTTCCTATCGATTCCCCAGTAAGCGTTATTGGCACTCTTGTCTTTACCATTACTTCTTTTTCTACTCTATAAAAATCAACGTGGATTGGCTCCTTCTTTAAAGGCTCATATTGTACGTCTTTTACTATTACTTCTATCTTGTTTTTACTCCCTTCAAGCAGTTTTAGAACCATATGATTACTAGTCTTGTCAAAGACCTTTTTGAATTCTTGACGGTTTATAAACAAAAGCTTACCTTCTTCTTTCCCACTATAACAGATTGCCGGTATCAACCCGTCTTTAAGTTGCTGATTTAAATAGCCTTGTGTTTTCTTCTCTCTCTTTTTTACTTTTATCTCTTCCATATTAAAAAACCTTTTGTCATATTCTTGCTTTTCTTCTTGCTTTTCTTAAAGCTAGACCATAATATTAATAAACTTTTTTCCTTTATTATTTTTTATTCAAAAAAAATCTTTCCTGAACCAAAATAATCAACATTCTATACTATATTAAATATGGGCACTCCTAAACTGGCTAATAGCCTGATACACTATGGCATAGATATACTCTCTTGTATTTTAATTTAAGCCCTTTATATACTCGCTTCGCATCTACTTCATCAAAAAATATACTATATATGCTTGACCCACTGCCGCTCATTAGCACAACTCTTGCCCCTGCTTTTTCAAAATCTCTATAAAGTTGCATAATCTCTTCTTTAACATTTACATTTATATCAAAAAAGGCATTATACATGTTCTTCTGCAAAAGTTTTATATCCCTTCTTTTTAACCCCTCCACTATCTTTTCTATCCTTGCATCATCTTCTTCTCCATGCAAAATATTACTCTCATACCCGCGCCCAAGCTCTCTATATCCCGCAATACTTGTGCTTTCAACTTCAGGATACACTAATACTATATGATATTTATAACTTTCATAGTATTCAAGCTCCTCGCCCAATCCACGGCCTTTTGCAAGTCCTCCGTATAACAAAAATGGTACATCCGCTCCCACCCCAACTCCTAGCTCTATTAGCTCTTCTTTACTATACCCTAATCTAAACTCTTTATTCAATACCCTAAGTAGTTGGGCTGCGTTTGAACTGCCGCCCCCAAGACCCCCTCCCTGCGGTATTCGCTTTATTAACTTTATGTCTAATAAAACCTTCCTCCCTCCTCCTAAACATTTAATACAGCGATTCAAATTACTCTTTAACTTACTAAGTACTTTATATACTATATTCTCTTTCCCATTTAAACCATATGCCCCCTCCCCAAAACAGCTTAGCCTAAGATAATAACCACCCATATCTTCAACATCTAAGCCCCTTAGTATATCATCTTTTGACTCGTATATCTTTATCTCTAGATAATCACATAAACTTATTGTCGAAAACAAAGTCTTTATATTATGATAACCGTCTTTTTTACGCTTGTTTAGTACATTAAGATACAAATTTATCTTTCCATAAGATTTTAACTTATATTCCCTTATGCATTCTAATTCCATGCCATTTTCTTTAACTTACTCCTCTTACATTTTTATTTTAATAATATACTTTGTTTAGATAAAGACCGTGTGCTGGCAATGTCGGATATTTGTTTAACCTCCTATCTTTATAAGATAATACTTCCTTTGCACGCAAAACCCCATCTTTTACTCCGCCAAGTGTTAAATATAATCCCCCCCCTATTAGCATCCTTACCATCTTTCGTAAAAAACCATTCGCTTTTATATATATTGATATTTTATCTCCTGAACGCTCCAACTTTATACTTTCTATTATACGTTTTGTGTCTTTTTGCTCCGGGCTGCCCACTGTGAAACTTGCAAAGTCATGTTCTCCCTCAAATACTCTTAATATCTCAAGCAGATGCTCTTCGTCTATACGCTTTTTAACATATAAAACATAGCCTCTTATAAAGGGGGGGCAGTAATCTCCGTCATGTATTACGTATTTATATTCTCGAGCTTTTGCTGAGTACCTTGCATGAAAGCATTCACTAACTTCAATCGCTTTTATAACTCGAATTGATCCATCTAAACTACCGTTTAAGGCTTTCTTTACTGTTTGGGGGGATATCATTTTACTTGATTTATAGCTAGATACCTGATTTAAGGCATGTACTCCTGCATCTGTTCGCCCGCTCCCTACCACTTTTATCTCTTCTTTATATAAATCTGATAACCTCTTCTCAAGCTCTCCTTGTATCGTTAGTTTATCTTTTTGTCTTTGAAAGCCGGCATAGCTTGTACCGTCATATGCTATATCAAGCCTAATATTCCTCAAGCTCTTCCCCTTCCCCTCCAAGCTCTTTTATCTTCTGGTTTATCTCTCTATATAAATCTCTGGCATAAATTAGTATGTCACTTGGTTTGCCTCTATCTGATTTACCGCTACCAAACAATTTACTTAACATTCTCTTTGCTTGCTCGTACTTCTCAAGCTGAAAACTTTCTTTAGTTATCTTGCCACTAAGACGGAAATTTAATAAGCTTGCCATATAGATAATTCCAAAATAGCCAAAGTTTTTATCCACGTCCGGGCCATAATGTCTAACACCATCTGATAACTCTGCACCGCTTTGTGATACCTCAAGTCCTACCTTATAAAAATATGCTGCTTTCTTGTAGAATATATTCCGTAATTCTTGCAGACTATCTCTATCCCACATTAATAGACTCTCTGGCATTAGCTCCTTTAGTTCGTCAGGTCTAAGCAACATTAGATCATCTATACACCAAGATGCTCTTATTGCACATATTGCTCGCTTTAATGACGGTGCGTATTTTTTCTCATAATGAGAATACACACTAAGCGCCAATATGTAACTGGCTATCCCATGAATTAATGTCCTGTCTTCTTGAAAACTTATATTCGGAAATAACTTGTATATTAAATTTAATCTGTAATTTGTATCTTCTCTAAGTTTCTTCTCTAGCTTATTTATCGGTATGTTGAAATCCTGTGAGAAACTTGCAAAAAAACATTTTGGGCAAACTAATACCGGATATATTAAAGGATATATCTTACCATACCTTTTGCTTTCTACGTACTTGCGCCTAAGCTCCTCCGTTAGATCTCCTGCTATTATTCTACCTCGTCCCGTCAGTATCTCTTCCCTTTGAAAGCCTGCTCGGCATATCGGGCACTTTATTACATTCTTTTGTCTATACGTTATCTTAAGCTTGTTTAATTTTGAACTGTTTATTTTCATATTGTAGCCATTTATAATTTTACTCGCTTATACCATTCCTCATGCTTTACATTCGCTAAACCAAACATCCTACCTCCCCTCCAAAACTATTGTTAAGTATTTCGGCTTGTAATTTACTATCCTTACTCCTTCTATTTCTTCTGGGCTTACTTTAACCTTATATTTACCTGCTTTTTTATATTTTAAAAGATTTATATATACTCTCACTTTATCTTTCCTAAGTCCGCTTATTAGCCCCTCTTCCCCTTTATACCTTATATGCGATAACTTTAAAGCTCCGCCCTTAACTCGTAGTCCTCCAAATACATTCTCCATCACTATTATATTTATATCTTCGAACACCTTATACTTTAGCCCACTTTCAATGTCTATGTATATTCCTACTTCGTCATTCCTTATTTTGTTAACTACTTTTATCTCTTCTGGTAACTCTTTAAGTTTTACTTTATCTTTTATATCAGAATAATTATATCTCTTGCTTATTTTATAATCTTTTACCTCTACCTTATCTATAGCTCCTAATACACTTGATGGACCCTCAAGCTCTATTTGACTTGGATTATAACTTGACTTATAGCCATTTGTTACTCGACCGTCGTATCCAAGTACTCGTCCTGCTACTTTCACTTGTTTCCTTACATACTCAGAATAACTTATCTTTACCGACTTTTTACTTAAAATTAACTGTACTTCCTCTAATAGTTCTTCTGTGTCTTTGCCCGATTCTAACAATATCTTATATTCCTTCTCCCCTGATAATGCATCCTTTAAGTCTACGTAACAGACTATATTCGATTTGTATATAACAAAATCTGCCACACTAGCTTTTTTCCCTTTTACCTTTACCAAAACCTTCTTATTATCATAATTATATTCTGTATAAAGCTCTTTCGGCTTGTTCCTAAATTCTATATTACAGATCATGCTATGTTCACTGCGATTCACATCATAATAAACATAATGCCATAACAATGTAGAAATACCAAGCACTACTATCCATAATACCTGTTTCCTATATCTTACATAAAACATTTTTCTTTCTAAGTTTAAGTTATTAAAGAATTATTAAAACCATAACAGTCTCTCATATAAACACCATGACATATAATTACTTCTTCCCTACTACTTCGCTCCCACTAAATACCTTATTAAATGCACGCTTTACTATATTTACCTTCTCTTCATCTTCATCATACAAAAATAACTTTAGTAGCTCATTACAATCCTTTTTATCCAGATTATTATATATCTCTTTGTCATATACAAGCGATACCGAGGCATTCTCCTCCGATACTACTAATATTACTGCATCGCTATCTTCAGATAGGCCAAGTGCTGCTCGATGACGGGTTCCTAATGTATTATCTAAATCTATTCTATCTGTTAAGCGCAAAAAACAACTTGCTGCTATTATTCGACCATCTGTTACTATTATCGCTCCATCGTGCAGGGGCGATGTCGGATCAAATATCGACTCTATTAACTCACTCGTTATTAATCCATCTATTTGTATCCCTCTTTCTGCTATCGCTCCAAGCTTTATATTCTTTGTTAATACTATTAACGCTCCTATTCGCTCTTTTGCCATGTCGTATACTGCTTTCGTTATTATATCTAAATCTTTTGTCCCTGCGTTTTTTGAATAACTCTTAAATAACGGGATGTTCTCGCCTATCCGCATTACGAACCGTCTTATCTCATTTTGAAATATTATCAAAACTCCTATCGCTGCAAATTCAAGTGCCCTTGTATACAACCACAAAAATGTTTCAAGCCCTAATAAATCTCCTATGAAATACGACAGAACTATTAAAAATACTCCCCTTAAGGTATGTATTGTCCTGGTCCCCAAAAGACCATTGTACAGCACATACATTATATAGGCAACCAACAGTATATCTAGTAGCGGTATTACATACTCTTTTATGCTTGAAAACCATTCCATCTTTTTATACTTTAATTTTATACTTTCTTAGGCACTCTTAGGCACTTAATAAAACATTAACACTATCTCTTAGCTCTTAGCACCCCTAATAATACCTTACACTATATCCTTTCCCTTTACTCCTTAATAATATATTCCCTATATTATAGGTCGTATATAATCTTATATTCGCTTTCTTACTATAGTTTATTATCCCCTTTGACATCAGGTATGCCTTGCTTGATATATACAACCCCGAGGGCTTTAATACTTTTAACATCTTTATACCACTCTCTGCTCCCCTGTGATTATAAGGTATCTTCAAAAATACTCCCTGTAAACTATTCCCATACTCCTTTATAAGCTTCTTTATCGTCTCATCACCTATTGCTCCTGTAAAAAGAAAACTTTGACTTTTATATCTTAACTTAAATACTATAGACTGTTCATACTCTTTAGTATATCCTATATAGCTCATTTTCGGATATAATATCTCTACATATATATCCTTATTTATCCAAAAACTTTCCCCGCCACGCCCTAGTATATAATTTATCTTCTTAGATTCTATTAGCTCTAATGACCGCTCATATAATTCATTCTTATACGCATATCCTCCATCTACTACATTCCCTACCTTTATATGCTCAAGAATCAACGGAAGATTACCTATATAATCTCTATGCACATAGCTTAGTATTACATAATCTAGCTTCTTTACTCTTAAGCCGTTTAATAACGGCATTAATCCCTTCAAATCTTTCTTTTTGTACTTTTTTCGTAATATTGTGGTCGGTATTGCTGGGCCTGTGTCTATCAGTATATTATTTCTACCATCACTTATATAGATACTTTCTCCCCTTTCTGTATCTACAAAATATACCTTAAGTTCTTTACTCTTAACTTTATCCCTTTTTACTCTTCCTATAGGCCTCTTCTTTTTACTTGCTTTTTTACTTGCTTTTTTACTTGCTTTTTTACTTGCTTTTTTACTTGCTTGTTTGCTTGCTTGTTTGCTTACTTTTTTACTTGCTTGGCCTTCTTTTGGCAGATACAATAATAACGCATTTAGTAATATAAATAGGCTCAACACCATTTGCAGCTTCGTCTTTGTAATGTTTGTCCTTAAAAACGCATCCCTTCCTCTTTTATTCACTCTCTTAGTCTCTTCTTATATCACTTAAAGTACTTTAACTCTACTTTAACTCTACTTTACTCTAGTAAACAAGAAAGTTAATGTTAAATAAAAACCTTGTGTTTTCAAGGCTAAGTTCCTTAAAACTTACACTGAAATCAAAACCCATACGCCATATTATAAGAGTTAGACCAATTCCTACTCTATCTGCACCATAACCTACATTTAGGTACAATGAGTCCTTTAACCGCTTTGTACTTCCAAACTCTTTAGACAAATCTTCTTCCTTACCATCACCCCCTTCACCATCACCCCCTTCAAGCTCATCCTCCTCAAGTGCGCTTTTGGACTTGTCTCCTTTCTCTTTAGCTTTACTAGCTTTTCTTTTCTTTTCTTTATTCAAACCCTTATCTCGTTCCCAGAGCCTTATATAACTTCCTACCCTAAATATTATTTTGTCTTGCGTACTTAGATTTTTATCTATCTGTATGCTTAACATGAAAATACTTGATATGTTTGTTGCTACCGATAGTTTCAACTTCCTGTCATGATAAGATACCCGTCCTGTTTTTAAAAACTTCTCTGCTGTTATTACATCTCCTATAAATAATCCAATATCAACTATCGGCAGCGATACTTTAAAACCTATATCAAGCCCACCTCCTATAGATGGATTGCCGTCTATTGCCCTGTGTAATAATTTAAAATTAACTCCTAAACTAAACTTCCCTGCGCTATCTAATCGGCGCGCTACACTAAAATAGGTTAGTGTATCATAATATATTGGACTTATAGATGATACTCTTCCTCCTATATCATATCCTTTTATCCCTGGGTATCCCGTCCCCGCAAATGATACTCCAAAACCCCACTTCCGTTTCTCACGTGGTACATCTATATAGGATATATAGCCTGAGTACCTATCTTTAGGTATTATCGCAAGCCCTGTTGTTAGGTAGGAGCCTTCTATCCCGTAACTTGCAAGCCCTGCGGGATTGTAATATATTGCACCCGGATCGTCGGCAACCGCAACAAAGGCTCCACCCAAAGCCTCAGCACGTGCACCTCCTACTACACCTAGCCCATAGTTAGAGCCAAAGCTATTTTTACTATACACTACATTAGCACATAGCAAATATATAAAGATTGGCAATATTATTCTAAGCAGCATTAAAGCTAGACCCTTTTTCATAAGTTCTTTTATCCTAACAAGTTACAAAAAGTTACAAAAACTTAATAGTATTATTTTGGAGTCAGTTAACCAGTATCCAAAACTTTCTCTCTCCTGTATTAGTCCCATAAAGCATAACAGTTACATAATAAAGACCTGGAGCTAACTTAAACCCATTATGATTTTGAACTGCCCAATTAATGTTTAGACTTTCTTTACTTGTGAACTCTTTACTATATTCAAAGACACTTACAGATTCACTATCCTCCACCAATAGCTTTATACGACCATCATAAACTTTATCAAATTCTATTACAAAAGTAGCCTCGCTGCCCACTTTACTAACATACGGATTTGGATACATATAGAAGTTAACGATTGTTGAGCTGCTTTTTTGGTTACAGGATAAAAGCACGCTAAAAAGCGATATTAATAATAGAAGTACAGTATATCTTTTAAAGAATAGATTCATATAGAAAAAGTCCCTTTAACATTGTTAAAGCACTCTCTTTAGAGCTTTAAATATAATTAACTTTGTGTTTTAAGTTCTTTACTATGTTTTTTTTGTAAACGTATTATCATAATAATACCAAAAAGCACAACAGGTATACTAAGATATTGTCCCATAGTAAGGCCACCAGGATCTAATGTCTGATATTCTTTAAAAAACTCTATAAAAAACCGAGGACCAAAGACTAAAACAAAAAATAGATAAGTTAAGACCCCAGGAGCAAGCCTATCTTTATAAAACTTATAGAGTAAAAACATAATAACGCTTGCAAGAATCAAGGCAAACATTTCATAAAACTGAGATGGATGACGAGGCAGTTCCGAAATAAGCTTTTGTAGTTCCCTATCTTTGCCTGAGTTTAACATTTCATCTATCTTGGCATCGGACATAGAGTAATATTTTATCATTAGAGAGCGCACAAAACTATCAGCTTGAGCAAGCGCATTTTTATAGTATAGGTAAGCAGTATCAGTCATATGATAAAATCGAACTTTATAAGCAATAGCCCAAGAGACATCGGTTATCCTGCCAACAATCTCAGCATTAAAGAAATTACCAAGACGTATATATGAAGCACCTAAAGCAGTCGGCATTGCAAGCAAGTCAAGAATTTGATAAAGCGTTATTTCTCTATGCTTTCTATGATAAACTATAATACCAATAACAACTCCTAAAAATGCACCATGGCTTGCAAGACCACCTTTCCAAATCTGTAATATCTCAAGCGGATTGCTAAGATAATACATGGTATCATAAAACATAACATGAACAAGCCGGGCTCCAAGAATAAGACCTACAAGACCATATAAAATAAGATCATCAACCAATTTAGGCTCATAAGCATTAGCTTTATAAAAGACCTTCATAACAATCCAAGTCGTGGTTACAGCAGCCGCAAACAAAAGTCCATAATACCTAACTTGAATAAAGCCATACTCAAATAGTATAGGTGAAATATCATGAATAAATAAAACGTCCAAACTCCCTCCTAAAATGGTTTTTTTTTTAATAACTACAAATTAATAACAAAATATTATTGTGCTACGAGATAAATATAATAAAAAAGCACTCTATAACCTTATCAAGGTCTTTTTTTATGTCTTATTATGCCTTATTATGCCTAGAGTTTTTTTTGGTTACAGTTTTTGTTATGAGTTATATTAAATCTAGATATTTTATAAACTAGATATATTATATACTATATATACAAGGGAATTAGGATAAAATGATAAAAATACTGCAAATAATTAAAATAATTAAAATAATGGCAAAGTTTTTATTACTAAGTTTTTGGTATTGGGTTTAGGCTTATATAGTGGTTGTGGATCGGATGGGACAGGGACAGGAGCTGGTGGGCCTGGCGGAGCTGGAGGTGGTGGAGCTGCTGCTCCGCCGCCATTATTAGCTATAGTTTATGTAGACGATGATGCATCTGATGGTGGTGACGGGACTAGTTGGACTAAAGCATTTAAAGACCTCCAAGCTGGTATTAATGACGCTGCTAGCAAGGTTAGTGGTAATGGCTATGTCAGGGTACACGTAGCAGTTGGGACTTATAAGCCGCAAGGGCACCCTAATGGCGGAACTGGTGATAGAGCAAAACACTTTTGCCTTAAAGAATGGCGTTTCTGTTATAGGCGGCTATTCGGGAGAAGGTGATACAAAAGTTGAAGACCCATCTAAGACTATTTTAAGTGGTGATATTGACACAGAAGGTGATGATAGTGATAATGCCTACCATGTTTTTTATCATGCTGGCAGCACTATCTTAGATAATTCAGCAAAGCTTTCTAACGTTACAATTACTAAAGGTAACGCTAATGGTACAGGTCAGGACGATAAGGGAGGGGGGATGTATAATTATAATAGTAGTCCAACTTTAGCTAATGTCATATTTAAATATAATACAGCAAGGCATGGCGGCGGGATGTATAATTATGGGAGTAGCCCACACTTAGATCATGTTGCCTTGACTAAAAACGAGGCTGATGCTGGAGGTGGGATGTATAATTTTTGGAGTACTCCAAAGCTATATAATCTTGTTAGTTTTACTGCCAACAAGGCTGGTGAGAAAGGAGGGGGTATGTATAATAAGAGGGGTGTGGCCTACTTAGCTAGTTGTGAGTTTAAGAAAAATATAGCTGGCAGTATAGAAAAGGAAAAAGAAGGTAAAGGTGGAGCTATTTATAATATTATAAAGGATAATATATGGGGCACCCCAACTCATGGGACAGATGCTGATGAGAATAAAAAGGTTATCAATCGGGGTGATAAGTATGTTTATGTAAAATCAGATCTTGAAAAAGAATAAGAGTAAATAAGGATTTATTAGTTAGACTTAAAAGAGTCCATTATGGGCTCTTTTTTTATGTTATGAGTTATATTAAATCTAGATATTTTATAAACTAGATATATTATATACTATATATAGAAGTGAATTAGGAGAAAATGATGAAAATACTGCAAATAATTAAAATAATTAAAATAATGGCAAAGTTTTTATTACTAAGTTTATTGGTATTGGTTTTAGGGTTTAATAGTGGTTGTTCAAGCGACGGGACAGGTGGAGCTGCGGGGCCTCCAGAAGGAGCTACAGCTGCAAATCCAAGCGAGGGATTTTATGTAAAGATTTCTAATCCACCTGTTAGTAATCCTGATGGTTCATCTTGGGAGAATGCGTTTGGTGATCTGCAATCCGCTATTGACGCTGCGGCAGCAAAAGATAGTACTAAAAAAACGGTATACGTGGCACAAGGGACTTATAAGCCGCAAGGGCACCCTAATGGCGGCAGTACTGACAGAGAAAAACACTTTGCCTTAAAGAATGGCGTTACTGTTATAGGTGGATATCCTGGCCTTAAGGACAATGAATATAATGACGTGGACCCATCTAAGACTATTTTAAGTGGAGAGGGTGTTACTACAGCTGATACTGACAATGTATACCATGTTTTTTATCATCCTGAAGCTGCTGCCTTAAAGGATACAGCAAAGCTTTCTAACGTTACAATAACTAAGGGTAATACAGCTACTTCTAATGGCGGGGGGATGTATAATTCTGGTAGCAGCCCAACTTTAAAGGATGTTACCTTTACTGGTAATAAAGCAGGGTATGGAGGCGGGATGTATAATAATAGTAGTAGCCCAACTTTAGATAACGTTACCTTTAAAGATAATAAAGCTACCGATTATGGAGGCGGGATGGTTAATGCGAATAATAGTAACCCAACTTTAAAGGATGTTATCTTTACTAGTAATACAGCTGCTAGTGGAGGCGGGATGGCTAATATAGGTGGTAGCCCAAATTTAACTAAGGTTACCTTTACTAGTAATGAAGCTACCAATAATGGAGGCGGGATGTTTAATAATGGTAGTAGCCCGACTTTAAATAATGTTACCTTTACTAATAATATAGCTACTGCCTCTGGAGGCGGGATGGATAATAATGATAGTAGCCCGACTTTAAATAATGTTACCTTTACTAATAATATAGCTGCTGCCTCTGGAGGCGGGATGGATAATGGTAATAGTAGCCCAAGCTTAACTAATGTTACCTTTGAGGGCAATCAAGCTCATAATGGAGGCGGGATGGCTAATGCTAGTAACAGCAAACCAACCTTAACTAATGTTAGCTTTACTAGTAATAAAGCTACTGGCTTTGGAGGCGGGATGGAGAATGGTAATAGTAGCCCAAGCTTAACTAATGTTACGTTTAGTTACAACACGGCTAATGAGAAGGGAGGCGGGATGTATAATTGGGCTAGTAGTAATCCAGAGTTTCTTAGCGTCTGTACATTTACAGGCAATACAGCTACTAACGCAGGCGGAGCAATATATAATAATAAGGATAGCACTATTACTAATCCGGCTAATGCTAAAGATGGGAGCGGTAATGTACTTACCTCAACAACTGCTGAGGCAAGCAAGACTAACGGTTACTATAAAGCCACTCAGTAGTTACCGAAAGGACTTTAAAGGCCCTTTGTTAAACTAAAGATAGCTCTCCTTAATGGGGGCTATCTTTTAAAACTTAGTTTTAAGGCAAAAGCATTAATATATCTATAAAAAAGCAGCAAAACAAAAACCGAAACTAGCATAACTTTCTATAATACCGACTCCCCTATCTATCTCCCTTATATCCCCTACCCTAATATATAACTGCAAATATTAAAACTCCTATAATTCAAAACATCCTAAGAAAAAAGAATAAATTTAAGCCAAAAAGTAAAACAAGAGTGTTGCTAGAGTAAAAGGAGTATATTGCGATTCCCCTAAGCTTTATGCCTAGATGAGGTTAAAAGCTTAGAATAATAAAAGAAGAGGTTAAGAAAGACAGAATGCAAAACATAACAATAAAACTTTTAATTGGTGTATTTAGTATATTCCTCCTGACATTAGCAATAGGCTATTCTAGTTGTACAAAAGATGTTGCAGACGATGCAGGCATTACGGGCGATGGTGATGGTGGAGGCGGGATGGTTTCTGAATTCTATGTAGATGCAAGTGCAACAGGTGGTAATGATGGCACGTCTTGGGCTAATGCATTTACGGATCTGCAAGCTGGAATTGATGAAGCTGCTAAACATGCTAGTAGTAATGTTGTAAAGATATATGTAGCAGTTGGTAATTATTCACCTAGTAGTTGGCCTAATGGCGGCAGTACTGACAGAGAAAAACACTTTGCGTTAAAGGATAATGTTGAGGTTTATGGTGGCTTTCCTGCAGGTGGTGGGGATAGCGCTACAGCTGATCGAAGTCTAACCGTTTTAAATGGAGATATTGGCGTTAAAGATGATAATACTGACAATGTCTACCATGTTTTTTATCATACTGCAGATAGTGGTTTAACAACAAAAGCAAAGCTTGAGAATCTTACTATTAGTGGAGGCAATGCAAATGGTGGGCCTGTAATTCCGAATCAGGGTGGTGGGATGTATAATGATAATAGTAGTCTAACTTTAAATAAAGTTACTTTTACGGGTAATAATGCAGCTGCTAATGGTGCTGGGATGTATAATATCAACAATAGTAGTCCCATCTTAACTAATGTTAACTTTAGTGGTAATGCAGGTAATAATGGAGGAGGTATGACTAATGAGACTAATAGTAGCCCAAGCTTAACTGACGTTAACTTTAGTAATAATACAGCTAATAATGGAGGTGGGCTACGTAATTTAAAAGAGAGTAGTCCGACCTTAACGAGGGTTACATTTACTAATAATGTTGTTACGTTTATAGGAGGTGGGATGACTAATCAAGAGAATAGTAGCCCGACTTTAAATAACGTTACCTTTAATGATAATAGAGCTCCTTATGGAGGGGGGGATATACAATTCTGTTAGTAGCCCAAGCTTAACTGACGTTACCTTTAATAATAATATTGCTAGTTCTTTGGGAGGCGGGTTAATGAATGATAATTCTAACACAACTCTAACTAACGTTACCTTTAGTGGCAATCAAGCTCAGGACGGAGGGGGAGTATATAATAGAACTACTAGTAACCCAAGTCTCACTGGCTGTACATTTACAGGCAATACAGCTACTAACGCAGGAGGGGCAATGTATAGTGATAATACAAGTACACCTAACTTTGCAGACAATGCTCTTACCCCAACAACTGATGCTTTAGCAAGCCAAACTAATGGTTACTATAAAGCACCTTAAGGGCTCTTAATAAATAGCCTTAGTTAAATTAAAGATAGCTTTTCTTAATGTGGAGCTATCTTTTTTTATGTCCTTAGGTTTTTTAGTTATAGCTGCTTTATGAGTTATTTGTTTTTATACTAGATATAAAAGATAGATATAAAAGACAATAAGGAGGCGGAATGTTTAATTGAGCATAAAGCCCAACTTTAACTGATTGTAGATTTGAAGACAATACAGCTACTACTAGCGGCGAGGCAATACATAGTAATGCGAAGAGTAATCCTACGCGTACTAATGTTAAAGATCGTCAAGGTAATGCTCTTACCCCAACAACTGATGCTTTAGCAAGCCAAACTAATGGTTACTATAAAGCACCTTAAGGGCTCTTAATAAATAGCCTTAGTTAAATTAAAGATAGCTCTCTTTTTAAGGGAGCTATCTTTTTTTATGTCCTTAGGTTTTTTAGTTATAGCTGCTTTATGAGTTATTTGTTTTTATACTAGATATAAAAGATAGATATAAAAGACAATAAGGAGGCGGAATGTTTAATTGAGCATAAAGCCCAACTTTAACTGATTGTAGATTTGAAGACAATACAGCTACTACTAGCGGCGAGGCAATACATAGTAATGCGAAGAGTAATCCTACGTGTACTAATGTTAAAGATCGTCAAGGTAATGCTCTTACCCCAACAACTGATGCTAAGTCAAACAAGAATAACGATAACTATATAAAGCTAGCAACTAATTAGTTTTTAATAGTTAGTTAATCTCAAATTTTAAAGATAGCTCTTGTTAAAAGAATCTAAACTAACCCAAATCAGCATCTACTAATTAATTCATTAGACAACAAAAGAATCCATAATGGGCTCTTTTTTTCTATTATCTATTATTTATTATTTATTATAATATATTATAAAATATTATAAAATATTATAATAATAGAATTATATTGTTTTTATAATGAACATTAATTATAATGTGCTATAATATGTGCTATAAGTATAAATATATAAGGATAAGGAGAATATAATAATGAAAAAGCTATTATTAATTAGTTTGTCGCTATTGGTTTTAGGGTTTAATAGTGGTTGTTCAAGCGACGGGACAGGTGGAGCTGGTGGAGCTAGTGGAGCTAGTGGAGCTAGTGGAGCTAGGCAAGCTGGTGGAGCTGGAGGACCTGGTGGAGCTGGAGGACCTGGTGGAGCTAGGCAAGCTGGTGGAGCTGGAGGACCTGGTGGAGCTGGAGGACCTGGTCAAGTTAGTGTAGCTCCAAGCCCAGACAAGGGATTTTATGTAAAGATTTCTGTTCCACCTGTTACTAAGCCTGACGGCTTAACTTGGGCTACAGCTTATAATGATCTGCAAGAGGCTATTGACGCTGCGGCCGCTCATGCTACTAAAAAACAGGTATACGTTGCTCAAGGTACTTATAAGCCGCAAGGGCACCCTAATGGCGGAACTGGTGATAGAGAAAAACACTTTGCCTTAAAGAATGGCGTTTCTGTTATAGGTGGCTATCCTGGGAGTCAGGACAATGAATATAATGACGTGGACCCATCTAAGACTATTCTAAGTGGAGAGGGTGTTACTCCAGCTGATACTGACAATGTATACAATGTTTTTAATCATCCTCCTGACACTAACTTAGATGCTACAGCAAAGCTTTCTAACGTTACTATTACTAAAGGTAATGATAGTATTGATAATGGAGGCGGGATGTCTAATACAGAATCTTCACCAACGTTAACTAATATTATCTTTAGTTACAACAAGGCTAGAAAGAATGGCGGCGGGATGTATAATGCAAACTCTTCACCAATCTTAAATAATGTTACGTTTAGTTACAACACGGCTAATGAGATTGGAGGCGGGATGTATAATTCTGGTAGGCTTAAGGGTAAGATTAAGGTAGAGAATAGTAAATTTAATAACAACGAGGCTCCCAAAGGAGGCGGGATTTATAATAGTAACCATGACCCAGAGTTAACTAATGTTAACTTTACAAGTAATACTGCTACTACTAGTGGTGGCGGGATGTATAATAAGGGGAGTAACCCAACGTTAGATGGAGGTAGATTTGCAAGCAATGTAGCGACTAAGCATGGCGGCGGGATGTATAATGAGGGGAGTAGCCCAAAGTTAACTAGTGTTACCTTTGAAGATAACACGGCTAAGGAGAATGGCGGCGGGATGTATATTGATAATGATTCTACACCAAAGTTAACTACTTGTACGTTTACCAACAATAAAGCTGAAAATACAGATACTGGAATTAAAGGAAAAGGTGGAGCGATATTTAGTACTGATATCAGTAAAGATAATAAGATTAACGAGATCACTGATGAGGCCACTTACAACACGTTCAAAACGCCAGCTGAATGGGGAGTAAGTGGGTACGATAACGGTATATACCCATATAAATCCGTGGCTGCTGTTGATGGCTTCCATGTAAAGCCTAGTCCATCTGTTGCTAAGCCTGACGGCTTAACTTGGGCTACAGCTTATAATGATCTGCAAGCGGCTATTGATGCTGCGGCCGCTCATGATACTATAAAAAAGGTATACGTAGCTCAAGGTACTTATAAGCCTAAGTCTCGGCCTAACCCTACTACTGCTCTTGTAGCATTCCATTTTTCTCTACGTAATGGAGTTGAGGTTATAGGTGGCTATTCCGGGCAAGGTGATACAAAAGAGGAAGCCCCATCTAAGACTATTTTAAGTGGTGATATTGGCACAGAAGGTGATGATGCTGATAATGCCTACCATGTTTTTTATCATCCTACTGGAACTGACTTAGATGCTACAGCAAAGCTTTCTAACGTTACAATAACTAAAGGTAATGCTAGGGCTGATAGTGGCGGCGGGATGTATAATAAGGGGAGTAGCCCAACGTTAACTAATGTTATATTTAAAGATAACACGGCTACTAATAATGGCGGCGGGATGTATAATGATGCTAGTAGCCCAACTTTAACTACTGTTACCTTTGACAAAAATATTGCAGGGTACAACGGTGGGGGAATGTATAATAAAGACTCTTCTCCTAGCTTAAGTGATGTGACGTTTAATGATAACAAAGCTTCTCTTGGCGGAGGAATGTACATTTCGGGAAAAAGTACTAAGGCTATCGTCATGGAATCTAGTCGTTTTCAGCGTAATCAGGCTATAACCCAATCGAATATTGATTATAGGTTAATTACTCACAAAGAACAAGGTGGAGGACTGTATATGGTGGATACTGAGCTAAAGCTAAATGTTGTAAACTTTACGTTCAACGTTGCTAGAGAGGGTGGTGGAATATATGCTACGTCTAATGCTCCTGCTGTGAAGAATACAATAGGTAATGCAACTTTTAGTGATAATAAGGCTAATCGTGGAGGGGGGCTTTATGCTCAGGCTGTAAATATTACCTTAGACAACATACGTATTCAGCAGAATATAGCTGACAAGCGTGGTGATCATGATAAAGATGAGCTGAATCTGAATGGTGGGGGTATCTATACTAAGAATACTATACTAACATTATCCAATGGTACATCAATAGTCAAAAATGAGGCACGTCATCATGGAGGCGGGATGTATAATTGGCTGAGCACTATAACAACTTCTACCCCTGCCAATGAAACGTATCTTGATTAATGAGAATAAAGCTTATGGTGAGAGTAAGGGTGGTAATAATGAGTTTAATGGTTCTGGTGGAGGTATGTTTAATAAGGACTGTAGTGGTGACTACAATATAACACTAACGAATGTAAACTTTTCATTGAATGAATCTCATCAATGGTATTATGGTGGTGGTGGGATGTATAATGATAATAGCACCGTAGTATTAACAAATGTAGGATTTAGCGCTAATAAGGCTCAGTACCATGGCGGGGGGATATATAACGGTAACAACAGTGTACTTACGTTTAATGCAGGCTGTAAGTTTACTAATAACATAGCTAATACAGCATATGATGGTACAGAATGGAGAGCTGGTAAAGGTGGAGCTATTTATAATAAAGGCTCTAAAATCAATAATGGAGCTAATGTTGAGTTTGGAACAGGTGACGATAGAAATCGCAGGCAGAGACATAATCCGGATAGGCCTTCAAATATTGTAGAGGGATAAATGAGCGTTTCTAAATGAGCATTTGCTGATTTATCAGTTTGACAAAAAAAGAGTCCATTATGGGCTCTTTTTTTATGTCTTATTATGTCTTATTATGCCTAGAGTTTTTTTTGGTTATAGTTTTTGTTATGAGTTATATTAAATCTAGATATTTTATAAACTAGATATACGAGTGAATTAGGAAAAAATGATGAAAATACTGCAAATAATTAAAATAATTAAAATAATGGCAAGGTTTTTTATTAATAAGTTTATTGGTATTGGGTTTAGGCTTATATAGTGGTTGTGGATCGGATGGGACAGGGACAGGAGCTGGTGGGCCTGGCGGCGCTGGAGGTGGTGGTGGGTCTGGTGGCAGCAATCAAGGAGCTGGGCAATCTGGTGGTGGAGCTGCTGCTCCGCCTCCATTACTCGCAACAGTTTATGTAGACGGTAGTGCATCTGATGGTGGTGATGGGAGTAGTTGGAAGAAGGCATATAAAACTTTACAAGCTGGTATTAATGCCGCTGCTAGCAAGGTTAGTGGCAATGGTTATGTCAGGGTACACATAGC
This sequence comes from Sipunculus nudus, assembly GCA_026874595.1. Classification (NCBI taxonomy): domain Eukaryota; kingdom Metazoa; phylum Annelida; class Sipuncula; order Golfingiida; family Sipunculidae; genus Sipunculus; species Sipunculus nudus. The sequence continues at coordinate 1,203,989 of JAPPUL010000096.1, forward strand.
AGTTGGGACTTATAAGCCAACGAGCCGTCCTAATCCTGGTGTTAATCCGAGAGATGCCCGTGCAATGCACTTTGCCTTAAAGAATGGCGTTACTGTTGTTGGTGGCTATTCGGGAGAAGGGGATACAAAAGATGAAGACCCATCTAAGACTATTCTAAGTGGAGAGGGTGTTACTACAGCTGATACTGACAATGTATACCATGTTTTTTATCATCCTGGAGGCTTAGACGAAACAGCAAAGCTTTTTAACGTTACTATAACAGGAGGGAATGCAAATGGTAGAGGACAGGATGAAAATGGGGGTGGGATGTATAATGAGGGGAGCAGTCCAACTTTAAAGAATGTTATATTTCTAAGTAACAGTGCAAAAAGAGGAGGCGGGATGTCTAATTGGAATAGCGACCCAGCTTTAACTGATTGTATATTTACTGGGAACACAGCTACTGAATATGGAGGTGGTATGTATAATAGAAATAGCAACCCAACCTTAACTGTTGATGCGTCTGAACGTACTAGCTTTGAACATAACACGGCAAAAAGCGGAGGCGGGATATATAATACTGGTAGTAGCCCAACTTTAAAGGGTATTACCTTTCAAAGTAATGAGGCAGATGAATATGGAGGGGGAATAGCTAATTTTCATGATAGTAACCCAAAGTTAGATATTTACTGTAGATTTGAGGAGCTGAGCCGGGTGCGAAGCAGAATACTGCAGGTACAGCCGGAGGCGGAATGTATGCTGATTCTAGTAGTAATCCTGATATATCACTAGATAGTGGGGATAAAGATGTTAGCAAGGATAACGGTTACTATAAAGCCACTCAGTAGTTACCGAAAGGACTTTAAAGGCCCTTTGTTAAATTAAAGATAGCTCTCCTTAAGTGGGGGGGAGCTGTCTTTATAAACTATTATCATAAATTATCTTTGGCTATTGTCTTATTCAAAAATTAATCTAAAGATAATCGTTTGCGCTCGCCTTTATAAAGGGTATTATGCAAGCTTTTTATAATAGACACTATCTTAAGCTTGCACGGACATCTAGCTTCACAATCGCCACATTCATCACAATGAGACGCCTTAACACCAGGATACCAAGAACCTCCATTGCCCATAAACCTATATCTATCCTCACAATAGTAAGAAGCCTTATACGCATTCATAATATTGTTTAATCGCATAAGCTCAGGTATATTAATATCAACATGACACGGTAAGCATTTATTACAACTATCACAATACTCGTATTTACCACGCTCTTTAAAAGAACGCCATATCTTTTGTTCATGCGTGCCCTCAGCTTTGTTATCAGCAGAAGAAGAACGGGTAAAAGAGTAAACAGACTTATAATTAGACTCAAGTTCATAAAGTGTTTTCATGCCAGACACAACGGAAGTAATCTTTTTATTACGGTAAAGCCATCTCAAAGCAAATTCCCGTACGTCGTAAGGAGCAAAATCTTTTTTCATATACTCAGTTGGATGTGCCAAAAAGCCGTTAGAAAGCGGTGCTATAACCAATATACCCATACCCTTTGCGTTTGCATAATCAATTACACTTTGGTTATCCTGTTTAAAGAGATTATAGATTAGGGTAACAAAGTCAAAGTAGCCGGTATCGATTACACGTTTTATGAGTGCAGGATTAGCGTGCGTCGTAAAGCCTATATTTCGAATAAGTTTTTGTTTTTTAGCCTTTAGAATTTGTTCAATAAGCCCGTTTTCAAAGACTTTGTTGAAATCCTCATTAGTGTTAAGTCCCCAAACTTGGTAGAAGTCGACATATGAAGTTTTTAGCCTCTCTAAAGATTTGTTTATTCTATCAGATAGTTTATATGGCAAGTCGTCAATCATCGGATTAGACTTAGTTGAGATAAATATCTTATCACGCGGGAGGATTTTATTTTGTAACGCAATACCAAGTTTACGTTCAGCATCGCCATAACCAGGCGAGGTTTCAAATAGGTTAATACCCAACTCGTAAGCCTTACAAAGTACTTTAGATGAGGCTTTAACAGAAACACGCGGTAGTCGCATAGTCCCAAAAGAAAGTAAAGAAATGTTATGCTTTGTGCTGCCAAGCTCACGATAAATCAATTTAACACTCCTCCCCTACCCTACGCATAGTATATTCTTAGTAAAGAGTTTTGTAAAGTTTTGTAAAGTTTTATAAAGTATAGCTTAAAATTAGATAAAAGAAAGAGAATAAATATTATACTTAGAGTGATTCAATAGAAGTTTGATATATAAAAAGGAGAGAAGCAATGCCATTAATATCAAAGGTGCATGGTCGAGAGATATTAGATTCACGAGGCAATCCGACAATAGAAGTAGACGTAATTCTTGAAAGCGGGATAATAGGCCGGGCGGCAGTGCCAAGTGGAGCCTCAAAAGGGGAGCATGAGGCAGTTGAGCTTCGTGATGGAGATACAAAACGGTATATGGGCAAGGGAGTTAGAAAGGCCATATCAAATATAAACGGACTAATAAACCAAGAGCTAATAGGAGTAAATGTACTATCACAAAGTCAAATAGATAATAAGTTGATAGCACTTGATGGAACAAATAACAAAAGTAATTTAGGAGCAAACGCAACACTTGGCGTATCGCTTGCCTGCAGCCAGGCGGGAGCACGCTATAGTGAATTGCCTTTATATAGATATATAGGCGGCGTCAATGCAAATACTTTACCGGTCCCAATGGCAAACATTTTAAACGGCGGAGCACATGCAGATAATAATGTAGACATGCAAGAGTTTATGGTGATGCCGGTGGGGGCGGATTCTATAGAGGAAGGGCTTAGGATGATAGCCGAAACATTTCATAATCTAAAAAGCATTTTGAAAGGGAAAGGCTATAATACGGGAGTGGGTGATGAGGGGGGCTTTGCCCCGGATTTGCGATCTAATGAAGAGGCTATAGAAGTAATACTTGAGGCAATAGAGAAGGGAGGATATAGAGTTGAAAAAGATATTGTAATAGCATTAGACGCAGCATCGAGTGAATTTTATGATAAAGCTAAGAATAAATATATATTTAAGAAATCGGATAAAAGGGAACTTCATTCAACTGAGCTTACAGATCTTTTTGAAGTATGGACGAAAAGCTATCCAATAATATCGATAGAAGACGGGATGGCTGAGGACGATTGGGAGGGCTGGAGGGAGCTAACGAATCGGTTAGGCGGACATATTCAGTTAGTGGGAGATGATCTATTCGTAACAAACACAAAAAGGCTTTCCAAGGGCATATCGCTTGGGATATGCAATTCTATACTAATCAAAGTAAACCAGATAGGGACATTAACAGAAACAATAGAGGCAGTAGAGCTTGCAAAGCGTTCAAACTACACATCCATAATATCACACAGGTCAGGCGAGACAGAAGACAGTATAATAGCAGACCTGGCAGTAGGCTTAAACGCAGGCCAAATAAAGACGGGCTCAGCCTCAAGGAGCGATCGGGTATCAAAATACAATCAACTATTAAGGATAAGCGAGGAACTTGGAAACATAGGAAAATACGAAGGGAAAAGAGCCTTTTACAACCTTAGGTTAGAAAGTTAGTACTTGGTTTATAACCCTAGAAAATAGTTACGGAGGTTTTTTCATATAAGTAATGATATAAGAATAAACGGATTGACTAAAGAGTTATAAAATAATAGTATTGTAGGACAAGAAAGTGCTAATAATGAAATAATGTATTATATTTATATATTGGGAAAGAGGTGTACTAAAGCTTAAGGGGTTAAAGAGCACTAGTTGTTAATCTTAAAGCAAAGAGAATATATTCAAAACTAAATTATAATAAATTAAAGAAAGCAAGAACGCATCTTCAAAAGATAGAATACATCCGAACAAAGACGAATCTAAAGAGAAAGTATGAGCTATTAAGTTAAGGTATTCTTTAATATATAAATAATAGATAACAAAATACTATATATATATATATTGTAAATAAACGAGAGAAAAAGAGGAGGCCAGATGTCAGCATCGGTTATGGAGGCGGTAAGGTCGCTTGTGCACAGTAAAGGCATATCAGAGGAATTAATCCTACAGACGGTCGAAGAGATATTACTTGTGGCATATAAGAAGCAATTTGGCTCATCAGAAAACGCCGAAACCAAGATAAACGAAAAGACAGGCGAGGTAAGCTTATATTCTAAGAAAGTAGTAGTTGAGAAGGCAGAGGACAAATTGCTAGAGCTAAGTCTTGCAGATGCGCGCAAGGCTAATGCAAGCTGTGAGCTAGGGGATGAGGTACTTGTTGAAATAAAGTTGAAAGATCTTGGGCGGATAGCGGTTCAAACGTCTAAACAGCTAGTAATCCAGAAATTAAAAGACATAGAAAAAAACATAATATACAGTGAATATAAGCAAAAAGTGGGCGAGATAGTAACAGGGATATGCCAAAGGAAACGTAATAAACATATATTTGTAGATTTAGGTAGAACAGAGGCAATATTGCCCTCATACGAACAATCAAGCCGAGAGAGCTTTGACATAAGAGAGAGGATAAAAGCAGTTATAGTAGAGGTAAGGGATGATAGGGAGACCCAGGTAGTATTGTCCCGGGCGGCGCCTATGTTTGTGCAGAAGTTATTTGAGCTTGACGTACCTGAGATAAACGAGCGTGTGATAGAAATAAAAGGAATAGTACGTGAGGCAGGTTACAGAACGAAGATATCAGTATATTCAAAGGATATAGATCCAGTTGGGCCATGCGTTGGGATGAAAGGGATGCGGATTCAAAACATAGTAAAAGAGCTTGAGGGAGAGAAGATAGATATAATAAGATATAAAGATGATATAAAGGAATACATAACAAATGCCCTTTCGCCAGCGAAGGTAGAACAAGTAATAGTGCTTGACGAAGAGAATAAGGAAGCACTTGCGGTAGTAGATGATAGTCAGCTATCCCTATCGATAGGCAAACAAGGACATAATGTAAAACTAGCGTCCAAGCTGATCGGATGGGATATAGATATAAAGAACACAACAGAATTTGCAAAAACAGATTATGCAGATGCTTCAAGGCGCGCAGCTGAGAGTTTATTTGTAAGTGATGCTGAAGATTATATAGTTGAAGAACACCCGATAGAGGAGTTAGAAGATTTGGGGGAAGAATTAATAAATATATTTAAGGAAGCGGGGATAGATACTATTGAGAGTTTAGTGGAAAAGAGTCGTGAGGAGTTGCTTGCAATGGAAGGGGTAAAAGAGGAAGAAGTGGATAAAGTATTTAGTATAATAAAAGAAACCGTAGTGATGGTAGATGATGAGAAAGAGCTAAAAGAGGAAGAAGAGGATTTTGTGGAGGATACTGTAGCAGGAGAAGATGCTGTTGAAGCTGGGGCTATAAGTAATTATGCTTATGGGGGGTCGGGATTAACTAAAGTATCGGCTGAAGAGGGGCTAAGAAGCGAAGAGGGGGTAGATATTGAGGGAGGAAAAGAAGGAAAAGAAGTAGAGTATGATGAAGAATTTAGCTATTATTGCCCTGATTGCAATGCTGAAATAGCTGAAGGGGCAATAGAATGTCCAAGTTGCGGAGTTGGTCTTGAATTTGAATGATATTATAAATAATATATGATATACACATGATATGTACAAAGGAAAGTAAAGAGAGATTAAATCGTAAGGTATAATATGAAAGTATACGAGTTATCGAAGAAACACAACGTGACAAACAAAGAAATGATAGATATAATAAAGAAGCTTAAAATGGTATCAAAGAAGTCGAACCTAAACACATTCAGTGCGTTAACGCCAAATGATATACAAAAGATAGAAAAATACTTTACAAAAGACGTACCTGTTGATAAGAAATCGGAACAAGAAGATGTGCCAACAGAAGTATTAATAGTAAAGAAAGCAAATAAAAGGCCTTTGAATGAAGAAAAAGTAAAAACAAAAGAAACGAAGAAAGCATCTGAAGAAACATCTTATACAAATCCTGAGTCTATATTGCCAACGAAGGCACCATCTGATGAGAAAGAAAGTATAAAAAGAGAATTCGGGGCAAAGCCAAATATTAAAAACGTTAATACAAGCGTTAGTACAGAAGGAGAGAGATTATCTTCTTCTGTATCTTCTTCTGTATCTTCTTCTGTATCTTCTTCTAATGTAGACAAGCCAGAGCCGACTAATCAAGTAAGAGCAGGGAAGAAGATAGTAAAAGTAGTACGGAAGAAAATTAACAAAGATGCAGTTAAAGAAGAGGCGAGGGATGAAAGTGCAGAGGAGCAAAAAGATAAGCAAGAAACAGCGATTAAAGGAGTAAGAAAAGATATAGTTAAGGATGCAGTAGAAGGGTCAAGTGTAAGTACTAAAGAGACAAAGCGGCAATCGCCAGAAAGATTTAATTTTGGGAAGCAAGGGAATAAAAAAGGTGAAGTAGAGAAGACCGGACTAAGTGTAGATAGAAGCAACAAAGATAAGAAAGGCGTACGAGTAAGGACACCACATAAAGATTTCATACAAGTAAATCGCGGGAGACGTTATACAAAAACAAAAGAACTAGGCAAAGATAATTGGGATAAATTTAGCAAACAACAAAGTAAATCCCAAAAGAGAAGAACAAATACACAAATACCAACAAGGCCCAAACCGAAAGTGTCAACATCGTCAATTCCCAACAAAATAAAGATAATGGAAACTATAACAGTCTATGCATTTGCAAAAAAGCTAAATATAAAAGCAAATGAAATAATAGCAAAATTGCTTAGTATGGGCGTGATGGTAACAATAAACGAAGTAATAGATAGTGACACGGCTAGTTTAGTTGCAGCAGAATATAATTGCGAAACAGAAATAATATCGTTTTATGACGAAACAATAATAGAGAAAGTAGAAGATAAAGAATCGGAACTTGAGAGCAGGGCCCCAATAATAACTGTTATGGGACACGTTGATCATGGAAAGACAAAACTGCTTGACGCCTTAAGGGAATCCGATATAACGGCAAGCGAGCATGGAGGAATAACTCAACATATTGGAGCCTACCAAGTATTTTTACATGGAAAAAAGATAGTATTTCTCGATACTCCTGGACATGCAGCCTTCACATCGATGAGAGCACGTGGAGCAAAACTAACAGATATAGTAGTATTAGTGGTTGCAGCAACAGATGGAGTTATGGAACAGACGATAGAAGCAGTAAATCATGCAAAAGCGGCGGGAGTATCTATCATAGTGGCAATAAATAAAATAGACGCTCCGGGAGCAAATATAGACCGTGTAAAACAACAATTATCAGAAATAGAGCTAGTTCCGGAGGAATGGGGCGGACAGACTATGGTGGTTGAAATAAGTGCCTTAAAAAAACAAGGACTTGATACCCTGCTTGATAGTATATTAGTTGAAGCAGAGACACTAGATTTGAAGGCAAATCCAAATAGACTTGCAAAGGGCTCTATAATAGAGTCTCAAATAGACAAAGGGCGTGGTGCAATTGCAACAGTGTTAATAGAAAATGGAACATTGAGTATAGGCGATTGTTTTATATCAGGAGTATATTATGGCAAGGTAAGAGCACTCTTTAGTGATCGTGGCAAATCGTTAGAGCTTGCTAATCCTGGAACACCTGTTGAGGTTTTAGGGCTTGATGGCGTGCCTGAGGCTGGCGATCCTTTTGATGTATTACCGGATGAACGTACGGCAAAGCAAATAGCTTTACGCCGTCAGGAATTGAAAAAGATAAGTAAATCCAAGGACATAAAAAAGCTTACGTTAAGTGATATATCAAAACAGATAAAAGAAGGAGAGATAAAAGAACTTAAGGTTGTACTTAAAGGAGATGTTCAAGGCAGTGTGGAGGCGGTAAAGGAGTCGTTTCAGCAACTTAGCAACGATGAAGTATCAGTAAAGGTAATTCATTCAGCAACGGGAGATATAAACGAAAGCGATGTAATGCTTGCAAGCGCTTCAAAAGCTATAATAGTTGGCTTTCATGTACACCCTAATGTCAAAGCGCTTATGCTTGCAAGACGAGAACATGTTGAGATACTAAAACACTCAATAATATACGATGCAATAGATAATCTAAAGAAGCTTATAGGCGGGTTAATATCCCCCGAATTTAAAGAAGAGACGACAGGAGAAATAGAGGTACGCGAGATATTTAAGATACCTAAAGTGGGTCTAATAGCAGGGTCGTACGTGAAAAGCGGTAAGATAACACGCGATTCTAATGTCCGAGTATATCGAGACGGAGCGGAAATTTATAAGGGTACTATATTGGCGCTTAAGAGATATAAAGACGATATAAACGAGGCAAAAGAAGGTTTTGAGTGCGGAATATCAATAAAAAACTATCAAGACATAAAGACAGGAGACATAATAAAAGCGTTTGTAGTAAAGGAAGTGGCACGAGTATTGAGCTGAGATATAATCCTAAATAGATTTAATGCTAGGGAAAATGCTAATGAGTCGATTATACAGAGACAAACAAACAGCGAGTGTAGTGAAGGAGAAAGTGAGTCTAATACTAAGTCGCGAGATAAGCAATCCTCAAATAAAGACAGAATTAATAACGGTAACAGGAGTAAAAGTATCAAAAGATCTTAGGGTGGCAAACATATACGTAAGCATCTTCATATCAGACGAAGTAGAAAGGACAAAAACTTTCCGGGCTTTAAAAAAAGCGACAAGCTTCATAAGGTGTCGAATAGCATCATTAATAAGGGCAAAACACACACCAGAACTAAGGTTCAAAGAAGACAATTCACTAAGAGATGGAGAGCTCCTATATAGGAAGGTGGAAGGGCTTGGTCATGAACTCAATGAACTAGAAGGCAAAATAGAGGACAAAATAGAGGACAAAATAGAGGACAAAATAGAGGACAAAATAGAAGGCATAAAAAAAGAAGTAATTAAAGAGAGTGAAGAAACTAATGATTTACCAAACAAAAAGAGTTCTTAATACCTAAATTATGCAAGCAAGCAAAATTAAAAACAGAGCAAAAGAGAATGTAGAAGTAGCAGGGGTAGAAAAAGCAAGACAGTGTAAAAATGATATGGGAGGAGGGTTGCTTCTTTTTTCAAAGCCAAGCGGGCTAAGCTCTTACGACGTTGTGCGAGAAGTTAAGAAAAAACTTAATATAAGAAAGGTTGGTCATTGCGGTACATTAGATCCATTTGCAAGCGGGCTTTTGCTAATATGTTTTGGAAAGGCAACAAAGCTAAGCAAATACCTTATGGAGCTACCAAAATCCTACACAGGAGAGATTCAATTTGGGGAGGAACGAGATAGTCATGATCTTACAGGCGAAGTAGTTAACCGAAGTGGGCTGAAGGTAGAAGAGCAAGAATTATTAAAAGTATTAAAAAGCTTTGAGGGCAAAACCTACCAAACGCCGCCCCAACATTCGGCAATAAAGGTAGAGGGTAAACGTAGTTATGAATATGCTCGAAAAGGGATTAAGGTAGAGCTTAAAAAGCGGCTAATAAATATTTATGAGTGTAAACTAATTTATTTTGACAAGCAAGAAAATAAAGCAAAGATAACAGTAAAATGTTCAAAAGGGACATATATAAGGGCTCTTGCCTATGATATAGGCAAGGCGTTGAGAAGTTATGGCTATTTAAAGGCCCTTAGAAGGGATGGTATAGGAGATTATAGATTAAACGCTAAAAATGTACTTGAGATGGGAAGCAGTAAATATGAATATATGACTAATGCTGTAAATTTAAGCGAGAGCTTAAACTTTCTTTATAGTATAAGGGTACCTGATGCCGTAAAGGAAAAGATAAGGTATGGTCAAAAGCTAAAAGGCCATATAAAAGTGGAGGAAGAGTTTATGGGATTAATATGCTTAAAAGATAGTTCTGGAGAGCTTTTAGCAGTAGTAGATAACGAATTAAGGTATAAAGACGTATTTATAAGTATAAATGAAGATATTAAAAAGCCTTGAAGACATACCAAAACTAAAGCATGGAGTACTAACAATAGGGACATTTGACGGTCTACATAAGGGACATAGACAGATAATAGATGAGATATCAGCTTGTAAGGAAAATAACTTATTAAATAACAAAGACGCTAAAACGTTAGTGCTAACGTTTTCTAATCATCCAAAAGAGATATTACATCCCGAGCTAAGGATAAAAAAACTCTGTACAAACGAGTATAAGCTAAACTTTTTTAGCAAAAAAGGAATAGATTACCTTATTTTTATTAACTTTGATAATGTATTTGGAAACATAGGACACGAAGAGTTTTTTAAGAAGGTAAAAAGTAAAATAGCTTTAATGGAGATGGTGCAGGGAGATAATTTTTGTTTTGGGAGAGGAGGTAGAGGAGACATAAACTATCTTAAGCAAATGGCGCAAAAGTATAAAGAGCGTCGATGTTTAAGTATGAGTGAAGATATTGCGAGTGCTGGTTCAAGAGAAGATAATGCTGCTGTAGACGATTTTCGGTTGAAGGCGGTTGAGCTTGTAAGCTACGCGGGAGTAAAAGTTTCAAGCACAAGAATAAGAGAGCTTGTACAAAAAGGGTATATAGGAAAGACAAATGAGCTACTGGAAAGGGATTATAGTGTAGAAGGAAGATGTATAGAAGGAGAGAGGCTAGGACAAAAGATAGGCTTTCCAACGATTAACATAATTAACGAAGAGATGGTCATACCTAAGGCAGGAGTATACAAAACCTACACAGAACTTGAGAGGAGACTATACGATGGGATGACGTTTATAGGAGATAAATCTCTTGGAAACAAAAGAAAAGGAGTAATAGAGACGAATCTGTTTGACTTTGCAACTAAGTGTTACGGCAAGAAGGTACGAGTATATTTTGAAAAGCGGCTAAGGAACGAGAAGGTATTTAAAGATGCAGCTGAGCTTTACAAGCAGCTACAGGAAGATAAAAAAGAGGCGTTAAAGACTTATAGAAAAGGTTATTATAAATCAGACATATAAAAACAGAAGGACAAAATAAAAGAGGAAGCAACATGTCATTTGCAAGAGAAGAAAAAGTAGAGGCAATAAAGAGCTATAAGCTACATGAAAAGGATACAGGTTCAACAGGAGTGCAAATAGCCTTACTAACAGCACGAATAAATTATTTGAATGAGCATTTCAAAATGCATAGAAAAGACTATCATTCAAGACGCGGTTTGTTACAGATAATAGGTAAAAGACGCCGACTTTTGAACTACTTAAAGAAAAAAGATGAAAAAGAGTATACAAAACTCTTGAAGTCTTTAGGTTTAAGGAAATAGCAGGCAAGGCAAAATAAACTTAACATATTACAAGAAGCCCTAAAGTGGTAAATAGGCTTAAGGTGCGACTAAAAGAATCAAAAAAAATAAGGGGTATAATGGATGTCAGATAAGGTATTAATAGACTTAGACAACGGGAGTCTAAGTATAGAAACGGGCAAGCTTGCTAAGCAAGCTAATGGGGCGGTAGTGGTGAGGTTTGGAGACACAATGGTTTTAACGACAGCTGTAATGTCAGAAGAGACAAATTTTGATATAGACTATTTTCCATTACAAGTAAGCTATTCAGACAAATACTATTCAATAGGAAAGATACCAGGGGGCTTCATAAAGCGAGAAGGCCGTCCAAAAGATAAAGAGATATTAACTTCGCGTTTAATAGATAGACCTATAAGGCCCTTATTCCCAGAAGGCTTTAGAAATGAGGTACAAATATTATCTACAACGATATCAGCAGATCAAGTAAACGCACCTGACATACTAGGAATAATAGGAGCAAGTTGTTCTTTATTAGTATCAGATATACCTTTTAAAACTGCAGTATCAGGGGTACGTATTGGTCTTTGTGAAGATAAGCTTATAATAAATCCGACGGCAACGGAACTATCTAATAGCGCACTTGATATGGTAGTTGCGGGGACAAAAGATGCTATCATGATGATTGAGGGTAATGCGTTAGAAGTTGAAGAGGAGATAGTGCTTGAAGGAATAGAACTTGCCCATAAGTATATAAAAGAGATTTGTGATTTACAATATGAACTTGTAAAACGTTGTGGGAAGGAGAAGAAAGAAGTAGAGTTATTTGTAATAGCTGATGATCTTAAGAATGAAGTACGACAAAAGATATACGAACCTATTAAGCGAGAATTAGAAAACTATAACAAGCTTAAAACGGCTAAGAATATAGAAGAAATTATATTAGAAACGATAAAGAGCATAAATGAGAAATATGGAGAAGATAATGGACTTAGGGTACGCAAAATTAAAGAAGAGATTGAATACGAAATAGTACGCGATATGGCAATAAAAGGAAATCAGCGTATAGATAAACGAGCTTTTGACGAACTTCGAGATATAAGTTGTGAAATAGGCTTACTACCCCGAGTACATGGCACATCATTATTCACACGAGGGCAAACCCAAAGCCTTGGCACAGTGACACTTGGCACGGTAACAGATGCCCAAAGGTTTGACGATATAGACGGAGATGGGACAAAGAATTTCATGTTACATTATAACTTTCCACCTTTTAGTGTTGGCGAGACAGGGCGAATAGGCGGTGTTGGCAGACGCGAGATAGGACATGGGAATCTTGCAGAAAACGCAATAAAAGGCGTACTGCCGGACCTAGAAACATTTCCCTACACAATAAGAATCGTATCAGAGATATTAGAATCAAATGGCTCATCATCAATGGCAACAGTCTGTAGTGCGTCCTTGGCGTTAATGGATGCGGGAGTTCCTATAAAAAGGCCAGTTAGCGGGGTTGCGATGGGATTGATAAAGCGAGAAGATGAGTTTAAAGTACTTTCAGACATACAAGGAATAGAGGATCATTTAGGAGATATGGATTTCAAGGTAGCCGGGACAAGAGATGGTATAACGGCGTTTCAACTAGACATAAAGCTGCAAGGTATAACAACCCAAATAATGCAAGAAGCATTTGCCCAGGCAAAAAAGAATCGTTTTGAGATACTAGACATAATGAATAAGACGATAGACAAAGAAAAAGAGATGTTATCGATTCATGCACCAAAGATAATATCGATAAATGTACCGACGGATAAGATAAAAGATGTAATAGGCTCAGGAGGTAAGATAATAAAGAAGATAATAGAGACAACAGGAGCAAGTATTAATATAGATGATTATGGGAAAGCGTTAATAGCCTCAAAAGATGAAGAGGCATCGATAAAAGCTTATGAACATATAAAGAGCATAATAATGCCACCTGAGGTAGGAGCTGTATATACAGGAACGGTTAAGAGGATATTAAACTTTGGTGCATTTATAGAGATAACCCCAGGACGAGAAGGCTTGTGTCATATATCTAAGTTATCCCGCAATCGAGTAAACGACGTAAGAGATGTATTATCAGAGGGAGAAGAGGTTCAGGTTAAATTACTTGAAATAGATAATATGGGAAGGCTTAATCTTAGCATAAAAGACGTACATTAAGCTAAATACCTACTGCTGCTATACACTAATTTTCTATAAATTACAAAAAGAACGGGGTTATATTTGCGACTTGAATAAGTATATACTAAATAATGATGTAAAGGTATTAGTAGATAAAATAGACTTTTTTAATACATTTTCGTTGGGGATATGGGTTAATGTTGGTTCTTCAAGTGAAAGTGAGCTTGAGAATGGTTATACGCATTTTCTAGAACATATGTTATTTAAGGGTACAAAGGAGCGTAGCTATTTTGACATATCGTATGAAATAGAGAGTCTTGGAGGCTATTTAAATGCTTTCACGTCAAAAGAGTACACATGTTTTTATGTTAAACTACCAAACGAATATCTAGAAACAGGACTTAATATTTTATGGGACATGGTGCATAATTCTACTCTGCCAGAAGATGAACTTGAGAAAGAAAGGTCAGTAGTGCTTGAAGAGATAAAGGCAACTGAGGACAATCCAGAAGATTTTGTACACGATGTATTTGCAAGTAAGTTTTGGGATGGCTGTCCACAAGGCTATCCGATACTTGGCAAAGCAAAGAACATAGCCAATTTAAAAAGAGAGAAACTGCTATCATTTTTTAAAGAGCATTACAAACCCCAAAACCTTACAATATCAATATGCGGGTCATTTGATGAAACTTTATTTTTAAAACATCTTGATAAGCTTGGAATAGGTGATATTCCTAAAGGAATAAAAAAAGCAAAACGGTGTATTAAAAGGAATGAAGTAAGCTTTGGGCAACATCATATAGAGCGCAACACATTAGAACAAATATATACAGTAATAGGTTTTAAAACTCCGTCAAGGTATAGCGAAGATAAATATGGGATACATTTACTAAGCAATATACTAGGAGATGGAAGTAGTTCTAGATTATTTATTGAGCTACGAGAAAAGCAGGGTCTTTGTTATAGCATTTATTCCTTTGACAGCTTAAACTCTTATAATGGGCTACTTGGTATAAGCTATTCAACGAGCTACCAAAACCATGAGAAGTTTTATGAATATTTACAAAAAGAACTTAAAAAGGTTGTACTTGAAGGTATATCTGAGAATGAGCTTGCCCGTGCAAAAGCACAGATGAATTCTAGCATGTTATTTGCATACGAAAACCTTGAACAGCGTATGAATATTAATGCAAAGAATGAGCTTTTTTATAATAGAAAGATAAATCGAGAAGAGATAAAAGAAAAGATAGAAAAAGTTAGCCTAGATATGATAAATGGTCTTGCACGAGAACTTTTGGCACTTGAAGAACACACCTTAGTAAGCCTTGGGCAAAGGAGCAAGCAAAAGCCTTAAATTAGCCAAAGACTTTCCAGTTATTTAGTTATTTAGTTTAGCCTAATTTTAATTTTTTAAAAAAGAAATCCTTCTAAGTAAAATAAAGCAGTAATAGTTCTTATAGAAAAGGGCTTTAGACGACGAAAAACACTATAGAAGTAGAGGAATAGTATTGCAAAGACAAAAATATAAAAAGTACAGTGAAAAAGAAGAACCTATAAAGATAATTCCGCTTGGAGGGTGTCAGGAGATAGGCAAAAATTGTACAGTAGTTGAGTATCAAGATGAGATAATAGTTATTGATTGCGGAGTTATGTTTCCTGAGGCAAACATGTTTGGGGTAGATCTTGTAATTCCTGACATGAGCTATATATACGAGAACACCTCTAAAATAAAAGCAGTTCTTTTAACACATGGTCATGAAGATCATATAGGAGCACTTGCCTATTTGCTTAAGAGAGTTAAAGTGAGTGTATATGGAACACAATTCACCCTTGCCCTTGTGAAAAATAAGCTACTTGAACACAACTTACAAGATGTAGACCTTAAAGTAGTAAACCATCGTGAGCCATTTGAGATAGGCAGTTTCAACATAGAAATGATAAGAACAACACATAGTATAGCTGATTCCGCTGCCATACTTCTTGAAACACCCATAGGTAAGATTTTACATACAGGGGACTTTAAAATAGATCATTCACCAATAGATAATAAGAAATTCGACTTTTTTAAATTTGCCGACATAGGAGAAAAAGGCTTACTTTGCCTTCTCTCAGACAGTACAAACATTTCAAAAGAAGGCTCAACAGTATCAGAAAAGGGTATATATAAAAATCTACGTGAAACGTTCAAAAAAACAAAAGGAAGAATATTCTTAGCAACCTTTGCCTCAAACATCCATAGAATACAGATAATATTCGATCTTGCAAAAGAGTTCAATAAAAAGGTTGCAGTCTCAGGTCGCAGCATGGAAAACAACATTACTATGGCACGTAAGTTGAAATATTTGACTTTTAATGATGATTTGCTAATCCCAAAAGAAGATTTAGAAGATATCCCTAAAAATAAAACAATATTAATAACAACAGGAACGCAGGGTGAGCCAATGAGTGCCTTGTCGTTACTTGCACACGAAAAGCATAAATGGCTTATGATAGAGGAAAATGATAGTGTTATAATATCTGCAAGTGTAATCCCCGGTAATGAGCGAGATGTTTCTAAGATTATAAATAATCTGCTAAGAGCAGGTGCTAATGTTATTTATGAGAAGTTTGAGGATATACATGTATCAGGACATGGATATCGGGAAGAACTTAAATTAATGCTTAGCCTAACTCGACCAAAATTCTTCATACCTGTACATGGAGAATATAAAAACCTTATATTACATGCAAAACTAGCACGTGAGCTTGGTATACCTGATATTAATATAAAGGTTATTGAAAACGGAGATGTTGTAGAGATACTTTCTGAGAGCATAAAAAAAGAACAAAGAATAGATTGTGGCCTCGTATTTGTTGATGGGAAAGGCATAGGGGATGTTGGCAATCAAGTTATACAGGATAGAGAGGCTCTATCTAAAGACGGCATCGTTGTTGTTATTGTATCTATTGCAATATCTGGGAAAAAGAAGACATTCTCTACAGATATAGTCTCTCGTGGCTTTGTTTTCATAAAAGAATCAAGTACTATGTTTGCTCAGGCAAATAAAATAATAAATCAGCTCATAGCAAAGGAACTAAATACTTCTAACGGTCTAAAAAATAACGGTCTAAAAAACGAAACAATACATTTTAGTATATTAAAGACAAAAGTTAAAGATGGAATTAAAACGTTCTTCTACAAAGAAACTAAAAGAAAGCCGATTATAATAGTTCGCATAATGAATAATTTATTATAACGAACCCTTTATCAAGATTTCTTTTGTATTTCCTTAATCTTGTATTCAGCATCATAATAGCTTTCTGCATCCACTTTGTATAAATCGTTATCTAAACTGCTCTTATAATATAGCTGTGCCTTCTCATATTTATGTTCCTCAAAATATATATCAGCAATCATCTTCTCGCATAATGCTGGCATATATTTAATTCCTAAATTCTTGTATGATATAAAACTCTTATGAAATGCCTCAAGTGCCTCACTACCCTTCTTTGCACTATATAAAACTATACCCAAATTATAATATGCCTCACTCAATTTCTCTTGTATAGAAAACTTATTATATATGTCTATTGCTTTATTAAAGAAAAACTCACAGTTATCAAAATCAAATATCTTATAAAACAAATATCCTAGATTACAATATAATATCCCAAACTCTTCTCTAAGATTATCAATATCAACAAAACCAAGACTTTGAACATAATATTGCTTAGACTTTTCATACTCCCCTATATAATAATATATAACTCCTATATCGTTTAATGACTCACATATATAATAATCTATACCTACATTCTTCCTAATACTAAGCGCTTGCTCCCTATACTTAAGAGCCTTTTTATAATCTCTGCTTTTAAGCGCTATATAACCTAATATATTATATATATAACTTCTAGCTATTTCACTTAATTTGTCATTTAATAAAAGCCCTTGGAAATATTCAAGCCCTTGTTTATGTTCCCTGCTTTCTATATAAGTATTTGCAAGCTCTTGCCATGTAACTATCTTTTCTTGTTCTTCTAACGTCATTTTTAACCTTATATTAAACTTAGACTTGCTTATATTTATATATAATAATTATTTACAGTAAACAATTAAAGATATTTTACTATTAGCTAAGAAACTATTCAAAAATAAATTATTACTATAACTAATTAGTTTATATTATCTACAACATCTAGTTTAATGCCTTTTATCCTATCATATAAAAACATTAAAAAGACATAATATGGTATAGCAAGCATGTAGAGCCAAATATCTTCATATTCTATAGTTACATACGCCCATGACAAAGATACACTATATTGTGCAATATCTAAAATTAACCTTCCAAGCCATTCTATAAGTCTTACAATTATTTGTGCTAAACTTGGAAAAGGCATTATAGACAAAGATGTTACCATCGAAAGGACTATAGCCAATATGACCAAGCCTTGTACTAAAGGAACTATTAATATATTTGCAAGAAACCCTACAAGTGAATAGCCTTTAAAATAATATATAATTATCGGTATTATAAACACTTGTGCTGAGATGCTCATGCTTAAAACTCCTACCAAAAAGAATATAATAGAGCGCATATATTTATAGCCTTTATAACCTCCTCTATATATTATCTTTCTAAACCATAAATTTAGTCTCTCCCCATATGTCAATATGCCGAATGTTGCTAAAAACGATAATTGATAACTTATGTGAAATAGATATAATGGGTCTATCAAAAGAGATATAAAAGCGGCTACGAATAGACTGTTATAATGATTTTTATCCCTATCAAAAAGTAATACCAAAATAAAACAAAAATACATTATAACCGCGCGTAATATAGATGCTTTATACCCCACTACCCCCATATAGACTATAAGAGCAAGTCCTACTACTATAATTATTACACGCCTTTTTAAGCCTAATATTCGTAGTAATATGTAAAATGTTAAACCTATCATCCCTACATGCATGCCAGATATCGCAAGAACATGCATTATTCCCGCTTCTTTGAATATATCTCGCATTTCCGATGATAACTCTTCCCGCTTACCCAGTATCATTGCTTGTAATAATACATCAACATCTTTTGATAGCCTTGAGGCATATTTACTCGATAGATAATCTCTTATATTATTTACAAATTTGCTATATCCATCTACAAACCCTTCCGACCCATCGCTTGAGAGTTTCTTAACTTGATTTTCTCTATAGGGATAGCTTAGGTAACTTATCCCTCTATCCTCTAAATACTGTCTATAATCAAATCCGCCGTATCCTCCTATAACATCAAGCTCTTTTACGGATCTTGTTTTATGCATGATTATAACATAATCTCCTAGCTCAAGACCTTCTAATATATAACGACTCTTTACTAGAATATCTCCCTCTGCTAAAAATGATTCTAACCCATCAAGCCTTATCTCCTCTACTTTAACAACATATTCTTGCCTTTTATAACTACTACCACCCCATCTGCCACCCCATCTGCCATAAACCCCGCTTGACCCTCTCCTCTCTATTTCCTTGACTTTTGGGTAACTTGATACTCGACCATAAAAACTATCTAATTCTTGGCTTTGTACACTTAAGTTTATTACTCCTTCTTTCGTATTGGTTGTTCTATATTCATAGTAGCTTAGAAACAATAATGGTAGGCTTAGTAAAAATAATAGGCTTGCAAACTTTCTATTAATAAACCTATATAATATTAATGACAAAATTAGGACCAATAATCCCGCTAGATATACTATTTCCCAACTCCATATGTCCGTATATCTTCCTAGCAATATCGATATTATATAGATTATTAGAAATTTATAGATAGGGAGATTAGCCCATTCTTTTATTACCATTTCAACCGCAATGGGCTTTACCCTTTTTTATCCTTTCCTTTATTCTCGCACATTAAATAACCACACATATAACAATCTCTTTTGCTTGCATTCCTTGTGTGGAAGTACTCTTTTGCATCTTCTCCCCCTCTAAAACCCCTTTCTATCTCCAATAGCCTCTTTAACAGCTCTTCCTTTACTCCCGCTTCTTGTGATTTTGTTTTATATATTATTGGGGATACTTTGTCTATTGTACAGTAATATAAACTCGATTCTATCGCGTCTTGCAAATTATTAACATATAATATATTAACTACTAGCCAATATATTGCCATCTGTACCCCATAGCGATTATCACTCTCTTTTATCTCTGCTTCAAGAACTCTCTCTTTACTATTTAAGCCCGATTTAAACTTGTGTGTTTTATAATCTATAACTCTAAAAATACCTTCTGGACTCTTATATACTTTGTCTATAATCCCCTCTAGTAACGTCTGGCCTAGCTTATAACTAAAGGACAGCTCGTTCTTGTCGTACTCTCCTGCCTCAGTACCTGCTGTTTCAAGTATATTTTTATATACATTAGATTTTAGAAAGTTTTCTGTGTATTCTAATACTTTTGCCTTTACCTTCTCTACGCTATCTTCTTCATATAATAATAGCTGTTTCTCAAGTTTAACGCATATTAATATAAATTGCTCCAACGTAGCCATTATACCAACATCCCCAAGCCCCTCCTTATACCATTCATAACCCTCAAGTACTTTATGTACTAAGTTCCCTACTAAGTTTAATGGCAACTCCTCCCCTTCTGTCCCTTTTACATCACTCTCATATTCCAATTCCTTATAAAATGTACTGCTGTATAACTTATGTTCCTCTGACTCCTTTATACCTAAGACAAACCTGTAATAATATTTCCTTAGACACTGATTGTAAACCAAAAATGATGTGGGCGTTAGCCTCTCCAATAACACATCCCCCTTGAAACAGCTTATTTTAGCATCTTTATCTATTCCGCCACTCTCTTCCTTAACTCCTTCCTTAACTCCTTCACTTACTCCCTCTTTAACTGCATAGTTTACTAGCACTTTAAATACATAATCATCCCTACTGAATACCTTCTGTGCATATATCTCCTCATCCTCAGCCTTATCTTTATCTACAAACCCGCTCAACCAGCTCTTTAATTCCTCATGCATAGTATATAATATATCAAATAAATAATCTGCCCAACTTGTCCTCGGCCTTACATCGTAAAAACCATTAGGCTCCAATATTATTTGACTTGATAAAATAAGCTTCCTTTGTGCTCGGGTCAGCGCAACGTATAACAAGCGTTTGCTCTCTGATATCTCCTCCTTCGTTTCTTCATGTCTAAGATAGTTGTACAGCATGTTTCCTTCTAATTCCAACTCGCCTTCTAAATTACCTTCTAATAGAGATTTAAGCACTATGCCAAAATTGTCATTAACATACATAATATCTGAGCTCACATGTCTTTGCAACCCAAGATTTGGTATTATTACTACCGGATATTCCATCCCCTTTGATTGATGTATTGTTGTTAGTACTACTTTGTCTGACAATAATCCATAGCCTAGATTATTATCTTTTCCTTCTGACAACCTATATATATACTCTATTACCTCTGTTAAGGTACTCTCTACTTGCCTTAATACAAAATCTTCAAGCTTTAATAAAAATATACGTAGTCGCTCATTTGCTATATCGCCTCCTTCCAACCCAGATAATACTATCCTATAGTTACTACTTTCAAGTAGTCCTTTTAATAGTTCGTCTGCTCTTAACTTGTTTTTTTCTTCACTATAATATTTTAATAGTTTAGCTAGACGGCTTATCTTTTCCCGCTCGGCTTCTTCTAAAAACTCATTCTCTTTATAGTTTGAAAACCCTCTTAATACGCTTTGTCTTATATATCCTCCATCTAAAGATACTTCCTCCTTCCTATAAGTTAGATAAAGTAGACTTATATCTTTTATCCCGCAGAATGGTGACCTTAATACGCTTGTTAGTGCTTTTTCATCCTCTGTGTCATTTAATAGCTTTAATATGTTTAAACTATCTACTATCTCTCGGCTTTTATAAAAATTAGCGTCTCTTTGAAGGATGTAGGGGATGCCTGCTTTTGTTAGTGCATTCGCATACTTTTTCACTTTGGTCATTGTTCGAAAAAGAAGTACTATATCTCCATATTTACAAAAACCATTTAATACCATATCTTTTATCCGCTTAGATATACCATCAGCTTCTTTTTCAAGACTCTTTTTCCCCTCATACAACAGTATTTCTATCCCAACATCATCTACATCCCCTCCTAAAAACCCATTACCACCAAGCTTATTAGACTCATAGCATGTCTCATAAGGCTCATAGGAATATCTCATAAGCTCATTAAATATCATATTATTATAGGATATTATCTCTTTTGTACTACGATAGTTATTATTTAGATTTATTGTTATGTCTGTTTCCTTCCTTAAATCAGCAAACGTTTTCACATCTGCTCCCCGAAATCTATATATCGATTGCTTCTCATCTCCTACCATAAAGAAATTTATCCTATCTCCTTCACCCATGCCTTCTACATTCAATAAACCTCGTAAAAGCCCCATCTGTTGCGAATCTATATCTTGTACCTCATCCACCATAAGGTAGCTTATCTCGCTTCTTATAGACACACTAGAAAAACCATCGCCTACCCCAATTACTAGTTCTAAGGCCCGCATTTGCATCTGTCCAAAAGTTAGACTATTTCCGCTTTGCCAATCATATAATATCTTGTCTTTTAAATTGCTTCCTAAAAGCCAGCCTTTAACCATTTCGTATACTATAACTAATAACTTAGTTGGCTCTGTTTCTGTGTATATATCAAAATCTTCCGTCTTATATAACGCCTCGGGTAATCTCCATAATATTAGATTTAAAAACCTAGTACATTTTAACTTAAGTTCCTTAGCCTCTTTTTTATCTATACCTTTTAATATTATCTTACTAGGTTCTGCATTGTAGATCGGCTTTAACAGTGTATAGCTTATATCCTCAGCATTACATGAGAATAATAGCTTAAGAGACTCTAATAACTCATTTATTTTTGCGTTCTCTTCATCAACCCCCCATAACACTGCTTCTAACTCTTTTTCAAAAACAGCATAATCTTTTTCAATATCTATACGACTTCTTACAAACCTAGATGCTACCTCATTGCGACGCTCCCTAAGAGCTTTTAGTAAATCTTTAGACTCAATAGCATCATTCTTCCAAGATATTCCTTGATTGATAAATAGATGGATTAACATTTTTATGATTTGACTTTGGGAATAATACTTAAGTAGCTTCTTTATAGCTTCTTTATCCTTGACAGCTTTATTCTCCTCAACCATATTTTCAAGCTTATTACGTAGGTAAATCTCAAGCCTATATGAAAGATAATCTTCATCTAGTACATAGAAATTAGGATCTAGCCCAAGCTCATAGGCATGCTCACGAAGTAATTTTGCACAGTAAGAATGTATTGTTGATATGTTTACTCTATTATAAGAGCGCTTTACTCTATTCCAATATTCAAATTCTCCCCCTGCACTACCCTCCAACCGTTTTAGTATTCCCTTATATATCCTATCTCGCATCTCGTTTGATGCCTTATCTGTAAACGTCATTGCAACTATTTTAGACACGTTAAGGCGCTTCTTATCTAATATATTTAGGTATCTTTCTACCAACACTGCCGTTTTTCCTGTCCCCGCTGAGGCATTTACATACACACTCTTTTCTATCTCATCTACTGCTTTTTGCTGCTCATCATTTAATCGTATTTCATAGCCCGACAAACAACTTTACCTTCCTTGCTTTTTTTTTTCGCTCCCTTTATATTAAAACTTCTAAAAACTTCCCAAAAACTGTATCTCGCATTCCATATCTATTTTACGCTCTTGCTTTACCTTGCTCTTTACGTAATCTATTAGCTTTAACACATCTTCTGAGCTTCCTACCCCTCCATTTATTATGAAATTAGCATGTTCCTCCGATATCTTTACCCCGCCAAAGTCCTTACCCTTTAGTCCTGCTTCATCTATTAGCTTACCTGCCGGCAGACCAAGCTCATAATCATTCTTAAATACACACCCTGCACTTCTATAACTATATTGTTTGCTTTTAACTCGATGCTTCTTATTCTCTAGCATCTTTGCTCTAATTTCTTCCTTTCCATAACCGTTTTTGACACCATTTATAGTGAAACACGTTGTGTATATCTTATCTTGTATCCGACTTTGAAAAACACTGTCTTTATAACTATATTTAAGTTCATCGCCTTCATACACACGCCAGCTAAGACTTTCATAATCTAGAACCTCAACCTCTTTTACCACCTCTTCCATACTCCCACCAAACGCACGGGCATTCATATATGTCGACCCGCCAACTGTTCCAGGCATCCCATACAAAAATTCAAACCCGCTTATCCCATGTTTTAGGCAATATAATGATAAGTCAGTATTACTACAGCCCGATTCAACCGCTAATATATCTCCTCTTCTCTCTATTTTTGACATTTCTATTGTGATTATTGCGCCGCCTTCGTAGTATTTATCTCCTATCAAAACGTTACTTCCTGCTCCTATTACAAAATGGGGCAGACCCTTTTCTTTTATGTAGCTAAAGCTTTTTAGAAACTCTTCACGATTTCCTGGCTTTAATATATACTTTATCACTCCGCCTATTTTAAATGTAGTTGCATCGGCTATTGACACATCCTCTTGAATCTCCATCCTTTTACATCCTACATTTCCATAATCAAAAGCATTTATTTGTTCCTCTAAGCCCTGTACAGCAATTACTCT
Source organism: Sipunculus nudus (assembly GCA_026874595.1). Classification (NCBI taxonomy): domain Eukaryota; kingdom Metazoa; phylum Annelida; class Sipuncula; order Golfingiida; family Sipunculidae; genus Sipunculus; species Sipunculus nudus. Next base: position 1,228,027 of record JAPPUL010000096.1, read on the forward strand.
TTTCTCGTTTATAACACTTATATATATTAGGAATTATATTCTTTTTTTGTATGTTCTTTATTTATATATATATATTCTTTTATCTGCCCTACAAATTCTGCTCCAATGTCAGTATCTTCTCCTTTATTGAAGACGCTTCTTCGTAGTTTTCATTGTATATTGCAAAAAATTTCTTCGTATACAAATTTACAAGCTTATCTCCTATTATTCCCGGCATGAACAGTACTGAAAGAAAATTATCTATATCATATTTATTCTCTTCATTCAATTTTGTAATCACACTTACAATCTTTTTCCTAGATAGACTTTTACGTCGCTCCTCATAATCTAAATCATATCCTTCTAATCTATTCTCTATCCTCTGCTCTACAACATCATCACCTATAATCTCTTCCAAAAGACTATCTTGTACTATAATACCATCGCCTAGCTCTTCTTCTCCACTCACCGTCTCTTTCCGCATGTCTTCTCGCATTTCCTTACTCAACTTTTCAAGCAAGCGCAATCTTTCTTTCTCTGATAATGTTTCTTCCAAAAGTTCAAACCGTCCCCTATACATTTCTGCATACTCCTCTATCACATTATTATATGCTTCTATCTCCTTATTGTAAAACGATGTCAAATCATCCCCTACATCTTGCGGGAATTCCATCTCTCCTGCATATACAACATCGCATTGGACTCCTCTTATCCTTGCGAATAGCTCTTCTACTGAGGCCATCGGAACTGGGGGAAATGTCGCCGTCAATAACTTGCCATCTACTGTCAAAGGAGATACCGCAAAGTTGATTGCAAATATACTACACCCTGGAACTATCGGGTTATCTTCGCTTATATCCCAATAGATTATTCCACTCCCTACCAAATTATCTATATCCCCTCTTCGTAATATCATAGTAATCTTTCGCTTAATTTATATATTAGATTTGGCTGCCTAATATAAACTCTTTAAAAAAAGGAAACCATTATATTAATATAACTCAATTGGCATATAAACCTAATAGTTTTTTAACTCTCGATTTTTTGTTAGATTTTTTGGTTGGCTTTAAGATAATTCAAACTTTAGTCTATCTTCTATATCTACTATATCTACTATTTTTACCCCAAAATTACCATCTATTGCAACTATTTCTCCATACGCTATTAATCTATTATTTACCATTATATCTACATATTCTCCATTAAGCTTATCAAGTTCAACTATTGCACCAGAGGAAAGCTCAAGTACCTCATCCACTAACATCTTTGTTCGCCCTATCTCAACCGATAAATTCATCTTGACATCTAGCAATAACGCCATGTTCTCTATACTCTCTATATCCAACACGCTCCCCTTTGATTCCCCCTTAACCACTACCCCTCCATCATCCCCTCCACTTGCAGTTGATACCTCCCCTGCCCCCTCCTCAACCTTTAACACCTCCCCCTCTTTACCCCCTTCAGTCGATTTCGATTTGCCTTCTTCAAGCTCTATCTCGCTTAACAGTGAATCCAAATCTTCTTGACTTAATGAACCCTCTATACTATCTGACATTTAACTCCACCTCGTTTTATTGCTTTTTTGCTTTACTAGCCCATACTTAAGCTATACTTAATTTAGCATCGCTTTTAAAGCCTTATCATCGTAACATTATTCCGTATTCTAAATTATTTATTAATTGCATATTTGCTTTATTTTAACTTTAGGTTTTCTTCTTAATTTTTTTTTATCCTTTTTTTAAAACCATTATTACATTCTTTTTACTATATTTTCATATTTAAAATATAATAAGTCGACAATCCTTGCATATATTTATTTCTGCCGCCTATTATAGTAGATAGCTATGTTATTAACAAGTTTACAGGGTTTTATATGATCTTCCAAATTTATACCGTTGATAAAAACATTCCTAAACATAAATTCTCCATAAAGGAAATTAAACTAAGAGATACTTTACTTGTAATCTTAAACCCTTTTCCTATTCATCGCCTCCGCATTAGAAAAGATTATTCTATCAACAGAAACGAAATTAGTATAGATATTGAACTCGATTCTATTATAACTTCTGAGGTTATTTATAATAAAATTGCCTATAGAATATTCAAAATTATGCAGCTTGACCTTGTTAGCTTACATAATAATTCATCCAAGACTAACTTCCCTTACTTCTTCTATGGCGAGAAAGATATGCTCGGTTACAATTGTAGCATTTTTCTTGACGTCCCAAAAAAGGCTTATATTCATAACCCTTAAACTCAATTTGAAACTATAAGACCTTTGTCAAGTAGATTGTTCGTTAGATCTTTAAACACTGGGGCTGCAACTCCAGCTGCTGACTTTGGCCCTTTTTGAGGATTTCGCATAAACACAAGCACTGTTAGTATCTTTTCATTATACGGTACAAAGCCGATAAATGATGTGTTTACTTTGTCCTTAGAAAAGGACTTTTCCTCTATATTATATATATTGCTTGTACTCGTTTTGCCCGCAAGGTCAAGACCCTTTATCATTGCGTTATGTCCTGTTCCTCCTTCTTCTAATACTCCTCTTAGCAGAGTATATATCCTATCTGACGTCTTTTTAGATAATATCCGAACACCCGTATCTTCACTCTCATTTAATTTAAGCTCTTCTCCTCTGCCATTTGTTATACGCTTTACTATTTTAGGCTTATACAATAAACCGCCATTTGCAAAAACTCCTGCCTTGCTTGTAAGCTGGATTAACGTAACCCCCAATTCATAACCTATTGACAACATCGACTTCGATAACTTATTTATATCTTTTAGCCTCGGTATGCGTCCTACTATCTCTCCCGGTAAGTCTATCCCTGTCTTTTTGCCAAAGCCATACTTCTTCAGATATTTATAAAACTTTAACTTATCAAGCAAAAAAGACGCCTTCACTATGCCTACATTACATGATTTCCTTATTACATCTCCCAAGCTTATCCTTCCATGCTCCTTATGGCACCTTATAAGTCGGCCGCGTACCTTTATACTCCCAGGACAATAAAAATACTTATCTTCGCTAAGTAAGCCCTCTTCAAATAACATCCCTGCTGTGAATACTTTCATTATTGAACCCGGGGAGTAGTAACTTGATATCCCTTTGTTTAAGAACAGCCCCTTAGCATATTTACTGTACTTGTTATTATTATATCCTGGATAGTTTGCAAACGCTCTTATCTGTCCACTACCGCTTTCCATGATTATTATACTTCCTTCCTCTGCTCCATACTTTAATATGTTACTACGTAGCACCGACTCAGATACCTTTTGTATGTCATAATCTATTGTTAGATATATATTATTCCCTTTCTTTAGAAAATCTCTAAAAACATCACCTCCTCCCATATCTCCTGCACTAAGCTCCTTTTCGTAGGAATACTCTATCCCCTCTATCCCTTCGTTATCTATATTTGTAAAGCCAAGTATATGCGACAATAAACCCTCCTGAGGATACACTCGATTATACTCTTCCCTTACATATATCCCTTGCATGTTTAAATTCCTTATCTCAGTTGCTTGCTCTCCTTTTATCCTCCGTTTTAACCAATTAAAACTCTTGTTTAAATTAAACTTCTCTATTAGTCGCTTCTCTTTTATACCAAGCAGCTTTGCAAGCTTTCCTAGTTTCTCTTTAAGCTCTTTTTCATCAAAATCTTTTGGATTTGCAAATATTGAATAACTTAACTCATTTGTTGCAAGCACTCGCCCCCGCAGGTCGTATATATCCCCTCTTAGATTAGTTAATCCATTATTGACTAGTCCTTTCGGCTCTTTACTCCCTGATAGTGCAATGTATATAAAACGTACACTAACCACCATGAAAAGTAGCACCATAATAAGTAGTATAAATATATATCTAGATTTGTTTGGTAGCACCATGTCTTAAAATAATCCTATTATTCTTTCTTATGACGGTTTTTTATTTATTTTATATTAATAATTATTTACTATCTAAGATTAATAACTCTAAGATTAATAACTCTAAGATTAATAACTCTAAGACTAATAACTTAATATTCACATTCTTGGAATAGCTCTTACAAGCATTATGGATAGGGAACATATTTTAATTGACAAAATTAAAGCATACATTAAAAAGCATCTTGAATATAGTAGATATTTACACTCTATTGAAGTTGCAAGGACTGCTTGCAAGATTGGTCTTGCTCATAACCTAGATATTAATACGCTCCATATTGCGGCGCTCCTTCATGATTGTGCAAAACACCTTCCCTTAGAGCAGCTTAAAGAATATTGTATAAAACATAATCACAAGCCCTCCTCCCTTGAGGCAAGTTCTCATGCTTTTTTACATGCAAAGGTTTCTGCCATAATTGCAACTAATATTTTCAACATTAAAGATCACAACATTATTAATGCTATCAAAAGTCATACTCTTGGCAGGGTCAATATGTCTATTTATGAAGAAGTTATTTTTGTTGCTGACTTTTGTGAGCCAACTAGAAATATTGTTCAAGCTCAAAATATTATTACACTTGCTCTTTCTAACATTAAAAAAGCCGTCTTTGCTGTCATTTCAAATAAATTACAATTCCTTATAAATAAAGGCCTTTTTATTCATCCGCAAAGCATTGACGTATACAACAAATATCATATATACTAAATCTAAGAACACCCGCTTGTTGAACCGCAATTTAAACATCTATAACAACTTCCGTTTCTTATCATTATAGAACCGCATATCGCACAAGGATTTGCATCTTTTGAATATTTAAACAAAGCCTCTTCCTTATCTTTACTACTATATACATCATATCCTTCTGCCGTTTTAAGCTCTACATCATCCTCCAACTCTGCCACAACAGGATTTTTATTTAGAAACTTTATAGAAAGCCATCTAAATATATAATCCATTATAGACTTTGCTATAGGTATTGCTTTATTTGATGTGTAGCCTGATGGCTCAAAGCGAGTGTGCACAAACTTATCTACTAGTATCTCAAGCGGTACTCCATATTGCAGGGCAAGCGAAACAGACGTTGCAAACGAATCCATAAGCCCAGATACTACAGAACCCTCCTTTGCCATTACAATAAATAGCTCGCCAAGTGTTCCATCCTTATACATCCCTGCTGTTACATATCCATCATGCCCTCCTACACTAAACTTATGAGTAATAGCTTCGCGCTCCTCAGGCAGTATTCGTCTTTTTATCGTTTGAGACGTTTTCTCTTTAGTTTTATCTTCCTTTGTTGTAGACAGGGGCTGCACTAACTTTGAACCGTCTCTATATATTGCTATAGATTTAAGTCCTCGTTTCCAAGCTTCAATAAGAGCATAGTATATATCTTCTTTTGTTGCACTGCTATCCATGTTTATAGTCTTTGATATTGCTCCTGACAGAAAAGGCTGTATCGTCTCCATCATTTTTATATGGCCCATATAGCTAATATTACGTGTCCCATTAGTCGGTTTAAATGCACAGTCAAAAATACTAAGATGCTCTTTTTTAAGTTCCGGACAGCCTTCTATCGTATCATTAGAATCTATATATTTTATAATACTATTTATTTCCTCTTGTTTGTAATTAAAATTCTCCAAAGCCATTGCTATTGTTTGATTTACAATCTTTAAAAGCCCGCCCCCTACAAGCTTTTTATACTTAACCAGTGCAATGTCAGGCTCAATTCCCGTAGTATCACAATCCATCATAAAAGCAATAGTACCAGTTGGTGCTAGAACTGTCGTTTGAGAGTTCCTATAACCATACTCTTTGCCAAGATTATAAGCATCGTCCCATAAAGTATTTGCTATATCAAAGAGTATCTTTGCCTCCGTTTTATCTTTGTCTCGCTCCAATTTCTCAATAGAGTCCATAAGTTTCAAAGATGCTTTCCTATGCATATCTACTACATTAAGCATTGGCTTCGAATTAATTTTATAATGTTTGAAAGGGCCCTGCACACTTGCTATTACTGAAGACATTTTATAGGCTGCCCCGCACATTATAGAAGTAATTAGTGCTGCATAATTTCTCCCCTCAACACTATCATAAGGATAGCCTTTCGACATAAGAAGTGCTCCAAGATTTGCATAACCAAGACCAAGTGGTCTATAGTCAAGACTATTTTGAGTAATCTTTTGTCCTGGATACGTCGCATGCGATACAAGTATTTCTTGTGCAATAATCATTATAGAAACGGCATAGCTAAAACCAGCAAAATCAAAAGTATCTTTTTCAGTAGAACCTTTTTCCTTTTTAGTTCTAAACTTCATAAGGTTTAATGAAGCCAAGTTACAGGCTGAATCATCCAAAAACATATATTCAGAACAAGGATTACTAGAATTAATTTTACCTGAGTTTGGACAAGTATGCCATTTATTAATCGTAGTATCAAACTGCAAACCAGGATCACCGCAAACATAAGTTGCCCCCGCAATATCCATAAGCAACTCTTTTGCCTTAAAAGACGAAACGAATTCTTTAGAGACAACTGCTTTAGTTTTCCATTCTTTATTATTAATTGCACTTTCCATAAACTGATCATCTACACGTACGCTGTGATTAGCGTTTTGAAATGCGATAGAGTTATAGGCCTCTCCATTAAATGATCCATCATAGCCAGCGTTAATTAGTGCATGTGCTTTCTTCTCTTCCAGAGCCTTACAATTTATGAACTCTTTTATATCTGGATGATCTGCATTAAGTATTACCATCTTTGCAGCCCGACGAGTTTTACCACCAGACTTTATTACTCCCGCAAAAGCATCATAACCTTTCATAAAAGATACCGGACCCGATGCAGTCCCACCTCCACTAAGACCTTCTGATGAGGACCTTATCGTAGACAAGTTAGTTCCCGTGCCTGAACCCCATTTAAAAAGCATTCCTTCTGTTTTTGCAAGGTCTAATATCGAAGACATCGTGTCTTCTACTGAGTTTATGAAACATGCTGAAAACTGGTTCGTACTACTTTCAACCCCACAATTAAACCAAACAGGGCTATTGAATGAAGCCTTTTGATTTAGCAATAAATCGCTAAGCTCTCGGTAAAAGACAGTATAAGAGTTTTCATCGCAAAAATAACCCGCCTCCATACCCCAATCAGCTATTGTTCTTGCAACACGCTCAATCATAACTTTAACGCTAGTCTCGCGCTCTTTAGAGCCAACAGGCCCTCCAGTAAAATATTTAGAAGCTACTACATTTGTTGCAATCTGTGACCACGCCTTAGGAAACTCAACGCTATTGGCCTCAAAAATGATTTCATTATTTTCGTTAGTAATAGATGCATTCCTAAGCTCCCATTCAATTTGATCATAAGGATGTCCGTCATAGTCACTAAACATAGGCTTAATAGCAAGCCCAGCGCCCTTTAGTTCTATCATGCTGTTTATTGTATTCTTTTTAACCTTAGATTGATCCACGTAACCTCCTTATTATTGCAAGCATACTATTTATTATATTATTATATTCTTTTATATTCTTTTTAACCTTAGATAATTTAGCGTGATACTAATAGCTCTAAATCATATTACATATTATAATAATAAAAAGATAATATGTATTTTTGTACACCTATTTGTAAGAAAAAGTTTTACTTATCATAGACCTATACAAGAGCTTTTAGTTGCTATAAAGGGATAGCTTTAGTTTTCTGGATATAAAAAAATAAAAGCCTAAAAATAAGCATACCTACCGGCTGCAAAAACCCAAAAAATAGGCTTTCAAGTATAAATATAATTTTATAATTATTCAACTATATTTATTTTCAAACATACATTTATAGCAAACTAGTGAATTACAAAAATATACATTTTTACTAAACCGAAAATGAGTATATTTACATACTGCTAAAACCGAAAGAAAGGAGATTAAAAAAATAATAATAAGGTTATGGATAAAACAAAGGCACGATACGCATACTTTAAAGATAAAATAGTACGAGTTGAAGAAGCGAATATAAACATCCAAACTCATGCACTACAATACGGAACAGCATGTTTTGGCGGCATTCGTGGTTATTGGGATGACTTAACAAATAGCATGTATGTATTCAGGCTCGAAGACCATTACAGAAGGCTTTTGGAATCCTCAAAAATACTATTAATGCGCTCAAAGTATAGTATTTTAGAGCTTATGGAGATAACGCTAAAGCTAGTAAACAAGAACGCAGACAAAAATGGAATATATATAAGACCCTTTTTATATAAAAGTGACTTATCGTTATCCCCGAGACTACACAACGTAAAAAATAGCCTTGCAATATATATAATCCCACTTGAAAATTATCTTGACATAGAATTTGGATTAAAATGTCGCATATCAAGCTGGAGGCGTATAACAGATAATATGATTCCGACAAAAGCAAAGGCTTCAGGCGTATATATAAACTCAGCACTCGCCAAATCGGAGGCGATGCTTGATAATTATGATGAGGCAATATTCTTAGACCATATGGGGTACGTATCAGAAGGCTCAGCGGCAAACATATTCATAGTAAAGAAAGACAAACTAATAACGCCACCATTATCAGCGTCAATACTTGCAGGAATAACAAGAAATACAATAATAGAACTTGCTCGTGAAGAACTAAAATTAGAAGTTATTGAGAGGAATATAGAACGTTCTGAGCTATATATCGCCGATGAAGTCTTCTTTTGTGGAACGGGTGTTCAAGTTGCCTGGATAAAGGAGATAGACAGAAGGATAATAGGTAATGGACAGATAGGCAAACTAACAAAACAAATTCAAAGAATCTATTTTCAAGTGGTAAAAGGACGTCTTGAAAAGTATAGCAAATGGCTTACCAAAGTAGAACCAAAGTAAAACTAAAGTATAACCACATGAAAATATAATTTATTTCCAAAAACTTATTTCCAAAAAAAGAAGATAAGAGCCATAATTAAAGTTGGGATAATAGCATATATAAAAAGACTTAAAGGAGATATGCCACCATCAAAATATTTCTTTAAAATAGACTGTCCTGCAGGGTTTGGTGCATTTGCAATAACCGTAAGTCCTCCACCAGTAACAGCTCCAGATACAACAGCATATTTTAAAGCATCACTAAAATTGGGCACAAGTGTACTAAGATACGTTACAGCCGCATTATCATTAAACGCTGTCAAAACTATAGCTCCTATCATAAGCGGCAACTCTGTTAAATTACTCAAAACAGGCTCAATCCACCACCCTTGTAATCCACCATGAATAACAAGTCCTGCAAGAAAAAATCCAACCAAAAGAGACGGCCTAAGATCCATTCTATTCTGATACTTCGACGTTACATCTGCAAAACCAAGAAAAAATAAAAAGCCACCTACAAACAAAACCGGATAATGCACATTAACAACAGTCCAAACTAAAAAACCTATGTGGATAATCATAATCCAAACAGGTACTTTATCACGACGTCTGTCCCAATTCGGGTCTGGATAAAAAGGCCGCTCTTCTTTAGGCAGCAATCCTGGCAATGTCTTTTTTATCTCATTCTCCTTAACCTCTTCAAACATATTGTCAAACGACTTCATAACAAGACCTTTATCAACATCCTCATCCTTTATATGCCACCTCAATCTATCCGCTAAAGCATGTTTTATCGCTGCTGCTTTTTTCTCAAAGCGATTTTTAAAGTCAAGCTCTGACGACTCGCGATACTCAATCTCATCGAATTTCTCCTCAAGACGCTTTCTCTTTATAAACCGTTCTTCAAGTGTCTTTTGGATAGATATCATTCTATACTTCTCCTGCAAAACTTTAAACTCCTCTCTGAATATTAGCCAATAGATAATGTTAGATATCAAAATACCAAAAAACGCCTTGAGTCCAAAGCTCATAAACATAAACGTTAAACCCCAATCCCACGGCCCTGCTACCATAAGCACAGGGGGTGCTGCAAAATGAGTGAATGTCCCTCCTACCGATATGTTTACAAAAAGTAAAGCCAGTGTACTATATTTCAATTTTGTGCTTGGGTTAAGCTCATAAAATTTATCCGCTAATATTAATGCTGATATTGTCATTGCGGCTGGCTCTGTTATAAATGAACCCAGAATTGGCCCTACTGTTAGTATTGTAAACCACCATACCGCAAGGTCTCCCTTATACAAATGAGCCACCTTCGACATCAAAAGGCGCGACAACACTAAGATCGGGCGGGTTGCCGCCAAAGTCATTATAACCACCACAAACATCGGCTCTGTATAATTTACCTTATACGATACATATTGTACTGCTATGCTTAAGTCTTTAAAGTAAAATAGCATCGCAAGTAGCAATACCGCTACCCATAACCCAAATACTACCTCAACCTCTCCCATGAAATGTAGATAGCCTGCAAGAAAACGTCTTGCATCTTTGCCTTTCTTTATCCCTTTTTCTTTTCTTTCCTTATAGCTTTTCTCTACTTTATGAGCCAACTTAAGAATTGCACTACTACGGAATGTATGCATTATCGCACATAAGAAAATTAGACTCGCTATCAAATTAAATGGCTCTACTTCTATACGATGTTTTAGTACCTCCATTATACTAGTAAGATGTCTATCTTCATAACTATCAAGTGCCCTTGGGAAATTTATTCCCTTACCCTCACCGCCTAAATTACCACCACCTGCTGCATACCCAAACTCACTCACTGCAAAATACATAACCACTAGGAAAAATAAAAGTCCTATCCAAAACCATTTATATCGTATTTGAAGACCCATACTCGCTTGAACCCCTATCTTGAATTAGTTATAAAAAATATATATCTTTAACTTTTAACTTACAAACTATTTATTTATAAAAGATTTATTATTTGTTACTTATTTTGGATTATACTCACTATGTCTTATCTTGCTAAAATGCGTTTAAGCAAAGAGTGGTACCCGCATGAGGAGATGCTTTGCTTAAACACTATTAAAGAATTTATTAGCTCTTCTAAGAGTAAAAGAAATAGCAGCTTTAATGCTTGTCTTGTTCCCCATGCCGCTTGGATATTCTGCGGCAAAATCATTGCTAATACCCTCTTTGCTCTTTACAACAATAGTAAATCTAATGATATTAAACGAGTTGTTCTCCTTGGAGGACACCTCCTGCCAAATGACCCCATACTCTATTTCGGGTGCGACTCCTTTGAGACCCCTCTCGGTAACATTACTCAAGATAATAAGACCATATCTAATATCCTTAACGATATCAATAAGTTCTACCACTGCCAAAAAGCTACTCAAGATAATTCCATCGAAACCATACTCCCTTTTATTAAGTTCTTCTTCCCTAATACAAAAATTATAACCTTGAGAATCCCTCCTATATTAAACAAATTAAAAGATATTGCCGCCTCTATCTTAAAGCATATTAATCCAAAAGAAACTTTATTTATTGCCTCCTCAGACCTAACTCATTATGGACCCGCTTACCATCTCACTCATGAAAATCATTCCTCCATAGAACAAAATCTAAGCTGGGCTAAACATAATGATCTAAAACTTATTAACTTTATCTTAAATAGGGATTATAGTAATACCATAAAGCATGCAACACAAAATAACGCTGCATGTAGTTCAGGAGCCATAACTACTGCCTTAATTATTTCTTCTCTAATTAATACTAATCTCTCCCCTTGCTTAATCGATTATTACTCAAGCTTTGACATTAGACCATATGAGAATTTTGTCGGCTATGCCGGAGTCACTTTCTAAATTATGAAATTTACTACCTATCTAAACGACCTTAGATCTATTAACATGCTCTTGGATATCGGCTTTGACAAAATCATTATCGAAGACCCCTCTTTCTCTCTCTTCTCTAAAAAGACTTTTAAACCAAAACCAGATTACAACTATATCTTGGCTGCTTTAAAAAGAATTAAAAACGCTAAAAGCAATACCAAAGTAGTTTTTAATATCGATTTAATCCCACATAACAAAGACCTTGATAACATAAGCACACTAATCCATACCATTAAAAACAAAGGCTTTGACGCTATTAGAATTCAGGATATCGGACTTGCTAAGTTTATTTGCGACTTAGACTCCAATATCCATATTGAAATTAATTCTGTTACCGGAAATTACAATTATGCTGCTATTTTGGCTCTTGAAAAGAATATTAAAAATCTAGACTCTATTACTCTCTCTAAAGAAATTGGCTATAAGGACATAAAACTCATAAACTCCTTCTCAAAACTCGATAACGAACTTTTGATTCATGGGAATATGCTCCTTTTCTACACAAAACGTAACCTTATAGCTCAAAATAAACCCCTCTTCGAAAAAATACAAAAAAAACAACTTACAAAAAAGGATAATGACAATATTATGCTTTACCTTCAAGAGCAAAAACGCATCGGCAAATACTTTCCTCTCCTAACAAACAACCATGGCTCATTCCTATTCCTTCCTGAGACATTGTCTTTAATCAGGTACACAAACTTAATTCATGAGATAGGTCTAAAATATCTTCTTTTCGATTTCAGGCATAATACTAATTACAAAACCGTACGTGGCGTTATGGATTTATACAAAAAGGCTTTTGACAATCTTAATAACAAGAATATCATAAAACACAATTATCAAACATATTACAACGAAATTGCAAAATACTATAAACAAGGGCTTACTGAAGGTTTTTTCATTCAAGGACAATATGCTTACGAAAAAGAAATTACTAAAAAGCAAAGTCAAAACAAAGATAAAAATAAACCTAAAGACAATATAACTAAGGTTGCTTTTGTGCTTGGCGTTGTTAAAGAAAAACTTATTGCTGTTAAGACTTTTGATTCGTTTGAATATGAGGATTTGCTTTATATCATAACACCCGAAAATAAAACAATTAAATACACTCTAAAAACTATTACTACTTTAGATAATAATAAGTTAGACAAAGCCTCCAAAAATAAAATACTACTTTTAAATTGGGCCAAGAACGTTATCCCCAAAAGCATCTTATATAAACATATAAAAAATACCTAGAGCTTGTCCTTCTTAACCAGATATAAAAACATAGAGGTTGCGACTATTAAATTGCCATGTAAATCAAATGTAAGTCCTATAAAATTTGTTCCCGTCAAAATGGTTGATACGTATTTGCCATCACGTACTTTTATAACTCTGCTCTCACCCCGTTTTGTCTCTGTTATGTAAAATGTATTATCATCGTCTATAACAAAACCATGAAACAAACTAAGTGCGCTATAATAAACAGTTTTCTCTGCTGTTTCCTTGTCTATTTTATAAATAGAGTTATATCCCATATGCACGGGGTTTGACACATATAAATTATCTTCCTTGTCAAAGGCCATATGAAACGCTATGTAGCTTTGAGGTATAGATGCATAAACTTTAGCCTTGCCATCAGCATCAAGTTTAAAGATTGTACCTCCCCTATCTCCTACATATACTTCTCCCTTGCTATTAAAAGCAAGTCCAAAGGCAACTCCAAGCCCTTGGGAAAATACATCATAACTGCCCTGCTCCTTTGTCCTATATATTTTCCCATCAAAACGACTTGCTATATATAAATACTCATCCTTAAAAAGTAAAGACGTTGCGTTTGTTATTCCCGTTAAGTATACTTCCTTCTCATAATGCTTATCTATCTTATATACTGATATCGTAGTTTGCTCACCTCGTCCGCCACTATAAGTTGCATATATATTACCATCACTGCCAATTGCTGGATTATCTATCATATGAAGCCCTCCAACTATTACATCAGGTACCAAAAAAGGATATCTATTACTCCTATGTTCTCCTATATTTACATATACTTCTCCACTTACTATGTTTGGTGGTATTGAAACCAGCATCTTTTCATCGCTTAGGCCTTTTATATATGTTTTGGAGTTTGAGAATATCAAATTATAATCTTTTAAATCATTTGCACGGAAATTCTTGCCCTTTATTGTTACCCAGCCCCCAGGCAGTCCTATGCTAGGACTTATTTCATCTATGTGGATCTTGCCACTATCTCCCTTTAATTTGTTCCAAAGCATTTTCTAAAAACCTTATGTATTCTTCTTTTATATCTTTTCGCATAAGACCGTATTGCGTCATCGCCTTTATATACCCTAAGGGTTTACCTGTGTCGTATAAATCTCCTCTAAATATACATGATACTACCTCCCCTGCCTGCGAAAGCTCATTTATTGCTGACGTTAGATAATATTCACCTTCCTCATGTTTACTTAGACCTCTTTCTAGTACTCCAAATATCTCTTCGTTTAATAAATAACGGCCTATTGATACATAGAAACTTGGTTCGCTACCTTTTTGTGGCTTTTCTACTATACCTTTTGTCAAAACTATTCCTCCTCCACTCTCCTCCAAATCGCTCTCTAATGCCTCTATTACTCCATATCGCGATACATCCTCTCCCTTCATGTCTTTTACTGCCAAAACACTCTTTCCTGTCGATTCATAAACTTCGATTAATTGCTTAGATAAACTACTACCTTTTGTAAATACTATGTCATCCGGAAATGCAAGGATAAACGCTCCCCTTAAAAAACCCTTGCCTAGTAATACCGCATCCCCTGTCCCCAGCATCTCCTTTTGACGAATAAAGTATATCTTTAAGCCCTCCCGTTCCATACTCTTAAACTTAAGCACCTTCTTCGCATCAGAAACATAGCGCTCAAGCTCTATGTCGCGATCATAATAATTAGCAAATAAGCCCGCCTTGCGCCTTGAGCTTACAATCAATATCTCCCTTATCCCTGCTTCGTACATCTCCTCTACTATGAAATCAAGCGATGGCCTGTCTATTAACGGCAAAAGCTCCTTCGGGACCACCTTAGTTACAGGGAAAAACCGACTCCCATATCCTCCGCACAATATTAATCCTCGCATACTCTTCTCCCATTTCTACTTTGCATATAAAAAAATCATAACTTTGAAAAACCCTTACATATATACTTTCACTCCACTTGCTTTTTCGCTTCCTTCCCTCCATCAGAACCATCCTTAGAACCTTTACTGTCGCCTTTAAATATACTATTTCTCATATGTTTAAAAAGTGCCTGTTGGTATTTTTGGTTCTTTTCCTTATCCTCTGTTATCTCCTTATACGCTTTTCTAAACTCCTTACTCCCTTCACTTAAACTATATCCATATTTTTTAAACAAAGCCGCAAGCTTAGAGTCATCTTTTGCTACTTGTCCTATCTCATAACTTAACTTCGCCATAAATTCAGGATCGTCTGACGTTATCTTCTTTTCAGATTCAACTCCTCCTGAACATCCACTAAATAATATTAGCATAATCAAAGCTATAAACATAATGCCTAACTTTTCAACCATAGCCACACCTCCATTTTGTTTTCAATATATTGTAATATATAAAATATTGTAATATACAAAATCTCTTTACTACTTTTATTAATAAAAATCTTTGCATACAAAAAACATCGCCATTATAATGCTTTCCATAAAAACTTTATTTTCCCGCAATAATTCCATTTGCATTAAATTAATAAATATTTTATATCCTATGTTTTTACTTTAATATATACTATTAGTATCTTTACTATGCTTTTATCTTAGCCTAAGATAGGCATAAGGTTAAATCTTTATTTGTTGGAGTTTTGACATGATACGTAACAAAGATATCAAATCTCTCTATCAAGAAATGGATAGAGTACATAATACCATGCGTAAAAGACTTGGCAGGGGGCTTTCTCTTACAGAAAAAATCCTCTTTTCGCATCTTAACAATTATGAGTCTTGTGATATAAAACGAGGTGTATCCGACCTTGAACTTTCTATTGATAGAATAGCTTTACAAGATGCTACCGCACAAATGGCTCTACTTCAGTTTATGACCGCAGGGCTTGCGCAAACTGCTGTCCCAACAACTGTACATTGCGACCACCTTATAATGGCTAAAAGCGGTGTTAAAAATGACTTCCCTGCATCCCTAACCAAAAATGAAGAAGTTTACAGCTTTCTTGAATCTGTTTCGAACAAATATGGTATAGGTTTTTGGAAACCGGGTTCGGGGATAATACATCAAGTAATACTTGAGAACTACGCAATACCAGGAACTATGATGCTTGGTGCTGATTCTCATACACCTAACGCTGGTGGGCTTTGTATGCTTGCTATTGGAGTGGGGGGAGCTGATACTGTGGATGTTATGACGGGACAGTTTTTTGGTCTTCGCATGCCGAAAATCGTTGGTATACATCTTAAAGGAAAGCTGTCTGGTTGGGCCTCTCCTAAGGACGTTATTCTCAAAGTTGCTAAGATCATGACTGTGAAAGGCGGTACTGGCAAAATAGTTGAATACTTTGGTGAAGGGGCTAAGAGCATAAGTTGTACCGGGAAAGCCACTATCACAAACATGGGAGCCGAGATAGGTGCTACTACTTCTGTTTTCCCATTTGATGAGTCTATGGCTGCATATCTTAAACTGACAGACCGTGAGGATATTGCAAAACTGGCCTTGGAATACAAAGAATATCTTGTTCCTGACCCTGATGTTAGGCCAGAAGATATTTATGATGAGATACACGAAATTGACCTTTCAAGCCTGGAACCTCAAATATCAGGCCCACATACTCCGGATTTAGTACGTCCCATTAGTCAGCTTGCTAGTGAAATTGATGCGGGTAAATATCCAGAAGTGCTAAGTGCTGCGTTAATTGGAAGCTGTACTAACTCAAGCTATGAGGATTTGACAAAGGTAAACGATCTTGTTACACAGGCTTTAGATGCTGGCCTTAAATTAAAGACTAAGTTATTTATAGCTCCTGGCTCTGATAGAATATACTCTACTATTAAGCGAGATGGCATAGTTGAAAACCTAGAAAAGATAAATGCAACTGTGCTTGCAAATGCTTGTGGTCCTTGTATAGGGCAATGGCAACGGGATGAAGACGAAACTAAAGATATAAATAATATTTTAACTTCTTTTAACCGTAACTTTAAAAAGCGTAACGACGGGAGTGCAAATACAAACGGATTTATATCAAGTCCCTCAATAGTTGTTGCAATGGCTTTCGCCGGAGATATGAGATTTAATCCTCTAACTTCGACATTAAAAACTCCAAGTGGACAAGACTTTAAGTTTCGTGCACCTGTAGGAGAGGAATTGCCGTCTAAAGGCTTCGTATCAGAAAAAAGTGGCTATAAAAAGCCAACTATGAGCGGGAGTGTTTCAATTGATCCCAAAAGCAGCAGAATAGCGATACTAGAACCATTTGATACTCCAGATTTATCAAAAGACTTTAAAAGTTTGACAATATTACTAAAAGCCCAAGGCAAATGTACAACAGATCATGTATCGCCAGCAGGCCCATGGCTTACCTACAGAGGGCATATAGACAATATAAGTAAGAATATGTATCTTGGTGCAGTTAATGCCTATACTGGAGAGACAGGACAAGGTACAAATATAGCTACAATGCAAGAGCATGTACCGTTTAACGAAATTGCAAGAGATTACAAGAACAAAGGAATAAACTGGTTAGTTATTGCGGATGAGAATTATGGCGAGGGCTCAAGTCGAGAACATGCTGCAATGGAACCACGTCATATGGGTTGTAAAGCTATAATTGTAAAGAGTTTTGCACGGATTGCCGAGACGAATCTTAAAAAACAGGGTATCTTACCGTTATGGTTTTTAGATCCAAGTGACTATGATAAGATTCAGGCAAGCGACAAGATTACTATAAATGATATTGAAACCATTGCACCGCTAAAAAATCTAAGAATAACTATAAAACATAAAGATGGGAGCGAGGATATTGCCGAAGTATCGCATACCTTAAATCAATCGCAAATAGAATGGTTTAAGGCAGGATCTGCGCTTAATTGCCTTAGAAAGGGCGAGAGTGCAGCTTAGTTTCTAAATTTATTTACTTTACTCTATTTATGCTTGTATGCTTTTATAAGTTATAAATTAAAAGATGTTTATGGCGTTTATTGAGTTATGCTCTTAACATATTCCTAATACCATATTAATATTTAGGTGATGTACTTTAATAATCTTGTAAAGAAAAAGAGTTACTATTATTTAGTAATAAAATTACTTGTTATCGTTATTCTTTTATATCTTGTTAAAAATGTTTATAGCAAACCTTACGGTCTTCGTGATACTAAAAAGACTGTCC
The DNA here is from genome assembly GCA_026874595.1 of Sipunculus nudus. NCBI lineage: Eukaryota > Metazoa > Annelida > Sipuncula > Golfingiida > Sipunculidae > Sipunculus > Sipunculus nudus. The sequence continues at coordinate 1,246,082 of JAPPUL010000096.1, forward strand.
AATTTGATACGACAATAGAGTTTAATTACATCTTTCTTGACCACGAATCATTTGTGCAATTTGTATTAATAGAAGAGCTAACCTTTGGCAAGATAGACCTTGGTTTTGGGATATATCTACCACTTAGCCTAAACAATGAATATGTAGTTAGACCCATCCATTACAACAGTTTATACGGACTTCTTGGCCTTTTATATTATGTACAGTACGGGCAATACGAAGCAAATCCGTTGGCAATCAAGGTAAGCGAGATAAAAGACTTTACACTTGGCTCTGGTTTTATCTTAGAAAGATATTATAATACTATGTCATTTCCTGAGATACGAAAGATAGGTCTTGATTTTGAGTTTCGGAAGTGGGGGGTGGTTTTTGATGCAATAATAGGTGAACTTGCAACACAAAATATAATAGGAGGTAGGCTTGCATTAAATACAGGCAAAATACTTGACACAAAAAATATAGTACTTAACTCTCTTGAAATAGGCTTTACAGGCGTTGTAGATATCTACCCAAGACAACTTTCAACTGTTCGGATATTTGATAGGGTACGACATAAAATAGTTTTAGATCGCGCTTCAGGAGATAAGGTATTATATATACTTGGTGGAGATTTAAGCTTTAACTTTTACAAAACAGAAAAAGTGCTACTTGGTCTTTATGCGGATGGCGGATATATGAGTTTAGGGGGATATGGAATTGGTTATGGGCTTAATTTATGGGGCTATCCGGTTGCAGGCTTATCATTTGAAATTAATTACAAGATGCAAATACTACACTCATTTGAAGGCTTTATACCATCCTACTTTAATTCAATATACGATTATGAAAAACGTAGTAAACGAGATTTACTTGACACAAAAGAAAAGCAACATGAAATAGGGATAAAGGCAGAACTTGGCTTTTACTTTTTCGATAAGAGAATAAGTCTAAAGTTAGCGTACGCAGATTACAATTTAGGAGATGGACTTGCAAAACCTCATTTTCTTATTAAGTTATCAGTAGTAAATATACCGAAAAGGTTTTATACAACAATAACGTATGAAGATTATAGCTTTACCTTTCCGAATATAGGTAATGTAAGGCATAAAGGAAGTCATTTTCTAATAGAAATATTATACGGATTTACACCTTTAATGGAATTTGGATTTTCAGTAAGAAAGAATTTCATTATACAAGATTTTGGAAATACGCAAGGAACAGATACCCTACTTACAATAAGCGTGTTTGGGAAGATTTTATTCTAAGATTTTATTCTAAGTTAGTTTCTATCTTTCTTAACTACCTTTACAAAACAAGCAGATCCAAATAGCAGGAGTAATATGAGTTTTCTAAAGTCTAAAGTACTATTCTTCTTATTTGTTATTAATATTTTATTTTTTATTAATATACGATTAGCCTCTCTCTTACACAGCAAAGATACAAATGAAATAAATAACGAGGCACAAATAAGCATATCAGTTGGGGAAGCTACAAAAAAGCGTGCTATAAGCAATAAAAGAAAGCTATCTAAAGGGATGTTTGTACGGGAAGGGGACATATTAAAAACCTCTAAAGATGGATATATAGAATTACTCTTTGTAAATGGGCAGCGACTTAGGATATACAAAGATAGCGAAGTACTTGTTCAAGGCATTTGGGATGCTGGGGTAAAACTAACATTATACGAGGGTATTATAGGCATACTAAATTCAGATGGGACAGATTTTACTTACGATATAGAAGGACCTTTTTTCAAATTAAAATCAAGCATAAAAGCTAAGGAAAACGATAAGTCGCAAGAATCTGGATTGGATGAGTCAGATACTAATACATTATATATAGAACAAGTTGATAAGCAAAAAGCCAGACTAATACATAAAAGCGGCTTCCTACTAATAAATGCCAACACATTAATGAAAGATATTATACCTAAAACATTTAAGATCCAAGAAAGCGGACTTTATACGCTAAGTGCAGTTAAAGGTATTGAGAAAGTAGATTTAAAAGATTATGCAGACTACTTAGAAGAGTATGAGGATTTGAATAATATAGCCTTTGAAGAGTCAACGGGAATTGATAAATATGATCCTGAGTATAGTACTAAGATATCGTCTGATGAGCTTTTTTATAAGAGATCAGGAGAAGTAAAGCTAAGGAAGGAGCTAATAAAAGAATACAGAACTAAGGATAATATCTATTACAACATACATAGTACTATATTTGCCTACATAAACAAACGTTTCTATGGCGCACTTGGTTTTTATCCTTCATTTCGTATATCTAAGAACTTATTGCTAAAGTTTAGATTCTTGCTATACATACCATATAGTAAGGACGCACAGTCTATATCAAATTATTATAATATAGCTGAATGGGATTTTAAAAAGGCTAATACTTATCTTAATAAGATAGATTTATTTTCATATGAAGATGATACATTTTATTTTAAAATATCTAATATACCGAATAAGACACTATCAAAAGGGTTGCTGGTAAAGGATTATACAAATGATTTATCCTATCCTCAAATAAGATATTCCGGACTTAATGCTGGGATACGTTCTATATTAATAGATTTTGAAGCATTTTTTACAAATATAAGCGTATTCAAGACAATGGGATTTCATGTAGAAAGCAGACCATTTGCTAATCCTGATGATTACAAATCCAAAAACCATTACACAATAGGCATCACATTTAGTGCAGATATTAAAAATGGACTATTAAACGATAATCCAAGCATATACTTAGGTTCCATAGACATCGGAATACCTATCTTAAGAGATAAAAGAAAAGATCATGAACTTACTTTCTATACAGAGATAGGACTTCAGGGTTATGAACTTGAGAATTCTCAAGTTGCTGCTGGGTTTAATACTACAGAAAACAAATTCCATACAAAGGGCTTTGGTCTTATTGCAGGGTTTAATGGTTTGATATTCAAATCTTTCTCATATGATATTAATTATAGATATCTTAGAAGTGGATTTGTAAATGAGTATATAGACACATTTTATGATGTCTTTAAGGAAGATAAATTAAGAGAATTATTAGACTCAAGCCAAAAAGACAAGCATGGAGTTAATATAGGTATTGGACTACATTTGAAAAAATACCTATCATTACATTCTGAGGTATACGTAGAAATATCAAATGTATTAGGAGAAATTAAAACAAAGACTAACTTTAAATTTGCATTAGAAACATCAAAAGATTTAATACCTATAGTAAAAGTGAAATTGCTTTATATACGAAAAGGAATAATAAGTCCTACAGATTTTATACGAGGTATATTAAAGGATTCGTTTGTTTTGTTTAAAACTGATGTGGCACTAACAAGCTATCTTGATATTATAATATCTTATAGGCATTATGTTGAAGTAGAAAAAAGGTTTAGTGATTCAATAAGTATAAACTTAATATTTATTATATAACTTTCTTTATTCTAAAAACTCTTTTAGCTTCTTCTCATAAAAAAACCACTGCTCTTTAAGATCAGAAGGTATCTCCTCTCTAACCAAGACAACTATATTGTTTAATGCACCTAGAAACATATTACTTAATTTTGAATCTTTTAAAATAGAATTAAAGCTAGGATTATAACTAAAACCAGATAAAGCATATAAAAGTATGCTTACAAAGAAAATAGCTTTAAAGAAATTAACGGCACTACCTAAAAGACGGTTAACAACTCCTAGGTATAGCTTATCTAATATATTTTGAATATAAAATCCTAGTTTATTTATACCATAATTAACAATAATAAATATTAAAACAAAACTAACAAGCTTAGCAACGCTACTACCAGAAATAATATTTAAAAGAATACTACTAAGATCATTATATAAAATGAATGCAACATATAAGGAAAATAAAAGAGAAAACAAAGAGAAAAATACCATAATAAAACCTTGCATATAGCCTCTATAGGCATAAAACAATAAAAAGCATAAAATAGCAATGTCAATTATATTCATAGTATTAACTGTTTTGTAAAGCTTTCGCTATATTCTCTTTATAAGGAGGCTTAATTACTCCTAGCTCCGTAATTATTGCTGTTATATATTTATTTGGAGTAACATCAAATGCCGGTGCGTAGACTTCTACCCCTTTGGGCGATACTGGCACGCTCCCTATATTCCTAACCTCATCTGCACTACGTTCCTCTATCGGGATTAGACTGCCATCTTCAAGCTCTTTATCAAATGTAGAAATAGGCGCTGCTACGTAAAATGGTATGCCATGATGGTATGCATTTACCGCAAGACTATAAGTCCCTATCTTATTTGCTACATCCCCATTTAACGCTATCCTATCTGCTCCCACTATACACGCATTTATTCCCTTTGTTTTCATTGTATAACATGCTGCGTTATCCGTTATTAAAGTTAAGGGTATGCCATATCTCATTAGCTCCCACGTTGTAAGTCGGGAACCTTGCATTAACGGCCTTGTCTCATCTACATATACATGCACCAACTTCCCGTCCCCATATGCTTCATATATTACTGCAAGTGCCGTCCCATACCCAGACGTTGCAAGACCTCCTGCATTACAATGCGTTATAACATTAACTTCATTAGAAAGTAATGTCGCTCCATGCTTGCCTATCATATAAGACCTTTTTAAATCATCTTTATATAAATACTTTGTTTGCTTATATATCTTGTCTACTACCTCTAATCCATCTTTACCTTCATCTATTATATCTGCAACTTGTGATATCCCCCAAAACAAATTTACCGCCGTTGGACGCGTCCCCTTTAAATACTTTATAACCTTAGTCGCTTCGTCTTTAAATCTTTTATAATCCATCCCTACTAAGTCTTTTACTCCAAGATATACTCCATACGCTCCAACTATTCCCAACGCCGGGGCTCCCCTAACTGATAAACGCTTTATTGCCTTGCCAAGTTCTTTATAATTACTTATTTCAAGTATTACTTCCTCTTGCGGTAACTTAGTTTGATCCAGTAACTTTATAACTTCCCTATCAAAAAAAAGCGTATTTATCTTTTTAAGACCTTCTGGAACTTCTATCCCTTTTGGACCGCCTTTTTGTCCCTCTATCCCTCCAAACACTCAACTTCTCCTCTTAATACCGTTTTATACATTAATATATATAGTAAATAATATATTACCAAAAAAGGATACATTATCATCCTCCTCCGAAAGAATCCTACATCACTCTCCTGTCCCGCCAGAAAGCTTATCTCGTTACTTATTCCTATACATACACTGCTTTTAAAAAAATCTTTATTCCGATTTATCCATACATCATGTTTATATACCCCAAGATCTACCAACAGTATCGTCGGCACTATCTTCTTTATCTTTTCAAGTATTGCATCCCCTTCCTTCTTTAACTGCTCCTCTGAATGTATTGCTAGTATCGTTGTCTCTGGGAAACTTTGTTTTATATATTTATTTATATATATCCCATGCTTTGGCTTGCCGCCTATTAGGAAAAAGCGAGACTTGCTCCTTATCAGATTTTTCATCAAGATTACACTCAAATGTAGCCGGTCTTCTCTAATTAAATGTTCCTTTAAAAGCTCTCGTCGCCTCTCTATTTCCAAATACCCATTCGCTTTACCATCCTTCCTATTAAAACTATTTGTCTCATGAAACTTACCCTTACCAAGCCCTATAACCCCTAACCCCCATGTGAAAACCTTACCTATCGGAATAACTACTGTTGAACTCTCATTAAATATCTTACGGAGTCGCTTACTAAAGCACATCTTTACAAATACTCTAAGATCTAGTAATACTATATGCGCATATTCCTTTCTATCTATTAATTTCTTAAGCTTTATATATAATTCCTCAAGCGGTAATATTGTAAACGTTATCATGTTTTGGATCTTAAGACGCATTCATTAGTTAATATATTTACTTAATATATCTTCTCCTTGCAGAATAATATATGAATATTGCATATAGCAATATTACATATCCTATTTTATATCTTTAATTCGACCTATTATTCTACAAGTATAATCTTTTATCTTTAATTTATACCCAAAATCAATCTAGCTTGGGAAATCTATTGTTAGCGAAAGATAGGGGGGCTTGATACTTACCTTCCCTGCAAAATACTTCTGGCCTTTAAGGCATAAATGCTCAAAATAATATTTTGTTACGTCCGTTTCTATTAACCCATTCTTTAATCTATTTCCTCGCACCTTCGGCTTCATAGATACATGGGTTACCTCTTCTTCTCTATACTCTCCACTGTCAGATATAAATAAACCTACCCCTCCTAGGCATAAGGGCTTTTTTACCAACGATGAGGCATACGAAAAAGATGATACTCCTGATACTACTTCTGTTGACTCATATATCTCTTCTGATAGTTTCTTTATATTCTCTAGTATATAATAGGCACTGCTGTATATTGCTACGTCGCCTATCGTTACATAACATATATTACTATATCCTTCATTAAATAAATTTATTATGTCCTTCGCCTGCTTTTCCCATTCAAAACTCTTGTTTTGCATAGTCGTAAGAAGCTCTACTACCTCCGGCATCCTTACTTCGTCTACATTATAATATTTATCCGCAAACAAGCTCTTTACTATCTGATAAGCCTTTGTCTCTTCTACCTTCCCTCGCCCCGATATCAATATGCACTCTGTTTCAAACAAACTCTTTTGTGCCTTCAGTGTCATTAATTCATAATCTCCAGGCCCTAGTGAGACTATTATTAGCTTATTTAATTTATTCATTCTTTTATAATCTCTTTTTCTCATCATTTATATTCTCATCCTTTATATTCTCATCATTTATATTCTCATCCTTTATATTCTCATCCTTTATATTCTCATCCTTATATTCTCATCCTTATATATTCTAAATCTATTAACTTAATTAGTAACTGCCTTCTAGCACATCTTCGCTATCTCTTCCTCTATATGTTTCTTTATAACTTTACGTACTGACAAAACCTCAAGTAAATAAAATTTATCCCCGCTCCCTTCAAGAGAACTTGCTGTGCGTACTTTAAATCCTTCCCCCTCCAAAACCTTCGTTAGCAGCTTATCTACATCTTTACTAAAGTGGGTTCCGCTTATTAAAAGTAGTGGCACTATTGTTATTTCATTTATTCCCGTCTTTTTGAAACTATTTAACAGGTTAGCCTTCAAATAGTCAAATGTATAAGCTCCTTCAAGTGCGCATACATAGTTTAAGCTATTTAAGCTATTTAGAAACTCTTTTGTATAACTTATTGCCTGTAACCCCGCTTGTTCGAAATACGGGGCGCCGTGTACCACATACAAGCACAGCGATTCCTTATTTCGCTCATCTTCTCTTACCCTCGTTGATATGTCATTTAATATCTTACTTGTATCACTTGTTTTTGTGAATATTGCCTTTGTTGCTCTTATATTTGCCGGCGAGAAGCTTTTAAACCCTTCTACTATCTTTATACAATATTCATGTTCGTCTGTTGGATATAAGTTTAACGACAAAACTATTTGTCGCCTGTAGCCTTCTATATCAAGATGGGCCATCGCTTCTATCTGATTCTTATATTCTATTCCCTTTTTTGCCTTCAGATATCTTAATATCGTTCTCGACGAAAAGGACATATATACATCATAATCTGAAAACTCCTCTTCTATATAACCTTTAAACGATTCGTAGTGCCTTTCTGCTTCTATTGAACCAAAGGCTGATATTAATATACTTTTATCCTTTTTATAGTGTCTAAACCTTTTCATTTATCTTTTTTTCCCTAAATATCTATTTTTATAACTATTTGACTTTTTTTATACCTTATAGCGTGATGCCAAGCTCCATACCTCCTCTTCTGTCCTCGGAAGCCCTTCTTTCTTTATGTCATACCACGATAACATCCCTTGTCGCCTAAGACCATGAAATAGTTTTGCAACGTAAGGCTGTTTTAAACCATATCCATTCTCATTTATTTCACTTGCAAATATATCTCCTATATCCCCCTCCCCCACTATCTGTCCCCCATCTAACACTAAAAACTTATCTGCATACGCATAGGCAAAATCCATATTATGTGTACTGAAGATTAAAGTCTTTCCTTCTATATGCAATTTATCAAGTAGCATATAAAGTTCTTGTTTGCCAACTTCATCTAGGAATACCGTCGGCTCGTCAAATACTATAACCTCGCTGCACATAGATATTACACTTGCTATGCATACCCGCTTCTTCTCTCCGTAACTTAATTTATGAATTAAACGTCCCGACAGCTCCTTTATGTTCGTTTTCTTAAGTGCATCCTCTACCCTCTCCTTTACTAAAGAGCTACTATAACCTAAATTATGAGGACCAAAGGCTACCTCTTCATACACCGTCGGCCCAAACATATGTATATCCGGATCTTGAAACACAAACCCAACTTTTCTCCGCAATTCACGAAGTCCATCCTTTTTATACCTTATCTTCTCACCGCAATATAATATTTGTCCGCTTGAGGGTTTTAAAAGTCCATTTAAATGTTTTAATAATGTCGTTTTGCCACTCCCATTTAATCCTATAACGCAAACCCTATCCCCTGCCTTTATCTTTGTACTCACTCCCTTAAGTACTTCCTCCCCCATTTTGTAACTATATGATATATCCTCAAGTTCAAATATATTAATATCTTCCATCTATTTATTTACCTTATTTGCCTTATTTGCCTTGCTTGCCTTGCTTGCCTTGCTTGCCTTGCTTAAACCGCTTACTTAAACCAATTATTTACATATAGTTACTAACAAGTAGCCAAAACATAAGTAGCATCCCTATTACCGTAATGCGCAGCATAGAAAAACTATAACTCCTACTATTTAAAAGCATTATCTTACCCGAATACACCCTCGACTCAAGGACTTCTTCCATGCCATGCATCCCTTTGTATAAGTTATAAAACAAGCTATATATCAGTTTAGAAAATGTCCTCAGGCTATTTATATATCCATTATAACCAAGACGCGCTTTTTGAGATTGTATTGTATTATATATGATTTTATACATCATAAACATATAGTGATAAGTAAGAACAAGTAGCTCAAGTAATAACCCTGGGACCCGAGCTCGTTTTAGCAAATACATTATATCCATAAAGGGTGTTGTTAGTATTACAAAAAATAGACTGAATATACAAGACAAAGCCTTTAAAAGCGTAAGTAGCCCTTGCTTTAGACCTGTTTCTAAAAGCACTACAATATATGTTTCATTTATCAGGACACTGTAGATAAACGATATGTCTTTGGATAATGGCACTTTGTATACTCCTAATATCAAAGGGAGTATTCCAAGTATTAAAAAACCTTTAGAGACCAAAAAAAGTCCAACCAAACCTCTTATTGGAAACCCTACCGACAGTATTAAAACCATTGTGAATAATAGGACTAGTAGCGGCATTAGTAGATTATTGCTTGTAAGCGATAGTAACAAAAAGCCTAAGGACACAAATACTTTCTCAAAGGGATGTATGTCGCTTATTTTATTAGTATACGAAAAATCTATAAAATACAATCTATCACCTAAACTATCTAGCTCCTCTTAGTCTCTTTTTTGTCTTCTTCTTTTGTCTTCTTCTTTTGCTCCTTCTTTGCCTACACCACGACGCATTATATAATATGCTATAAAACCAAAACTCACTATACCTATAATCAAAAACATTATCCCTTCATAACTATTTGGAATACTTATAAAATCGCTAAACCATACTTCATAATCCGGATTTAAAGTCTCTACCATCCCCATTGCCCTATCATCTAGACCTACACTAAGCGCACTCTCAGACAAGATGAAATAAGGCATTATAATTATTATAAGTGCGGCAAAACATGCTACCAAACCCTTATTTAATGAATACATTCCTCTTTCTTTGTAACTGTTTGAGCCAAGCTTACTAATTAAATCTAAATCATCTCTTCTATACCTAAGAAGCATTCCCACTGTGAATAGCGTTATAAAGCCTTCTACAACTGCTATTGGAAATTGCGTTACCATAAATACAGATAAGAACTTGTATGTTGAAGACAAATAAGAACCTGTTATTACATCCGGATAGGCAAGTCCAAGCTGTAATGATGTTGAGACGTAGGTAAACATATCACATAAAAACACTGTTAGAAAGATATTAACACGCAGTGGCAAAAGCTTCCGAGACAATATGAATACGTATATTGCATATGCCAAAAACGGAGCAAATATACCCATAGAAAAGATGCTTGCCCCTAAAGTCGTTATCCCTCCATGCCCTATTAATATCACATGTAAGAATAATACTATTAAGCTTGATATGCTCATTACAAAAGGACCAACAAGCAATACACCAAGTCCTATCCCTGTCGGATGTGTTGTGCTGCCCATTATAGAAGGTATTTTTAAGGAGGATACAAATAACACAAATACGGTTATAAAAACGAAAAACAGTTTAGCTTTTATATCATAATCTATGTTGTTCTTTAGATTAGTAAAGGCCCATACAACAAATGGTATTGTAACTACATACCAAAATATCGACCATTCTACCGGGAGAAAACCTTCTGCTATATGCATTGCATAGGCATCCTCTCCTATAACTAGAAAGAACAATACAAAACAGAAGGCCTTTACGAGCACAAGTTATAACCCTATTATTCTTAAAAGTAAAATAGGTAGTCCGGTAAGGTAAACCTTAAAAATATTCCAAGCCCTATGCTATAACCACTAACCTCACTAAGCACATTAACATCATAATAACCCTCAAAACCCACTTCAAAACCGTCAAATGGCTTGTATTTTGCCATAGCACCAAATCTAAGTGGCGGTGCAAATGTACCAATATTTAATGTCCCCACATTCTTAATCAATATATTGGCTTCACCCTTACGTCTTATTATATAACTGGTATAAGCTCCTGCCTCAAATTCCTCCCCTATATAAGCTCCCTCAAACCTAAGTACTATTACTCTTGGAGCTACCACCGCAAATAGATAATGGGCGTTCTTTTGTTTAAATATAAATTCTGCAACTATGCTATATTCAACATCTACTATTGCAAGCGTCTCTGTATCCTCATCTAAACTACCTTCTATATTCATATTCGAGGTGAATGAGATATTAAATAGAAAGTTTAGCTCCTCGCTTATATAATTTGCATGTATATAGGCAAAATAATTCTTTGGCTTTACAAACCATTTTGACCCATCTGCTGGTTTTATCCCGTCAAATGCATTGTAAAGACCAGCTCCTACTCTAACGATTTCACCGTACTTAAACCCTAGTTGTATTGCAGTTGCACTTGCAGAACCATGAGAAATAATATGATTATTTTGATGTACGAAAGGTGAGTTATCTTCTGTTATCGATGTCTCCAGGGTATACGCTCCCACCTTTGTAAAGAAAGGTACTGTCTTAGAGAATGTTATCTCTCCAAATGCTTGGTCTATACCAAAGTTATGAGTAGGGTCTGGCTGAGCTTCACCTAATTTATAATCTATATTACTTGAATAATTTGCACTGAAGTGCAGAAGTACATATTCTGTTATCTCAGCCTCTAATCCTAATACTGCCTTATAGATTGTGAAATCTACCTCATGTTTTTTCTCTTTAGCCTGGTGCAAATTTAAAGAGCCTAGGACATCTAGAGCTAAGATGGGTTTTATATATCCTATCTTTTTCTTACTCTCTTGGCTAAAGCCGTTTACATAGAGCAATACCATTACCAGAACAACCATTACCACTATCTGATATTTTTGTTTCATACTAATTAAACTCCTCCAAATCTTTTTAAAAAAATAAGTCCCTATTAATTCTAATAATACAACTTTATCTATAGGTATTAGCATTACCACTGCACTATTTTAAGTTAAACTTATGTATAATTAGTCTGTTATGATTTGAGTTTTATACACAAAGCCTCAGTAACTATAAACGGGTACGAGAAACTTTACTTAAGAAATTAGGTGTAATATGCGTATCTGACTTTCACAGTTACCCGTTAGTGAGGAAATTCCATCCTTCTTCCACACAATATCCACTAAACTTGCTTACTTTTTTATCATGGCATAACGTCTTATTAAACCTTATGCTTTGAACTCAGCTACCATTACAAGGTTATATAGATAGCTAAAACCAAATTTAAATATACTCTCATTAGTCAAATATGTCAATAGTTTTTCCGAAAAATATACTCTTTGTTCACTTACATACTTTTGTATAGTAATTTGGAGAGCGGTTTATGCAAAATAACAAAGATATTCACATGAATATCCCTTTGGAAGACCTTTTAGTCAATCCTTTAGAGAACCTAGATGATAATATATTAACAAATCATAATAACGTTTATCTTTCTTTTGATAAAATCGATATTGACCAAATCATTCGGTCTATTAAAATTGAAGACAATTTTACTTTCTATGACAATAAATAAAATCATACTTTATTTTAATAACTACACAAAACAAAACAAAAGCTGTTCTTTTCTTTAATATAGATACTTCTTTTCTTTACATATAAATATTTTCTACCTAAGTCTAGATTATTATAGCTTATCAAGCTTTTCGTGCGTATATTTCAAATGTATCCCCATAGCGTTTGTAATAATAAAGTAGTGGCCGTCGTATTACCTTAAGTAACTTCTGATACCTCTTACTCCTTATTATCCTTTCGAAATATAGACCCCTATATTCTATATGTTCTATCACAAAACCTATTCCCTCCAACAACTTGCTTAGCGACCACGGCGAGAACTCTATATAATGATCTTTTGGTATCTTATTTATATAGCCTGATTTGTCCCTCTTAAAGCTTATTCCACTACAGTTTGGCGTTGATAGGCATAATAAACCACCCTCCTTAAGCAGCTTTTTCATCTTCCCCAAAACCTCTGCAAAATCTGCATTATGCTCAAGGTAATACCACCCACATAATATATCATATCCCCCCTCTACCATAACAAAATCTTTACTAGATCGCACAATATCTCCTTCACACAAAAACTTAGAAAAATCTATCTGCAATACATTAAGGCCAAGCTCTTCATTTGCATATCTACTACCATAACTAGATAGCTCTATTCCATAACATTTTGCATCTAACTCCTCTTTCGCAAGTTCAAGAAAAAAACCTAGCCCACTCCCTACCTCAAGCAGCTTTATTTTATCATCCCCTACATCTACATCTACATTCCCAGCAGATAAGAGAGTTTTGCCAAAAATACCTCCCTCCCCTATCCCCCCCCCTCCCATGCCATACAATAACTCCTTAATTAGCTCTATCCGTCTCCTATTAAATCTGTTTATATTTTCTTTGTCCTCTAAATACGTCTTCCCATACTGATTCTTATATTCATCCGTAAAATAACTGTCGCTATATTTAATCCCGCATTTATACCCCTTGCTCCTATAAAAACTCTTACAACTATAGCAATAATAAGAGTTTATATATCCTTCCCTTTCATACACTCGCCCATGACTTTCGCATATCGGACATTTATCCTCAGATCGCTTTATTACCTCTTCTACTACAGCTCCAACACGTTCTCCTCCCATTAAAGACAATCCCTCATAACACATAAAATCTACACCCTTAATCACCTCATTATTCAAGCTAGATATAAGCTCATTTAAAAGCTTTGCTTTATTAAAGGCATCCGTAGCCTTATTTAGAACTCCAAGCGTTTTTACCTCTCCTAGCTCATTTGATAGCTCTTTTGAGAGATTGTTATGATATTTTGTCGGGTTTAAGGTAAAAACCCTTTTACGCAAGTATAATCCTTCATACACCGTCATCCCAAACGACGTTATAACTACATCCGACTTCTTTAACTCCTCTATATACTCAGAGCGGGAAAGACCCTTAGATACTTTGTCCGCTTTAACAAAATTATTCTCCCCCTTATATAGAGGACCAAGCACTATATTTAACTTATATTTAGGCTTTGCTCCCGATTCTCTTCCCTTTGTTAACATATCATAACACAATCTTGTAAGCCCGTATGGATCCTCTCCACCGAAACTTATCAGTAGCTCATATCCACCCCCTCCTGCCCTCCCCTCTTCATTTACTCTAACCCTAGCTAAAACCTCTTTATCATCCCCCTCTCTTTTTATCCGCTCATCTAAAATTATATACTCAAACCCCTCAAAGTTACTTCTGCTAAGCTCATTCCCCCTCTCAACTACAGGAAGCGCATTTATCTTTACCAAAGCCCATACGCTACCTTCTCCATGATCATCTAGTGTGATTACTTTTGTACACTTTATAAGCTCTTTTATGTACCAGGTCTTGCTGTCTCTTGCATCGTGGATTAAAACTAATGGACGGACTTTATTTACATACTCTATTACCTCATCAAGCCCTTCTACCCCTGCTATCTCTACATCCATACCCTCCCCTACATCCCCTCCTTCTACTCCAAATTCTTTTACAAAATCAGGTATTAAGCCTTTTATAAAAAAACGTATCCTATAGCCTCTTAAACTATAGCTCAAGTTCAAAAGCCGTCTCGTATGTCCAAAACCATACCCTCCCCCACAACAGGCATACATACATATTAAGCCTTTTTGTCCTTCATTTAACAATTATATCCCTCAACGCCCCACTTTGTATAGCATTAAAAAAAAACAATAGCATCAAAACCCAAACACATTCTTACGCCTTATCCTAGGAAACTCATATATCGTCCCATAAGAAACCACTTCGGACTTCGCATGTCCTCCCATTACAAGCTCTTCTAACATATCCTGTGACTGCTCAACTGATATATTTACTTCCGTTGCCACATCCAAAGCACTAACTCGCCCTCCACAAGCTCGGGCACACTCTAGTATCTTCTTCTTCATTAGGTCATTATCATAAACACTTTTAAAACTACTAAACTCATATACGTAAAGTCCCCTATCGGATAGCTTAAGCTCTGCATAGCCCTTTGCCACTAGCTTTTCAAGCTCCCCCTTCGACCGCTCTACCTCCGTGCCTGTTTCCATTGCAAGCGAAAATGCACTCAAAACTCCTCCCCTTTCTTTGGCTATCTGCAAAATGTCTTGCTCTTTTAATGTATAATAGCTCTTCCTTCTAAATAGCTTTTCTAGCAACTCCTTCGCTCTTACATACATACCCCCGTCCTCACCAGGGCCACCATCCCCTTTTATAAACCGTTTGTATATCTGGTAAGTTGCGTAGGCCAATAGCAAAATAAACAAAAACTTAAGCATTCTTCTTTTCCATTTTACTTTATAAATAAAGCCCCTTTTTTTAATAACTTAATAATTATATTTTTATTTATCCTTAAAAATAACAAAATAGCAAATCTACAAAATAAAGGATAACTCTTTTGAAAACTGTAAATCTAAACCTTAAAAAACAACTTGACCTCTCTTATAAAATATTAATCAATCAAGGCGCTTTTGAAACTATTCCAGATACTATTTCTCAAAACCAAAACCTTAAAGAAAGAAAAATCCTAATCTTAACTGACTCAAATGTTTTTCCCCTATATGGTAAGAGCTTGTTACAAAGCCTTGCAAATAAAGGCCTTTCAGCATGGATATTCTATTTTGAGGCCGGAGAAAAGCAAAAGAATATTAATACCAAAATCAAAATAGAAAGCTTTATGTTCGAAAATAAGTTTACTCGCGATAGTTTTATAATTGCTTTGGGAGGCGGCGTTGTCGGCGACCTTGGGGGCTTTACAGCTGCTACTTTTAATCGAGGCATACCTTTTATTCAAGTTCCAACCTCTTTACTTGCTCAAATAGATAGCAGCATAGGTGGCAAAACCGGTATTGACACTAAGTATGGCAAAAACTTAATCGGAGCCTTCCATCAACCTCTTTGTGTTATAATTGACCCTAATACTTTAGATTCTCTGCCTGATAAAGACTTTAGGGCCGGCATGGCCGAGGTCATTAAACATGCTATTATCAAAGATAAGAACCTGTTTATGGTAATAGAAAAGAACAAAGACAAAATACTTGCAAAGAATAAAAGTATCTTGTCTTGTCTTATTGAACGCAATTGCATAATAAAGCGAGAGGTTGTACAGCTTGATGAAAAAGAAGGTAATATTAGAAAGATATTAAACTTTGGACATACCATAGGGCACGCAATTGAAAGCATTATGGACTACGGTATGCTGCATGGAGAGTGCGTTGCAATTGGCATGATTGTGGAATCTCTTATCTCAAGTAAGATGGGTTATCTAAAAAACAAAGACTTAGAAAGAATTAAAAAGCTTCTAAAGGACTTTGGTTTACCTATATCCATACCAAATAATCTATTACCTGAGGATATTTTAAAGGCTACATTCCTTGATAAAAAGACATTTAAAAATAAAGTGCATTACTCATTGCCAAGAAATATTGGTTCTATGGTTTGTCTTGATTCTAATCTTTTTTCTTTAAGCGTTTGTGATGATATCGTTTTACAAGCTATTAAAGAATCATACTAATAAAATCATACTAATAAACTTCATACTGATATTGCTTCCGAGTGGATGATACTTTGCATGTGCCTCCCGCAGATTCTTTCTATTTACATGCGTATAGACTGTTGTAGTTGTTATGCTTTCATGCCCAAGCAGCTCCTGTATAGTCCGTAGGTCAGCTCCGGCCTCAAGAAGGTGTGTTGCAAATGAATGTCTTAGTGTGTGAGGACTTACACTCTTCTCAAGACCAAGTTCACGTGCATAAGCTTTTATTATCTTCCAAACTCCTTTTCGACTTAGTTGCCCTCCCCTTTTAGCATTCACAAATACATATGAATGTGTTTGCATTTTAAGAAACTTTGGACGTACATTTAAAAGATATTCTATAATATAATCACGTGCGCGGCTTGATATCGGGACTAACCTTTGTTTTTCACCCTTACCATCAACAAGTAACATATCCTCTTCAAAGTAAAATGAATTAACCTTACAATTTACAAGCTCGCTTATTCGAAGCCCACAGGAATACATAAGTTCAAGAATCGCCCTATCACGAATTCCTATATAGGTAGATGTCGATGGCAAGTCTATTAATTTATCAACTTCCTCTATTTTAAGGCTATATGGCATGCGAAATGGCTTGCTCTGGGCTCTAACTCCTTTAAGAGGATTGTCTTTTATAACTTCCTCAAGTATTAGAAAGCTATAAAACAAGTTTAAACTAGAGTGTATTCGAGATAATGTCCTGCCCTCAAGCCTATCCTTCCCTAATCGATATACAAAATATTTGCTTATATCGTGTGATGAGATTAGACTAAAATCTGTACCCTCTTTATCCAAAAACGAGAAGAATATCTCAAGATCGCTCCTATAAGCTTTTAACGTATTATCAGAAAGTCCCTTCTCAAGTTTTATATATCTTATAAAAGCTCTTAAGTTACTTGTTCTATCTTCTTTTATATCTTCTTTTCTATCTTCTTTATATGCCAAAGCAATTTAACCTATACTTTATTGGCTTAAAAATCAAAGAAATGTCCCATCTTTTTTTGCTTGGTTTTAAGATAAGCTTTATTTTCTTTACTTGCCTCAACCACTATCGGCACCCGCTTTACCACATCTAAATGATAGCCTTTTATTGCTATTATCTTTTTTGGATTGTTTGTAAGAAGTTTTATTTTTGTAAGACCAAGGTCCTTTAAAATCTGTGCTCCAAGCCCATAATCCCTTAAGTCCTCACTAAAACCAAGTTCCCGATTAGCCTCAACCGTATCAAGACCCTTATCCTGCAAGGCGTATGCTTTTATTTTATTATGAAGACCTATTCCACGTCCCTCCTGACGCATATAAAGACAGACCCCTGCTCCCTCAGAAGATATTATCTTCAATGCCATATCAAGCTGAGTACCACAATCACAACGTAATGAAGAAAATACATCACCTGTTATACATTCTGAGTGTACCCTAACAAGAACAGATTCACGGCTTTTTATATCACCGTATACAAGTGCTATATGCTCTTTAGTATCTATTTCGTTTTTGTATACTATTATCTTAAACTCGCCATATACTGTAGGCAAGTTTGCCTGGCTTGCACGCTCGATAAGCTTTTCTCGCTGCCTCCTATATTCTATTATCTGGGCAATAGATACTATCTTAAGATTATGTTCCTTAGCAAACTTCTTAAGATCGCTCATTCGGGCCATTGTCCCATCATCGTTCATAATCTCACATATAACAGAACCTGGATATAACCCTGCAAGATTACAAAGGTCTATAGAGCCTTCCGTTTGGCCTGCCCTTACCAAAACTCCTCCTTTTTTCGCTTTAAGTGGAAATATATGTCCAGGACGTGCTAAACTACTTGGGAGTGTAGCAGGATCTATTAAGTCTTTTACTGTTTTTGCTCTGTCTTTTGCTGATATTCCTGTTGTGGTACCTTCCTTTGCATCAACTGAGATTGTAAATGCTGTACTAAAGGAGGCTGTATTTCGGCTTACCATCTGGTCAAGCTCTAAATATGTTAGGCGTTCGGGAGTTAGGGGAACGCAGATAAGTCCTCGGGCGTACTTTGCCATAAAGTTAATAACGTCCGCTGTACAATGTTCGGCTGCTATTACAATGTCTCCTTCATTTTCCCTGTCCTCCTTATCTACTAATATAACCATCTTCCCTTGCTTAAAATCTTCTATAACTTCATCCAAAGGAGAAAGTCCGGCTCCAACATCAAAACTCATATAACTGTCCTTAAATATACTTTACTAACTAAATATTCTTTAAAAATGATCTATATTAAATTAATTTAATAAAATACTAAACAATGTAAAAAAAGATGGGAAATATATAAATATACGCTTTGGAATAATAACTTATATCTTGTTTTACTATTATATAGTACTATATATATAGTAAGTTAGATAGTATATGATACGGTTTTAACAAATTAGCTAGTTATTTCTACTGCAAAAGATAAGTTAGGTTATCTTTAATTTTAGAGAACTTGTTAAAAAAAAACAAATTTTTCAATAAAACATTTCCTATTTTAGAAAGTTTTAGTTATCTTGTAGAACCTATTCAAATAATGTTATACGTTTCTTATTCATAGATGTTCAAATATGAGAGAGTCCAAAACAATAAAAATATCCTAAACTAAGACACTATAAAGCTTATATAGACATATAGCAGTACTTTATAGAAAGTATTTTCTTAGTTGCTAAAGAATCTTGGACTTGCAATAAGTGCCCGTGTAGCTCAGTTGGTAGAGCACTTGCATGGTAAGCAAGTTGTCACCAGTTCAAATCTGGTCATGGGCTTGCTGTATGTTAAATTTAAATGAGAAGGTGCTTTATATATATATTTAGCTTTGGCTATTAAGAATATAGGTCTGTAGCTCAATTTGGTAGAGCACTGGTCTCCAAAACCAGGTGTTGTGGGTTCAAGTCCCGCCAGGCCTGAGATATAACTTAGTGTTTTTTTAGTATTTTGCTGATGTTATTATAAGGTATATAGGTTATATAGATTGAAGAAAAAAGAGACAGTAAGAAAAGAGGCTGGGAAAAAGAAGGGAAAGGTGGCAACGTATGTGGGGGAGTCGCTGGGTGAGCTTAAAAAGGTAAGCTGGCCAAGAAAGGAGGAGGTTGTAAATTCTACGATAGTGGTAATTACATTAATAATAATAATATCCCTAATACTTAGTGTATTTGATATAGGCGTTAGCAAGGCAGTGGAATACTTATTTCAGCCCGTAACAAGTTTTATCTTGTTTTGGCTTTAGGTTTTATTTTTTAAAAAAATAGGCGATAATGGCAAAGAATTGGTATATCTTACATGTTTACTCAGGGCATGAGAATAAGGTAAGTGAAAACATAGAACATAATTTAAAACGTCAAGAAGTAGGGAAGTATATAGGTGAAGTAAAGATACCTATAGAGAATACGGTAGAGCTTAGGAATGGAAAGAAACAACAGGTAAAGAAGAAGTTTTTCCCAGGGTATATATTAGTTGAGATGGACCTTCCGGACTCGCAAGAGCAATGGCAAAGCGTATGTAATGCTATAATACGCCTTCAAAGTGTAACAGGCTTTGTGGGGACTATAGCCAAAGAAAAGCCTGTACCTATACCTAAAAAAGAAGCTCAAGAGATCTTGCAAAGAATGGGTGCAATAAAAACGCCATCAACTTACGTACAAAAGATATCATTTCTTGAAGGGGAGCTTGTGCGTGTAAAAGATGGTCCATTTGCAAATTTCAGTGGGGCAATAGAATATATAAATCATGAAAAAGGGAAGGTTCGGATTAAGGTTGACATATTTGGGCGTTCAACGCCTATAGAGCTTGATTTTTATCAAGTTGAAGCATTGTAGGAATTGTAAATTGATAAATAGGAGAGTAAATAAAAGTAGATGTCAAAGAAGGTAGCATCATTAATAAAGCTTCAGTTGCCAGCCGGGAAAGCGAATCCGTCTCCTCCGGTGGGGCCTGCGCTTGGGCAGCATGGAGTAAATATAATGGATTTTTGTAAAGCGTTCAACGCTGCAACAAAAGACAAAGGAGAAACAATAATCCCGGTAGTAATAACAGTATACCGAGACAAGAGTTTTGACTTTATATTAAAATCGCCCCCTGCAGCAGTGTTAATAAAAGAGGCGTTGAAACTAGAAAAAGGCGCTCCAAATTCACTTAAGAAGGTGGGAGCGATAACAGAAGAGCAACTTGCAAGCATAGCCAAACTAAAGATGAGTGATTTAAATGCAAATTCAATTGAGTCTGCCAAAAACATAATAAAAGGTACAGCACGTAGTATGGGCGTCTATCTTAAATAAAAAGCATTTGAATAATGTGTTATAGGACATTATAGGACAATAAAATAGAAATGCTAAATGTCAATCGCAAATGAAATAGAAATAGGAGATATAGGATTGAAAAGGAGCAAAAGATACGATGAGGCATCTAAGGGACTGGATAACAAGGGAGAGTTTGGGCTTGTGGAGGCAACCCAGCTTGTAAGGGAGCTATCAAACGGGAAGGGTAAAGTAAAATTCGACGAGAGCGTAGAGCTTGCAATAAATCTAAATTTGAGAGCAAAGCACACGGTTCGTGGGACACTAACGTTACCGCACCAATCGGCTAAAAGTCAAGAGTCTAAAAATATATTAGTATTTGCAAAAGGTTCAAAAGCAGAGGAAGCAGAGAAGGCAGGAGCAAGTTATGTAGGGGATCAGGATTTAATTGATAAGATAAAGAGCGGCTGGGTAGGATTTGATGTTGCAATAGCAACACCGGACATGATGAAAGAAGTAGGGAAGCTAGGCCCGATACTTGGTAGGCGAGGGCTTATGCCAAATCCCAAGACCGGGACAGTAACAATGAACCTAAAGTCTGCGATTCAAGAGTTCAAAGCAGGGAAGACGGAATATAAGGCAGACAAGACAGGGATAATACATTTAAAGATAGGCACAGTCTCAATGGAGAGTTCAAAACTTGCCGACAATGCGAAAAGCCTTTACAAAGAAGTTTTAAAGAAGAAGCCAGCAGATTTAAAAGGAGAGTATATAAAAAGCCTAAGCCTCTCATCGACTATGGGTCCTGGGGTAAGGCTTTTGCATTCAAGTTTAGTATAAATAGTTTATCTTGATGAATAGAAATAAATAAAGTGGAGATAAAAGCGGATGGCAACAGAAAAGAAAGTAGAAAGGCTAAACAAGCTGCTTGGGATATTGGGCGAGTATGAAAGTTTTATAATAACAGACTATAGGGGCTTAACAGTTGCACAACTTACTAAGCTTAGGCGTGAGTTGCTTGCGAATGGGGCAATATATCAAGTGGTAAAGAATAATTTAATTAAGATAGCAGTAGAGAATAAAAAGATAGAAGGACTTGATGAATATTTTAGTGGGCCAACAGCAATAGCGTTTACAAAGGATGATCCTATAAACACAAGCAAGATACTCTCACGTTATGTAAAAAATACAAACATATTGGAGCTTAAAGGAGGCTATAGTAATGGAGACATATTAAGCAGAGAAGATGTTATAAAGTTATCGAAGTTACCAAGCCGTGAAGTGTTGATGGGGAGATTTTTAGGGAGTTTGAAAGGGCCATTATACGGGCTTTCAAATGTTTTTATGTCTTTGCGACGTAATTTAGTATATACACTAAGTGAGATATCGCAGGGCAAAAAGAAATAAAGAAATAAAAAAGAAATAAAAAATAATAATCAAACAAGTGATAGTATAAGATAAAAATGTTTAAAGTAAAGGAGAAATAAAAGATGTCGACTACTACAAAACTAAAAGTAGATGATATAGTAGAAGCAGTAAAAGGGATGACAATGGTTGAGGTATCGGAGTTGGTTAAGAAGTTGGAGGAAGAGTTTGGAGTAAGCGCCCAAGCGCCTGTTGCCCTACAAGCAGTAGGAGGAGATGATACAGGAGGCGGCGAGGCAGGAGGGGTGGCAGAACAGACTGAGTTTTCGGTAATACTAGTAAGCGCAGGAGGTAATAAGATACCAGTTATAAAGGAAGTGCGTGGTATAACGGGACTTAGTTTAAAAGAGACAAAAGACTTAGTAGAAGCTGGTGGCAAGCCAATAAAGGAAAAAGTCAGTAAAGAGGAAGCAGAACAATTAAAAGAAAAGCTTGAAGGAGTTGGCGCAACGGTAGAAATAAAATAGAGAAGAAATAAAATAGAGAAGCTAAATCGTAAAAATGAAGGGACTCTGTGACCCATTATAACAAAAAATAAAAGAATGCTAGGGAGTGTACATGCTTCAGATAAAAAAAAGGACGAGAAGAGAGAGTTTAACAGATGAAGTGCAGGATTACCTGGAGTTGCCAGATTTAAATGAGATACAGCTTGCATCATACAATCGTTTTTTACAAAAGGACAAGAAGCCAGAGGAGCGAGATGCATTTATAGGTCTTGAAGCGGTTTTCCGGAACACATTTCCGATAGAAAGTCCCAACAAAGACATAGTGCTTGAATATCATGGATATACATTTGGTAACATCCAATATAGCGAAGAGGAAGCCAGAAGACGAGATGTAACATACTCTATAGTGTTAAAAGCGACGATAAGGCTCATCTACCGGGAGACTGGGGAGGTGCGAGAGAAAGAGGTATATATGGGAGACATCCCATTGATGACGCCACGTGGAACATTTATAATAAACGGAGCAGAGCGAGTAATAGTAAGTCAGATTCACAAGTCTCCTGGGATAGCGTTTAGCGAAGATGATGGCGTTTTCTTGGCAAAGATAATACCTGATAAAGGAGCTTGGCTTGAATTTGAACTTGACACAAAAAAAGATATTCTGAATATAAAAATAGATCGCAAGAAAGGTGTCCTAGTAACAACTTTTTTGCGAGCGATAGGATGTGAGGCAACTAAAGATATAATAAAAGAGTTTTATACAATAAAGGGAATAGACCTTTCTAAAAACAAGGATAGAAAGTATGTAGAAAGCTCTACATTGCCAATAAGGATAGCTGAGGATATTGTAGAGCCTCAAACTAATGAAGTAATATTTCATGCCCCTTCAGAGTTAATCTTGCAAGATACAGAAAAAATACTAAGTTTTGGAATAAACAAGATAAAGATAATTGATCCTGAAGAGCTTGTACAAAATCCAATAATCCTAAAATGTTTGGATATTGATGATGTTACAACAAATAAAGAAGCAATAGCTAAATTGTACAATTTTATAAGGCCTGGGGAACCAATAACGCTTGAAAATGCAACTAAAGAGTTTAATGCGTTATTTTTTGACCCTAAAAGATACAATTTAGGCATAGTTGGACGCTATAAGTTTAACCAAAAGTTGTATACAGAAGCTGAGCCTGGCCCAGACTCACCAACACCTACTAAGGACGATATTATACTTGCCATAAAATATTTAATAAAGATTTACAATGGAACAGAATATACAGACGATATAGATCATCTAGGGAATAGGCGAATAAGATGCGTAGACGAACTTTTAGTTAACCAGCTAAAGATAGGTTTTGCGCGTATGGAGCGTACAATAAAAGAGAGGATAAGTACAGAGGATTTTGAGGAGATAACGCCGCAAAAGCTCCTAAGTATAAAGCCGATATCTGCAGTAATAAAGGAATTTTTTGGGTCTAGTCAGTTGTCCCAGTTTATGGATCAGACAAATCCTCTTGCAGAATTAACTCATAAAAGACGAATTAATGCACTTGGTCCTGGAGGTTTGTCTCGAGAGCGTGCTGGTTTTGAGGTGCGTGACGTACATTATACGCATTATGGTAAAATATGTCCGATAGAGACTCCGGAAGGGCCAAATATAGGCTTAATTCTTTCATTATGTAACTTTGCAAGGATAAATGATTATGGTTTTTTAATAACACCTTATGTCAAGGTGGAAAATGGCAAAATAACAAAAGAAGTGTCCTACCTGACCGCAACTGAAGAAGATAGATATTACATAGCGCCAGCAAATCTGCCAAGAGATAGCAAAGGCAACATAAAAGGCGAGCTAGTAGATGCAAGATACCGCGGAGAATATCCGTTGGTGCACCCAAGCCAAATAAAATATATAGACGTATCGCCCAAACAGATAATAAGCGTATCAACAGCCTTAATACCCTTTTTACAACATGATGATGCAAACCGAGCCCTGATGGGAGCAAATATGCAAAGGCAAGCGGTTCCCTTGTTAAATGTTGAGGCACCGGTGGTTGGGACTGGGATGGAGAGCAAGGCGGCATATGATTCGGGGACATGCTTAATTAGCAAGCGTAGTGGTACTGTAATAAAAGTGTCGGCAGAGGAAGTGCATATCAAGGTAGATGATGATGCAGAAAATCCGGTAGATATATATAATCTAATAAAGTATCGTCGTACAAATCAAAATACATGTTTTAACCAAAGGCCTCAAGTTGTAAAGGGAGAAGAGGTTGAGATTGGGCAGTTAATAGCGGATGGGCCTGCAATAGACAATGGAGAGTTGTCGCTTGGTCGTAATGTACTGGTTGCATTTATGAGTTGGAAGGGTCAAAATTTTGAAGATGCGATAATAATAAGCGACCGTATGGTAAAAGAAGACATCTTTACCTCTATCCATATAGAAGAATTTGAGATAGAAGCACGCGAGACAAAGCTTGGGCGAGAAAAGCTAACAAAAGACATACCAAATCTAGGCGAAGATAGCTTTACACATTTAGATGAGGATGGAATTGTACGAGTTGGGACATGGGTCCAAAGTGGAGATATATTAGTCGGCAAGGTGACTCCCAAAGGAGAGACAGAATCAACACCTGAATATAAGTTGCTGCATTCGATATTTGGAGAGAAGGCACGTGAGGTAAAAGATACATCGCTACGTGTGCCTCATGGTAATTCAGGAGTAGTCATAGGTATCTCAATATTTAAAAGAGAGAATGAAGATGAATTACCACCTGGAGTAGAAGAGCTTGTAAAAGTCCATATAGCAAAAAAGCGTAAGATATCAGAAGGTGATAAGATGGCAGGGCGTCATGGTAATAAGGGAGTTATCTCAAAAATAGTACCCGAAGAAGACATGCCATATTTGCCTGACGGGACACCTGTTGACATAATATTAAATCCGCTTGGAGTGCCATCTAGGATGAACTTAGGACAAATACTTGAATCTGAGCTTGGCTGGGCGGCAAAGGAGCTTGGAATAAACTTTGCAGTACCGGTATTTGCGGATATAAAACTTGAACAGATAGAGTCAAAGTTAAAGGAAGCGAAGTTGCCAATCTATAGTAGTACAAAATTAATAGACGGGCTTACAGGAGAATACTTTGAGAATGAGGTAACAGTAGGGTATATATATATGCTTAAGTTGTCGCATATGATAGATGATAAGATTCATGCAAGAAGTACAGGTCCTTATTCCCTAGTAACGCAACAACCACTTGGTGGCAAGGCCCAATTTGGGGGACAGAGGCTTGGGGAGATGGAGGTTTGGGCGCTTGAGGCTTATGGTGCAGCCCATACGCTGCAAGAATTTCTAACAGTTAAAGCAGATGACATGATGGGACGTGCGAAAATATATGAAAACATAGTAAAGGGCGAGATAACTTACAAGCCTGGTGTGCCGGAGTCATTTAATGTACTAATTCAAGAGTTACGAGGACTTGGGCTTGATCTTAATATATATGACAGTGATGATAATCTAGTAGGACTTACCGACAAAGATATAGAGAATCTAAACAAGCTAAAAAACAAGATATAGTTATAAGCGAGTTATTAGAGATTAAAGTAGACTAAGTTTATAAGTTAAATTATGGAGTAAATATGAGCAATATAAGTGATTTTGATAAAATAACAATACACCTTGCTTCAACGAGTCGAATCAAGGAATGGAGTTACGGAGAAGTCAAAAAGCCAGAGACTATAAACTACAGGACCTTAAGGCCTGAGCGAGACGGTCTTTTTTGCGAAAAGATATTTGGGACGACAAAAGAGTGGGCGTGTTACTGCGGCAAATTTAAATCTATAAGGTACAAAGGGGTAGTATGCGATAGGTGCGGAGTTGAGGTTGCACATTTTAAGGTAAGACGTGAACGAATGGGTCATATAGAACTTGCCTCTCCGATATCACACATATGGTATTACAAGAGCGTGCCAAGCCGGATAGGCTTATTACTTGGGTTTACAGTAAATAAACTAAGAAGCATATTATACTTTGAAAAGTATGTGGTAATAGATCCAGGTGATACAGATCTTGAAGAGAAACAACTTTTATCAGAAACAGAATATGCGGATTACAAAGCAAAATACGGAGTGAACTTTACAGCAGATATTGGAGCGGATGCGATAAGGAAGCTTTTGGAAATATCAGATCTTGAGGAGGAGGAATTGCTGCTTCGTGAAAAGATGAACGAGAAGGGGGAAAAGACAGATGCACGGATATTAAAGCAACTTGAAATAATAAGCGATTTTAGAAAATCAGGCAATGACCCGACCTGGATGATACTTGATGTAATCCCCGTTATACCGCCAGAGTTAAGACCAATGGTCCAACTAGATGGAGGACGCTTTGCAACAAGCGATTTAAATGATTTATATAGAAGAGTGATAAATAGAAATAATAGATTAAAGCGGCTTCAAAATCTACGTGCACCCGAGATAATAATGCGAAATGAGAAACGGATGTTACAGGAGGCAGCAGATGCTTTATTTGACAATTCTCGTCGAAAGCGCGTTGTAAAGGGGGCGGGGAATAGACCCTTAAAGTCTCTATCAGATATGCTAAAAGGTAAGCAAGGTAGATTTAGACAAAACCTTCTTGGCAAACGCGTAGATTATTCAGGACGTTCTGTTATAGTTGTAGGACCGCATTTAAAACTACATCAGTGCGGACTGCCAAAGAAAATGGCACTTGAGCTATTCAAACCATTTGTTATGCGTGGGCTTGTTGAACGTGAGCTCGTATACAACGTGAAGAGCGCAAAGACTATGGTAGAACGAGAAAAACCTGAGGTATGGGGAGTGCTTGAAGACGTAATTAAAGGACATCCTATATTATTAAACCGAGCTCCGACATTACATAGACTTGGAATCCAAGCATTTGAACCGACCTTAGTTGAAGGAAAAGCAATTCAGCTCCATCCTTTAGTCTGTCATGCTTTCAATGCCGACTTTGACGGAGATCAGATGGCAGTCCATGTGCCTTTATCCCCTGCCTCTCAGATTGAATGTTGGTTACTGTTGCTATCATCCAATAATCTTTTAAACCCTGCAAATGGGGAACCGATAGTAGGTCCAACAAAAGATATGGTGCTTGGAATAAATTATCTGACAAAAGAAAGGAGAGGGACACTTGGTGATGGGCGGTATTTTGCCTCAAAGCAGGAGGTTAGACATGCACTTCACACGAAAACATTAGATTTTCAGGCAAAGATAAAACTCCTGCAAGATGATGGGAGTGTTTTTCATACAACGCCTGGACGAATAATCTTCAACGAAACTATACCTGAGGGTATGGAATATATAAATGAACCGCAAAATGATAAAAGTATAGCGACAATAATACTTAGAATATTCAAGCTGCTTGGCGCCTCAAAAACTATAGAAACACTTGATAAGATAAAAGATCTTGGCTTTAAATATGCAACGGTATTTGGAGCAAGCATAAATATGGACGATATAAGAATTCCTGAGCAGAAGAAGCAATTGATAAATAACGGAGACAAAAGAGTCAAGAAAATAGAAGACAATTATAGAAATGGTTATATAACTGAGGATGAGCGATATAATCAGGTGATAGACGTATGGACACGAGTAAGCGAATCGATATCGGAAATCATGATGGAAGAACTTCGTGTACACAACAACGGATTTAATCCTCTTTACATAATGGCTGATTCAGGGGCACGAGGTAGTAAACAACAAATAAGACAACTTGCGGGGATGAGAGGTCTTATGGCAAAGCCCTCAGGTGAGATAATTGAGCTTCCAATAAAGTCGAATTTTAAGGAAGGTTTAAGTGTATTAGAATATTTCATATCGACACACGGGGCTCGGAAAGGGCTTGCAGACACAGCGTTGAAAACAGCGGATGCCGGATATTTGACAAGGCGTCTTGTTGATATTGCCCAAGAGGTTGTTATAGATGTTGAAGATTGCGGGACGATAAACGGGATAGAGCGTATGGCGCTGCGTGAGGGGGATGAGGAAATAGAGAAGTTATCCGATCGAATAGTTGGTAGATACGTACTTGAAGATATATACAATCCGATAACAAAAGCACTTATCGTAAACGCAAATGAAGTTATAACAGAGGAATCGGCTGCACAAATAGAGAAATCAGGAATAGAACAAGTACGAATCCGAACAGTATTAACCTGCGAGTCCCAATATGGGATATGTATAAAATGCTATGGTAGGAATCTTGCAACTGGTAAACCTGTAGAAATAGGTGAAGCAGTAGGAATAATCGCAGCACAATCAATAGGACAGCCAGGAACACAGCTTACGATGCGAACATTTCATATAGGCGGAACGGCTGCAAGACAGATAGAAGAACAAAACATAACTCTATCATACTCAGCAATAATTAAAGAGATGCCAGCAAGCCTGGTTGAGACAGAAGATACAAATTACATAACAAATAGAAAAGGGGAAATAATTTTAAGACGAATAATAAAAGAGTATAAGCAAAGTGATTTTAAAGAGATTAAGGTAGAGGATGGTGAGCGTATATTAATAGGCGAGGTAGTGGGGATAACGAAGAAAGATGAAGAGGTACGAGCTGAAAATATATGTAGGGTATATATGCGCGATAAGAATTTGTTTTTGATGGGGGGAGACAGTAAGTTAATCTTACGAAGTGGGACCAAAATATATTATGGGTTAGATGATTATATAAAAAAGGGTAGCGTGATAGCCGAGTTTGATCCATATAACGAACCTATAGTAACCGATAAAGAAGGGATAACGCAATTTGTAGATATAATAATAGGCTCGACATTAAAGATAGAGAAAAGTCAAGAGTCAAACGTAGAAGAGAAGATAGTAACAGAGACCCGAGATGGGAGTCTAACCCCCCAAGTATTAATTCTAAACAGCAAAGGTGAGACTATAACAAACATCCCAATCCCCGGAGGAGCACATCTTTTAGTTGAAGAGAAGGTAAACGTAAAACCGGGAACAATAATAGCAAAGATAACACGCGGACAAACAAAAACAAAAGATATAACAGGCGGACTTCCCAGGATAGCAGAACTATTTGAAGCACGAAAACCAAAGGATGCATGTGTAATAGCAGAACAAGATGGTACGATATCTTTTGGAGATAAGCAAAAAGGAAAGTCTGTTATAAACATAAAATATACAACATATGACGATATGGGTGAAGAGCTTGAGGGTATATCAAAGCATGTAATACCTGCTGGGAAACGGATATTAGTTCGGGATGGTGATACTATAAAAGCAGGCGAACAACTTTGTGATGGACCTATAAATCCTCATGATATACTTAGGGTAGAAGGTGTTGAGAAACTGCAGGAATATCTTGTAAACGAGATACAAGAGGTATATCGGCTTCAGGGCGTTGATATAAACGACAAACACGTTGGTACGATAATCCGTCAGATGCTTAAGAAAGTACAGATAACCGATGCAGGGGATACAGATTTCATAGTCGGTCAAAACGTGGATAGATTCTTGTTTAAAAGTAAAAATGACGAAGTGGTAGAAGAAGGTGGTAAATCGGCGACTGCAAAACCTATATTGCAAGGTATAACAAAAGCATCACTAAATATAGACAGTTTTATATCTGCAGCCTCATTCCAAGAGACAACAAAAATATTAACGAACGCCGCAATTAAAGGGAAAGTAGATGATCTTCGAGGACTAAAAGAGAACGTGATAATAGGACATCTAGTGCCTGCAGGGACGGGAACAAAATAAACAAAACAAATAGAAAGATAAAAAGAATAGAAAGACAGAATTAAGCAAAGAGTTTATTAATATCTAAAATTAATATTAGCTTATTATCGGTTGATGATGAGTCTAGGTCTTGGACAATGCCGGTAATATAATCAGTATCGACTCCTGAGACAACAGATGGAGTTGGTTGAATAGAATTTTCATCGAAGGTGGCAACACGAAGTATCTTATCTACAGAAATACCTATCATAGAGTCATAAAGGGAAAGAATAATAACTCCCTTACTTTTAGTTTTACTTACAAGATTAAATCGTCTTTTCAAGTCAATAACAGGTATAATATCTCCTCTAAGATTTATAACACCTAAGACAAAGTCAAGAGAATTTGGAACAGACATAATGTTGACCATACGTATTATTTCTTTGGCATGCATGATATCAACACCATATCTCTCATCAGAGAGCAGGAAGGTAACAAGCTGTCGTTTGCTTTTTTGTTTTACTTTATCCATCTTATTACTTGTATTACCATTCATTATTTATCCTTATTCATGATAAATAACAAACATAATATATCATATAGTTTTATATCATATATTTTAATAAAAGTAATTTGTTAAACAAATAAAACAGTACAATAAACTTAAACTGCTGCACTATTTATAATAAAGGATTACAAATAACGCAGCATTTAAATCTTAACCTTTAATAAAACTACTAAGAAAATAAAGCACCTCGTATGGCACTAATAGCTGTTACAGATACTATTGCAACCATAGCCATAAGCTTAAGTAATATATTTATAGAAGGACCTGATGTGTCCTTAAAAGGATCTCCTACCGTATCCCCAACAACTGCTGCTTTGTGACTCTCTGAACCTTTCCCTCCAAGGTGCCCATTCTCAATATATTTCTTTGCATTGTCCCACGCTCCACCTGCATTGGCCATCATAATTGCAAGTGAGAATCCTGATACCAAAGACCCTGCCAAAAGTGCTACAACTGCCTTCTCGCCAAAAATAATCCCCACCAAAACAGGAGCTACAATAGCAAGTACTGCAGGACTTATCATCTCTTTTTGTGCTCCTTTGGTACTTATCTCAACACAAGCCGCATAATCAGGTTTTGCAGTCCCTTCCATTATCCCTTTTGTTTCACGGAATTGTCGCCGCACCTCATCTACCATAGCCCCTGCTGCCTTACCTACTGCATTCATCGTTAGTGAACTAAAGTAAAACGGAAGCACTGCTCCTATAAAAAGTCCCACCAATATAATTGGATCTGTTATCCCTACATCTGATACTTTGATTCCTAGGGTTTGAGTATAGGCCACCAGCAACGTTAACGCTGTTAGTGCTGCTGAACCTATTGCAAAACCTTTTCCTGTTGCCGCCGTAGTGTTACCAAGTGCATCCAAGGCATCCGTCCTCTCTCGTACCTCCGGCTCCAAGCCTCCCATCTCGGCTATTCCTCCCGCATTATCCGCAACCGGCCCATAGGCATCCGTTGCAAGCGTTATTCCAAGTGTCGATAACATCCCTATCGCCGCCATACCTATCCCAAATAGTCCATATTGATAATCTACTCCCCCTCCTGCCACGTAAAATGCTCCTATCGTTGCAAGCACTATTGTGAATACTGGTATCAATGTCGAGGTCATACCTACTGATAAGCCTGCTATTATTATAGTTGCGGGCCCTGTTTTGGCCTGCTTTGCAAGCTCTTGGGTCGGCTTATATTCATAGGCTGTGTAGTATTCTGTGAAATAGCCTATTATATTTCCCGCAATAAGGCCTATTAAGACAGCAAAAAATATGCCCATACCCCCTAAGCCAAGAGAATATATTCCCTTTAATCCAAAATTTACATAGAGAAAAGACAACACGATCATTATGACAGATGACAGGTATATTCCCTTACGTAAAGCCCATAGCAACCCTGCACTCTCTGTATTATCTCCCGTCTTTACGAAAAATGTACCAATTATTGACGAAAATACCCCTAATGCCGCAAGCGTTAATGGCGCACTCACAAACATATAATATCCTCCTCCTCCTATATGCGAAAACGCAAAGGCCGCTATTGCCATCGTTGCTACCATTGAACCTATATATGATTCATACAAATCTGCTCCCATCCCGGCTACGTCTCCTACGTTATCTCCTACGTTATCTGCTATCGTTGCCGGATTCCTTGGGTCATCCTCAGGTATGCCTGCTTCTACCTTCCCTACCAAATCTGCTCCCACGTCTGCCGCCTTTGTGAATATTCCGCCTCCCACACGGGCAAATAATGCCATAGATGATGCCCCAAGCCCTGAACTTACTAGTATATCGGTTATTATTGACATCTGTGTTTGATCGCTTGCACTAGGGGCTCCCAATACAAAATACCATAACGACAAATGAAATAATCCAAGACCCACTACCAACATCCCCATCACCGTCCCTGAATTAAAGGCTATTCTAAGCCCTTCGTTTAACGAACTCTTTGCTCCCCAGGCTGTTCTTGCATTCGAACTCGTTGCTATCTTCATACCAAAAAACCCGGCTAGGGCTGAGAATATTGCTCCGGATAAAAACGAAAACGGTATGTAATATGCGGCGCTACCTATCCGAGCTGAATCCACATACGCTGCCTTAATTAGCAATAGTACAAATACTATCCCTAAAAATATCCCTATAACGACATATTGTCGCCTTAAATAGGCTCCTGCTCCTTCTCGTATGTATTTTGCTATCTCTATCATACGTTCCGTCCCTTCTGTCTTCTTTAGAATCTGTAAGGATAATATTATAGCAAATGTTACTGCCGCTAGTGCACCTAATGGTGCTAGTACTGTCAATCCCATTATTTTTTGAAACCCCTTTTTTTATTAGACATAATGCCTTAGCTAATTTTTTACGCCTTAAGTATAATGAGTTTCTTATCTTTTGTCAATCTGTTGTCTACAAAACTATTTTATACTCTTTATTGCTATTTCTTTAGTGTTTTTTTGATTGTTTTTTTTTATATGAATTTGTAGCTTATATTATTGCTTTGGCTTTTGCTGCTTTTTCGCCTCGCGTCTTTCCTTCGTCTTTAGGATATTTACTTCCTTTTGTAATTCAAATAAATTCGAACATTTTATCCGCTTATCTTCTCCTGATAAATCTATCGTCTTTAGCTTTAATATCTCAACCAACGCATCCTTACTCTCTTCCTTCGACAACCCCGCAAGCCCGCTTAGCTCCGTTAACCCAAAATTAAATGTATGGCTTGTTCTATCTATCGGTATCATTTCCTTCTCCACTTGCAACAATAATAAATCAAGCATTTTAACTACTGGGTTTTTTATTAGCTTTATTGCAAGCTGTCTATACCCTGTCCAAATACGTTCACTTAGTAAGGTTATTAACTTTGTTACCAGCTGAGGCTCGCTTTTTACCATCATTTCAAAATTTGCTTTGTTTACATATAGTGTATTTACTTCTCCAAAGGCTATCGCTGAGGCGCTTCTTGGCTTTTCGTTAAGCAATGCCATCTCTCCGAATATATCTCCTGGCTTTAATACTGCTATCACTTGTTCTTGATTATTTACTAGCTTTGTTATCTTTACCTGACCCTTTTGTATTACATATAATTCTCCCCCCTTCTCATGTTCACAGAAGATGAATGTGTTGTCTACAAAATCTCTTTGCCAGCCCTTTATCTCATTATTAGCAGGATTTAATGCATCTTTTGCAAGGGGTGTTAGACTTTGTAGTTTTGTCTTTGCCTCTTGCACATAGTTTCCTTCCGGCGCATACTCTATATATCTTATATAGGCATATACTGCTTGATTATACTGCTTTATTGACTCGTAATATGTCCCTATATTATATATCTGTTCACTAAGCTGTTCTCGATCAAGCTCCTCACTATCTATCACCGCCTCCTTTGGGCTTTCATCATCAGCTAATATATCTGATTCCTCTTCCTGAGAAGTCATTCGATCGTCTATATATCTTAAGTTTGAACTAAATACTCTAAGTATTCTCATTGCAATTGATGCATTACTTTGGATTAAAAAACCAAATTGATCGCGTTTTACAAGTATTAACGTTACATCTGTTAGCGCATACGCACTCTCTTCCCTTGAATGACCACTCATACATGATATTAATCCAAAAAAATCTCCCTCTTTGTACTGCTCTCCTCTATCATCTCCATATATTGTGTTGAATTCTCGGGTTATTCGAACTATCCCGGATTTTATTATGAAAAATACATCTATCCCATCATCTGATTTACCCTCTATCATTATAAATGTATCTTTACGAAAATTCTTTATCCCAAGTTTTACAGGAACGCTCATCTATATCTCCCGGTAATTCAATGCATCCTTAAATTTCATATATTTATATCTCTTATTACTTCTATTCCTCTTAAGCCTAGCTCTCCTATTGCTTTTACTCGGTATCTTTTGCAATTTAGTTTAGATTTTTACTTTAGACTTCTTTTTTTTTCCTACACTATTTATTTTTTTAAAACTTATATTTATTATATTATGTCCTCATCTTGGCAGCCTATTAGAGGAATTATTCCCTGC
This sequence comes from Sipunculus nudus, assembly GCA_026874595.1. Classification (NCBI taxonomy): domain Eukaryota; kingdom Metazoa; phylum Annelida; class Sipuncula; order Golfingiida; family Sipunculidae; genus Sipunculus; species Sipunculus nudus. The sequence continues at coordinate 1,280,895 of JAPPUL010000096.1, forward strand.
TTTAAAAAATTATTGCTACCTAAATGCTGCTGAGGCTTCTCCTTTGCATAAGAATTCTTTCGACGCTGCTTGTACCTTTTATAAACAAATGCTTTTTCACGGCGATATCTTCTTTGAAGATTGGATTTCTAAAATCGAACTCATTAGGAGAATGTTGCATCCTTATTAACGCTTACAAAGATGAAATTGCATTCGTTTCTAATGCCTCTCTTGCTATGAACTTTATATCTCTTATCTTAAAAAATCAAGGACGCGTTATCTCCATGAAAGACGAATTCCCTTCTTCTACTCTCCCTTGGATTAATAATAACTTCGACCTTAAGCTTGTTGAACCTGATAACCTACTCATACCCTATTGAAACTTATTAAACACTATATTAACAATAATACCAAAATTATTGTCTCAAGTCATGTTCAATATAAAACCGGGTTTAGGCAAAACTTACATTCCTTAGCTCAACTTGCTAAGAACAATAATTGTTTCTTTGTTGTTAATGCTACTCAGTCTTTGGGCGCCTTCAATATAAATGTTAGGAATATGCAAATCGATTTTCTTGTAGCTAATACCTTAAAATGGTCTATGGCTGGATACGGGGTTGCTATTCTTTTCATTAGCAGAAAAATGCAGCGCCTTTTTAATATTAATCCCGTCTTCGGATGGCTTAGTAATCAAAATCCTGCTCTCATGAATAATAACATTATTAATAAGAAAAATAGTGCTAGCTCACTTGAAGTCGGCTCCCTTTGTTATCCCCCCATTCTCGCTCTAGGGGAGTCTATTGACCTTTTTAAGTCCATCGGGCAAGACAAAATATCTAATAGAATTATTGACCTTACTCTTTATGCTATAAACTCTATAAATAAAAAATATATCTTGAGCCCTATTTCTGATACTAACTCTTTAAGCGGTATTTTGCTCATCAATGTTCAAAATCCTTCCAAAGTTAAAGACAGTTTAAGAAAACAAAATATTATCGTATCTATTAGAGGTAATGCCATTCGTGCCTCTTTTCATATCTATAACATCTTACAAGATATTGATACCTTCTCCTTAGCCATTAAACCCTTTCTACAAAGAGTTTAACATATAATCCCGCCCCTACAAAACTACTTTTTCCGCCCCTCTAAAACCTTTTTCAGCAAGTTAGTATATCCTTCTTTAAGCACCCTGTCATATTCCATGTCCAACACAATCTCTTCCTTATACATATAAAATTCACGCTTTAACGCTCTTATTATATCCTTATCAGCTAAAATATATCCACGCCTTCTAACAAGCTTTATAAAGCCATTTATTCGCTCCTGACTAAGATGCTTTACATTAACATTATCTTTAACATATTCATACACTAATTTGCTCTTATATAGTTTTTTAAGATTATATCTTGTCTCTATACTAGGCTTTTCTTCCTCTACTTTTATATCCGGGGCCAGCCCTATATTATTTACGTCTTGCCCTGATGGTGTGTACCATCGCGCGTAGGTAAGCTTTGCTCCTCGCCCCTTTATAGCTTCAAAACTCCTAAAACCTTGTATCGACCCCTTGCCATATGTATTCATCCCCACCAAAATACCACGTTCATTATCTTGTAGCGCTCCTATAAATATCTCTGATGCTGACGCTGTCAATCCATCTGATAGCATAACTATAGGTTCTTTCCTAAATATACCCTCTCTTGTTGTATATATCTTTTCAATACCATTACTTGTTATCATATGAAATATCACACTCCCGCCCCTAAGGAAATAACTCGTCATATGCAGACCCGATAGTAATGTCCCCCCTCCATTCCCCCGTAGATCAATTATAAGTCCTTCTATCTTTCGCTTCTTAAGGCTTAACAAAAGTTTTCCTAGCTCGGAAGCCGTATTACGACCAAACTGCTTTAGCTTTATATAATATATGCCTTCTCCAACTAACTCATCTTCTATTATTTTCTCCTCTATATCTTCTCTTTTTATTTCAAACTCTTTTGTCTTCTCTGCTCTTTTTACTACTATCTTAACTTTTGTGCCTTTTGCTCCCCTTACCAATTTCGTAAACTCAAGTTCACTAAGTCCTATAGTCGGCTTGTTATCTATCTTTACTATTATATCATGTGAACGTATCCCTGCTTTCTTAGCCGGAGAGTTCTTTTTTGTATACAAAACTCGTATGCTATTATCTATCTTGCTAAATACTATCCCCACCCCACCATAGCCTCCGTCTAGGCTTTCATTAAATAATTTATAGGTGTCAACGTCTAGGTAAGCTGTATGTTGGTCCCAAAGTGATGCAAATACTCCCCTATATCCTCCTTCAAATAGCTTATTTCGACTGACTCCTGCATCTACTGTGTTTTCTAATATTACTCTATAGGCTTCTTTATATAATCTAAGATATTTCGAATACTCAATCCCATTATAACTCCTAAGCCCTAGATAGCTACAATAACCTCCAAAAAACATTATGCCAAACAGACTTAACATTAATGTTAGGTACATTCTCTCTTTTTTCATGTCATATTAAACCAATCATTTGCTTTTTATTTGCAATTTCACATTATCATAAAAATATATTTATTTATATCCTTTTATAAGCCTATATTATTCTAATTTTTAATAAAAAAAACTCCTCTATTTGACATAACATACATTTTTTATTAAACTTTATGCATTAGTTTACACATTAGTTTTTTTCTTTGTATGTCTTGCCTATACGCTTTTTGAAGGAGGATACGTTTTAATGGCTAGCTATATTAGTGCTAAGAAAAAAGAAGCTTATATGAGTATTTGTTCACAGTGTGGAGAGACTAAAGAAATTGCAAGCTGCATTAGAGACGACGTTGGCAAATTACAAGACTTTTGTAAGGATTGTTTTGAAAGTGCAACAGGCAAAAAAGTCTCTAAACGTTAAGTTTTATTCCTTCATTTCTTCAAATACATAAACTTCTATCTTTTGCTTCCTTTTGCTTCCTTTTGCTGCTATTCTTTTAACACCATATTTTTAACACCATATCTCTATTCTTACTGATTTCTATTCTTTTAATTTCCACCTGCTCTTTTATTATCTCTTCCTCCTGCCTGCACACTTTCGCTGTTTGAGGTGTCTATGGGGGGGGATTCTTCTATAAGTACTCTATCATGATTATATTTCCTTGTGTATACCTTGTCTTCTATCTTTTCGTATTCTACATAAAATGTTCGCTCGTTCTTCTTCTCCGGATTGAACCTTTCATACCTTGTTAGTACGAAAAGGGATATCTTATTATTTCCTATTAGATATATCTCCTCCTGATTCTCTCCTGTATTCGGATTGCGGCTAAAGTGAAACCGCTCTATCGGTACGTAATTTTCATAGTAGGTAAACACTTTTATATTATCTCCCTCCCACTTGTATCTATTTACACTGTTCATTTGCATCTTACCTAGAAATTTTGTCTTTATCCATTTCTCAAGTTTTCTTACCTTCCCTGCTCTTTCATCCCATATGTATTTGTAATAGGATAATAGTTTATTATTTTCATCTTTAAACTCTTTCTTTACTATCTGGCTTTGTTCATTATATCTATAGTTTATTGAATAATATGCTAGCTTGTCTTTATTTACATTTTGTGTCTGCTTTACACGCCTTCTGCCCACTACCTCCCCCTCTACCGTATAGTAGGCAACGCTATGTAATTTCCCTTGCTTATTATACTTCACTATATAAAAACTTCTGTTAGTTTCTGGGTCTATCTCGCTTAATAACTCATCTTCTTTGTAAAAATTCTCTATGAACGTTTTATAATATTTTGTTTCTAACTCATCCTCCCCCATAAGCCTGTCTACTTGCTCTTGGCTTCCTTGCGAATATAATAAAACTGGTAACATCAATAACCATATCTTTATAAGCACTTTTAATCCTTTCATTTGCCTTTCCCTTGTCTTTTTTCTATTAGATTTTTATCACTATCTTTTTTCCAAAACTCTTTTACGTCAATCTTCTAGATCATTATAACCATGATTTATACTAAATCATATGCCTTTTTTTCCCATACACTAATAAGCAAGATATAATCACATAAAGCCTTTATTTATTTTATAAGCTCTATCATATATAGATCGCTTACTCTTTTATCTTAATCGACATTGTCTTTATTTATTATTATTTTTTTTAATACCATCTCACTTCATAAGTACTTTTATATGCTCGGATATGCTATTTCCTAACGCCAGTAAATTATATCCTCCCTCCAAAACCGATACTATTCGTCCTGCACAAACTGCTTGCGATACCTCTAAAAGCCCTTCCGTTAGCTCTTTATACCCCTCTTCTGTTAAATTAAGATTTGCTAGCGGATCATCCTTATGTGCATCAAATCCTGCCGATACTAATATTATATCAGGCTTGAATCCTTCTATTGCCGGTAATATCTTTGATTTATACTCTTCTAGGTAGTCTCTCTCTTTACTCATCGGCAGCATCGGACAATTTAATGTGTAGCCCCTACCAGCACCTATACCATCCTCTTGCGCATACCCTGTGCCCGGATAGCAATACCTTGGATCTTCATGGATACTTGCATAATATATACTTTCATCTTCTTCGAAGATATGTTGTGTCCCATTACCATGATGTACGTCCCAATCTAATATAAATATTTTATCTACCTTATACTTCTTTTTTAAATATCTTGCCCCTATTGCTATATTATTAAAAAAACAAAAGCCCATTGCAAGACCTTCTTCTGCATGATGTCCAGGGGGACGTACTGCACAAAATACTTGTGATATCTCGCTAGATGAAATTACTTCGTCTATTGCTGCAAGTACTCCTCCCGCCGACCAAAGCGACACCTCGTATGTCTTGTTACTCATAACACAATCAGGTGTACCCAAAGTATTATCTCCTCCTTCGCTTGCAAGCTTAACTCTTTTTATATGCTCTTTCTTATGTACTAATTCTATTGCCTCTTGCCCCGCCGCGTAGGCTTTTATACTTACAAGCTTTTCAAGCACTCCTGCTCTTTTTAGTTTCCTGTCTATTGCTACAAGCCGTTCACTGCGTTCTGGATGCCGCCCTGTGTCATGTTCAAGATATATTGGATGACTTACATAGCCTACTTTTTTACTCATTAACTCTCTCCATTTACTTGCTTGCTTACTTCCGCTTATAGTTTATTTAGTTTCCAAGTTTATTACAACATTATTTACAAAATTTGTATTATAACTCCCCTCGACAAACGGTTTGCTTCGCATTACTGCTCTGTGAAATGGTATCGTCGTTTCAACCCCCTCCACTATGAACTCATCAAGACAACGACTCATACGGCTTATTGCTTCGCTCCTGTCCCGCCCCCAGACTATTAACTTGCCAAGCAGTGAGTCATAGTAAGGCGGAATATCATATTCTGTATAGGCATGACTGTCTACTCTAACTCCAAAACCTCCAGGTACATTATAAGACTTTATTTTGCCTACTGATGGCATGAAATTATTATAAGGATCTTCTGCGTTTATTCTACACTCTATTGCGTGGCCGTTTATTATTATCTCGCTTTGTTTGTAAGTAAGCTTTTGTCCAATATGCGCTTTTATTTGCTCCTTTAATAAATCTACACGCGTTATCTCCTCTGTTATAGGATGTTCTACTTGTATCCTTGTATTCATCTCTACAAAATAAAAGTTTAGCTTATCGTCTACTAAAAATTCAATCGTTCCCACCCCTACATAATCTACTGCTTTTGCTCCTTTTATTGCCGCCTCGCTTATTCGCTTCCTCATTTTGTTATTTAGCAACTGCGATGGCGCCTCTTCTATCATCTTTTGATGTCGCCTTTGTATTGAACAGTCTCTTTCCCATAAATGTATTATATTGTTATGCTTATCTGATAAAAGCTGTACTTCTATATGATGCGCATCTTCAAAATATTTCTCTATGTATACATCCGGATTGTTAAATGACTTCTCTGCTTCGCTGCGGGCTAGATTAAAAGCATTTTCAAGCTCTGAGGGTACTCGTACCACGCGCATGCCCTTACCTCCTCCACCTGCTGACGCTTTTATTATAACCGGATACCTTATTTCTTTTACTACCTTTTTAGCTTCGCTTATATTTTCAACTACGTTTGAACCTGGAATTATTGGCACACCCGCTTTGTCCATTATACGCCTTGCCCGAACTTTATCTCCCATGTTTTCTATCACCCAGGAGGAGGGACCTATAAATAAAATGTCATTGTCTTTGCATATTTGTGAAAACTTGCTGTTTTCTGATAGAAAACCATAACCAGGATGTATTGCATCTGCTCCACTTACCTCACATGCGCTTATTATACTTGGTATGTGTAAGTATGATTGTCGGCCGTCTGAGGGGCCTATGCATACATCCTCATCTGCAAAACGACGGTGTAATGAAAACTCATCTGCCGTTGAGTGCACTGCTACCGTCTGAATGCCTAGTTCTCGACAGGCTCTTATCACCCGAAGCGCTATCTCTCCTCGATTTGCTACTAACACTTTCTTTATCATCTTGTCATCCCTTATCTATCCTTTGTTTTTGTCTTTAGATTTTTGTAATCTCGTTTGGGCGCCTTTTAGTCTACTACTTTTTTACATCGCCTTTCTTTTAAACCGGCTTTAACCGAAACAAGGGTTGGCTATATTCTACTGCCTGCATGTCCTCTACCAATACCTCAACTATCTTCCCTTTTATATCTGATAATACTTCATATCTTATATTCATAGAGTTTACATAGGCTAGTAGCTGACCCTTCTCTACTACCTCACGAAGTTTTACTATAGTTATAGCTTGCCCCGATTCCCGCCTTTGGACAAAGCCTACATATTCCGATTTAACATCATGAAAAGTTTTCTTATCTTCTCCTTTTTGCTTCTTAACCGGCTTAACCATCTCCTTATTAAAACTTGTCGCCTGCCCCTGAGCACCATACTTATCTACCGTTCCGCGTCGCTTTCTTACCTCAAGCTTTAATCCATCTTCGCTTATCTTCATATACTCCGCTCTCGTTCCTATAAATGCTTTCAATATGTTATCAAGTAATTTTGTTTCCATAATCTATTAATAATAGTCCTCTTACATATAATATCCCTCTCCTAGCCTTCTCTTATCCCCCTTATAGACCTCTTACCATTTACTTGCCCATCTATTACTTGCCCACTATCCCTCCCTTTATCCTTCCCCTCTCCCTACACCTCCTACACCTCCTACACTCCCTACTGCCCCTTTTCCCTAGATACATATTCTCCGCTTCTTGTATCTATCTTTAATATATCTCCTTCATTTATAAATAGTGGTACGCGCAATCTATAACCAGTTTCTAACTCCGCAGGCTTCGTTGCCCCCCCTACTGTATCTCCCCTTAAAGCTACTTCCGCTTTCTTTACTTCCATATAAACAAACATCGGTAATATTACTCCTAGTATTTCACCCTCTAGTATTTCGCATTCAACCTCTAAACCCTCTTTTAAAAAATTTACGCCCAAGCCCAATACTTCATTCCCTACACCTTCTTGTTCATATGTCTCTAGATCCATAAATATATAACTGCCTCCAGATTTATACAAATATTGATAGCTCCTACGGCTTATATATACATCCTCCACCTTCTCATCAGGACGAAAGGTCTTTTCTACCTGCACTTCTTTATCAAGTTGTTTAAGTCGCATCTTTACAAATGCTCCCCCTTTGCCTGGCTTTGTATGTTGATGCTCATTTACCATGTATAATTTATTATCTAATCTTAATACTTGCCCTCTTCGAAAATCATTTGCATTCCTCACTTTCTTTTACCCTAGCTTTTCTTTTAGTTTTTACTTTTTATTTATTAGCCTTTTATTCCGGCCTGGCTTTATTTCTATCTTGAGCCTACGTTAACCTTATATAATAGATTTAGTTTTGTCAAGCTACTCTACCTTAATTAATTAATCCTTTTATTTCTTAGCCCTTATTATCTAAATTATCTAATCGCTCTTCTTTAATCTCTTTTTTAATCTCTTTTTAATCTCTCTATTAGATAATCTAGAGCATAGTAGTATCCTTTTATGCCTAACCCAGTTATCACCCCTTCTGATATGTCATGGTAGTAGGACTTTTTACGAAAACTTTCGCGCTTGTATATATTTGATATATGTACTTCCACTGTTATTAACTCTCGCGCTTGTATTGCATCTCTTATCGCTACCGATGTGTGTGTGTAGCCTCCTGGATTAATTATAAGACCATCGCCCCTCCTACCCTCTATCTGAAGAAAATCTATTATCTTTCCTTCATGGTTTGTGCTGTATATTAAAACCTCACAATCTCCTGTCTCCTCCACTTTCCGGCGTAATTCGACATTTACATCTTCCAAGCTCTCCTTCCCATATATTTCTACTTCTCGACTACCTAGTAAATTCAAATTTGGACCGTGTATTACTAATATCTTTTTCAAGGCAAGCTTTTCCCTCCTTAACATCTTTTTTTATACTCTATAAAACTAATCTTACATAAGCATACTCAATTTTAAGCAATTAGCTTTTATTTCGATTTTTTTATCTATTTTTTATCCTAAACTACATTTTTTTTTTATATTTACCGTCCATTATATATATAATTTAGGCTTGGGATATTCCCGTTTATAGTCACTTTGAATTTAACATATTTATAGCTTTATTAACTTTATCTTTTCTTTAAAAACTACGAGAACTTATATGCTTTTAAATAATATTATCTCCGTTGCAACTAAACTTAAACCTTCTATTTATATTTTAATACTCCTTGCCTGTGTCTCTATCGCATCTATTTCTTGTTACACTCCAAAACTCACTAAGGCTCAACTCAAAAATCCGGACGCAATGCTTGACAAATGTAGAGACTATTTCTTCAACAATGAATATTATACTGCCATCAACTGTTTTGAAATACTTATCAAGAAATTCCCTAAGTATACTTATAATGCTGCTTGGGCTCAGTATGAAATTGGAGTCTCTTACTATCTTGCTAAAGATTATAAACTTGCGCGCCAGGCCTTTATTAAAGTCCTTACCAATTATTCTATCCCTAAACAGGCACGTACCCTTTCCATTAAATTAATTCGTAAAATTGATAGTGGAAAACCTTATAAACGTAGTAGTTATATTGAGAGTGATTAAGTTAATCCTATAGGAGCTTTTCTTTTCGTGCAATTTAAGGCTATTATCTTTGACCTCGATGGCACTCTTATTGATTC